>JAPPVO010000002.1:68290443-68635865 GCA_030407325.1 Camellia japonica
TTCAGAGCTATCATCCTCCGGATCCCCCTCAGCCTCGTCTCCACTTCCCGAACCAAGACCGGAGCTCCCTCCCCAGCAGATGTCTCTGACTCGCGGTCTGCGACCTCCTCCTCCTCCTCCTCAATAATGGGTGCCCTGCGTCTGCGAGACGACCCGTCCTCGAGCTCCTCGAACAGGCCTAGATGGCCCTGCTCCCTGAGAAGGCCTGGATGGCCCAGCTCCTCGAAGGGCCCAGATGGCCCAGCACCTCGACCTCTCTGAGAAGGCCCAGGTGGCCTGGCCTGCGACGGAGCATATACGGGAGGCATCTGAAAGTGAAGAGTTCAATGCATCAGTTCAAATATGAAAAGCAGATGCAAGTACAATATGCGAGTGGGGTGTGTGTCAGATGTGCTCTACACAGACTATCAATACAGCAGAATGTTCAAAACCAGTATGTTATCAGAGATATGCTAAATACGGGAAAGATGGACAGTACCTGCACGCCCATGATGGCTAGCTGTGCCTCCCTCCGTAGGATCATGCCCTCGAATGTGCCAGCATCCCGAGCAGCTCGTCCGTGTACTCAACTGGAGGCTGCAATACAAATGCAAAACTATCAGTAAAGGAATGAATGTCCAAATATCTAACTGATAAATCAAAGCTGAAAAACATACCGGGGGTGAATCAGGGTCTCTGACATATCTGTGGTCAGGAAGAGGAGGCTCTAGCGAGACCTGGTAAGGAGTCCCGAACCGCCAACTCGTCAACTCGGTCGGCATGTCTGGCCACCCAGCATGATGATGAAGAGACGGAGGGATCGGAGGAATCGAACTACCTCTACCCCTAGATGCACCAGCCCTGCTAGAGGAGGGATATCCGTAGCACGGGCACGACTCGAAGATGGTACATCAGTAGGCCTCAGTGTCGGAGCACGCACTCCCGTCAAGGGGGCATCAGATATATACGACGATAGGTGGCGTAGTCCCCCTCCATGAGATGTAACAAAGCATCGGTGCCCTGCATAGCACTAGTGACCTCCTGGTAGAGAGTCTATCCGCAGTCCGCATAGTGGCTGGAGGTACAGCGGGAGGGTCCTGAGAATCGTACCCCCACACCTGGCGCAGAAAGCGTTCCCCCAGGAACCATGCCCTACCGACTGGTCCTTCGAGCAGGAACCTATACTGGGAATTACTCGATCCTCCGGGATACTGATATCGGAGACCATCACCTAAGACCGCCCAGGGCTGCCAAGTAATCTGCGGATAACCAGTGCATAAATCAATCAGAAATCAGGAATATACAGGGCAGATCAAAGATGAAAATGAAAGGAACTGAGAGTTCTGAAATACCTCTGTCGTCCGCACAGTATCAAAATACTGTCGCAGGTAGAAGAGAGTCTCTCGAGGTCTCGGTCGGTGCTCGCCCTCGAATACCAGTGAAAACGGAGCCATAAGGGGTCCTGCCACCTCCATCTCCGGGCTAATGTGGGAAAATATACGTACACCCATAGCTGAGAAAAGCAGTGCGGAATGTGAATACAAAGTGCTAAAGGCAGAATACAGAGTGCAAAGTGCGCCGTGTGTGCAATGAACAAGTAATGAGGAGCAGAAATGTAAATCAAGAGGACAGAACGTACCTCCCAGGCTCTCCAATAGCCGCCGAGTAAGTCTCCCCGCCGCGAGAGGCTGCACTCATGTAGCAATAGAGGGTAGCCAGGCCAGCGCCACCCCAGTCATACCGATGACCTGTGATAGGTCCACTAGGCACTCAGAAGATACAATCCAACAGTGTTCCCCCTATCGGCAAACAAAGTGGTGCCAAAGAGGAACATGAGGAAACCTCGGGTGTACTGCTCAATCTCCTCAGGAGACTCAGGCTCCATCTCTGGCCTCCGAAAACGGGAAGAGAACCAGGTGTACCGGACTCTCCCGGAAGCTCTGTCTACAGGTGGGCGAGCCCCCAACAGATGTATCCATGCAGCCTCCCACTCACCCATATCCTCGTCATAAGGTATGGGCCAACCGCCTGTGTCTAGGCCGGTGAGTACGGCAAAATCCAGCGGGGTCATGGTCATATCCCCGGTGGCAGAAAAATGGAAAGAATTGGTGGTGTCCCACCATCTCTCCACCAGAGCAGCTAATAATGTCCTACTGGCAGGACAGTGTGATAATCCCATGCAGAATGCTCCGAACCCTGCTGCGTCAACCAAATCCCGGACAGCCTCCGGGAGCTCGGCGTACCACTCTCTCGCGGCAGTGGAGCCATATCCTCGCACAGCGCGAGAGCCAACCTGCATTCAGAATGAATACATGTGTTCAGTGCAAATGAATGAGCTGTGTGCAAATGAAATGAAGTGTGTGCAAATGAAATACAAGCTGGTGCAAATGAAATAAGTAGCTGTGTGCAAATGAAAGAATGAGCTGTGTGCAAACGCAAGTAAATAAGCCGTGTTAATCATGGGCTGCGTGTTCACTTTAATTTCTATCTGGGCTGCGTGTTCAGTAAATCAGTGTTTGGGCTGCGTGTTCAATCATTAATCAGTGGCTGCGTGTTCACTTAATTTCTACTGGGCTGCGTGTTCAGTAAATCAGTGTTTGGGCTGCGTGTTCAAATCATTAATCAGTGGGCTGCGTGTTCACTTTAATTTCTATCTGGGCTGCGTGTTCAGTAAAATTTTTGGGCTGCGTGTTCAAATCATTAATCAGTGGGCTGCGTGTTCACTTTAATTTCTATCTGGGCTGCGTGTTCAGTAAATCAGTGTTTTGGCTGCGTGTTCAAATCATTAATCAGTGGGCTGCGTGTTCACTTTATTTCTATCTGGGCTGCGTGTTCAGTAAATCAGTGTTTTGGGCTGCGTGTTCAAATCATTAATCAGTGGGCTGCGTGTTCACTTTAATTTCTATCTGGGCTGCGTGTTCAGTAAATCAGTGTTTTGGGCTGCGTGTTCAAATCATTAATCAGTGGCTGCGTGTCACTTTAATTTCTATCTGGGCTGCGTGTTCAGTAAATGTTTTGGGCTGCGTGTTCAAATCATTAATCAGTGGGCTGCGTGTTCACTTTAATTCTATCTGGGCTGCGTGTTCAGTAAATCAGTGTTTGCTGCGTGTTCAAATCATTAATCAGTGGCTGCGTGTTCACTTTAATTTCTATCTGGGCTGCGTGTTCAGTAAATCAGTGTTGGGCTGCGTGTTCAAATCTTAATCAGTGGGCTGCGTGTTCACTTTAATTCTATCTGGGCTGCGTGTTCAGTAAATCAGTGTTTTGGGCTGCGTGTTCAAATCATTAATCAGTGGGCTGCGTGTTCACTTTAATTTCTATCTGGGCTGCGTGTTCAGTAAATCAGTGTTTTGGGCTGCGTGTTCAAATCATTAATCAGTGGGCTGCTCACTTTAATTCATGGGCTGCGTTCAAATCCTAATCAGTGGGCTGCGTGTTCACTTTAATTTCTATCTGGGCTGCGTGTTCAGTAATCAGTGTTTTGGGCTGCGTGTTCAAATCATTAATCAGTGGCTGCGTGTTCACTTTAATTCTATCTGGGCTGCGTGTTCAGTAAATCAGTGTTTTGGGCTGCGTGTTCAAATCATTAATCAGTGGGCTGCGTGTTCACTTTAATTTCTATCTGGGCTGCGTGTTCAGTAAATCAGTGTTTTGGGCTGCGTGTTCAAAATCATTAATCAGTGGGCTGCGTGTTCACTTTAATTCTATTTGGGCTGCGTGTTCAAATCCTAATCAGTGGGCTGCGTGTTCACTTTAATTTCTATCTGGGCTGCGTGTTCAGTAAATCAGTGTTTTGGGCTGCGTGTTCAAAATCCTAATGGGCTGCGTGTTCACTTTAATTTAAATCTGGGCTGCGTGTTCAGTAAATTTGGTTTTGGGCTGCGTGTTCAAATCAAAATCAGTGGCTGCTGTGTTCACTTAATTCAATCTGGCTGCGTGTTCAGAAAATCAGATTTGGGCTGTGTTCTATCTAATCAGTGGGCTGTGTGTTCACCATTAATTTGGGCTGCGTGTTCAGAAATCAGAGTTGGGACTGTGTGTTCTATCTCTAATCAGTGTGGGCTGTGTGTTCACCATTAACTTGGACTGTGTTCAGAAAATCAGAGTTTGGGACTGTGTGTTCTACTCGTAGTCAGTGTGCGCCGTGTGTTCACCTTCGAATTCGGGCTGTGTGTTCAACAAATCAGTGTGTGAGCCGTATGTTCAAATTCTTAACTAATGTGTACCGTGTGTTCACAATCAATCAGTCAATGAGCCGTGTGTTCAGAAATTCAAGTGTTTAAACTACATGTTCAGGATGCAAGCAAAGTACTATGTCATAAGCTAAAACTGTGTGTTCAAGCATGGCAAAGCTACAAAGTGCACGAAAAATGCAGGAAATAAAGTAAAATACCTCTCGTGCTTCGTGAGAGAGGTGCTGCTCCGGCTCTCGCAGAAGTAAATCCCCGGGTGCCCGGTCATTGAAGTCAGTGAAATGACGGAAAACGGCTCGCGGAAGAATGTGTACCGGTGGGGCGTACCTCCCGGGAATAAAAGGACGGACTCTCGGGGGAATGCCATGATGTCAAAATCATCTCCGGCACCTGGAGGACCTCCGCCATGAGGGTAATCACCCGCCATTTCAAGAAATCTGCAAAAAGAAGCAAAAATGAGCCAAAATTGGAAAAGTCAACAAAAGTCAACTCCCGAGAAAATCTTCCAAATATTGAGACAAACTTACCTCAAGTGGTGAAAACGAGAAAAGAAGCTCCGAAATCAAAATTTAGTCGCCTCAAAGTGCTTAAAACTGAAAGATTTCGCGAAAACAACTTGCAAAAAAGGCTGAAAAGCGCGTATAAAGTGCAGATCTGAAAGAAAAAATGGTTTGGGAGCAAGAGGAGAAGTTTCCACGGCTGTGGGAGTGATTTCACATTGAATGGGTGAGGATATTATAAAAATGAGGCAAAAGACGAAATTGCCCCTGCTTTTGGGCAGGTGGCCGGCCGGCCACCTTTCTGGCTGGCCGGCCATTTGCTTTTTGGTACTGGCCGGCAGCCTCCCCTAGGGCAACCACTTGGCCGGCCATCTCCCCCACACCCCCCTCTAGCTCCCTGCAAATTTTGAGGAAGATTGGAGTTCCCGGGACCTGAAAAAGTTCAAGAAAAGTGCACTTCCGGTCGCGAAATTGGTCCGCCGGAACTTCAGCTGCAATTTCTGACATGTGTCTCATCATTACTCATCAAAATCAAGGTGTATCCTTTTTGATCATGTTGTAACCTCTCCGGGAGGTGAACCCGAGGCCGCGATTGAGTTGCCTTCGCCGAAATGCGCGTTTTCTTACTCGTTGTTTCGCAACAAACGGGCACCCTGATTCGTGCTCATTTTGCATTGTTTTGCGTATAACTTGCATTCTCATGAACGTTTTGCATTGTCATGCATGTTTTCTTGGTGTACCATACCTCTGTGCTCGAGCATGCGTTGTCACGCACGTTTCTTTCTCGCATTGCGATGCATTCACTCGCCTACACTGCGTGTGTCAAACTTTCGGAACCACAGGAATCACATTGAATATATGTTGTTAGCATATTGTTCTTGTTGAATTTCTCTCTTTTGCAGGCACGATATTGTATGTACGGTTCATTTGAGGCTGGTGCGACCAGACGAATCGCGCAGGTATCGTATCTTCTCCGTGTGAGACGCGACGAGAATTGAATGATTCTCCGCATTCCTAACTGCATGAAATGTAGTTGTTGCTTTGCATTCTTGCTTAAAACTGTTGCATCTATTTGCGAATACTTGCCTCATTACAGCTTGCTGCATTTGCATGATCATTTGGCTCTGTGCATGTCGTTTTGCATTTTGCCCCTGCCTGCGGGCACATCTCTGTTCATCTTGTATGATTGTCTAAGTCTTCGGCCTTGTCAAAAATGGGTCGTCTCTGGGCTTTGACATTCACTCCCGTCACTTGTGACTTCCGAGTTCTGTCAAAGAGGGGCAACTGTAGACACCCCATTTTTGACCGACCTTAAGACTCAGACGTCACCGATTGAGCGCTCGGTGATGTTGCATATCGTGCTCGTTCAGAAGTCTCAGAGTCGCGGCCGCGCGCCCTGCCTCCGGACTTCCGAACTCTCTTCTGTGCCTTGCCTCGGTTTGCGAACCAGACTCGGTTTTCTCTGTTTTCTTTCCTGAGGGGAGGGAGAGGTCCCGTAGACCATCTCTCAGTGGCCGTGGGCTACATTTCGTGGCCGTAGGCCATTTTGCCCATTTCGGAGCCCGGTTCCCGGTTTTCGGAGCCGTCAGGCCGTGTGCCTCGGTTCGGGACCACCCAACCATCTCCGATTCCTCCGGTTTTTGGCATGCATCTCATTTACTCCCTTTCGAGGGACACTGGGGTCTTAGATACCCACTTCGTGGCCAAACACCACTTTCGGTGCTTAACGGCCTTTTCGGGACCCGAACTGCGTGTTTTGGTCCCCGAGCATTCGTTTTGCATCGGTTTTTGTTCATTTTTGGCAGGTACCTCTGTTTTATCACCAGGAAGACCACTGGAGGGTGGGAGGCTAGCAATTGTCTCAACAACCTGTTATGCTCTTCCGGCGCCTCCCGGCGCCCGTTTTTCTCACTTCCGGGCTAATGTTGAACACCCTAGGGCCATTTTCTTCAAGCCAAAACCACATATTTGTGATGTACACACATGGGAGGACCCTAAAAACATATGGCCGGCCAGTAACTCTTTGACCCTTTTGAACCCCTCTTTGAATTGGCCTATTCTCTCTCCTGTTTTAGAGTTGCCAAATTTGAACCACAGGGTCTTGTTCAGCACACCTGGGAGGACACCAATCCTTGGTGGCCGGCCACTAAATCAACTTGACCTTTTTGACCCCTGCCGGCCGGCCATGGGGGTGGCCGGCCGGCCACCTGCAGCAAAAATACCTGGCCGGCCATGCTCCTTGGGATGTGTTCCTTACAGCTGTGCAGCTGTTTCCCCCAGAAAAGATCTGTATCCGGGGATATTTTGGAGGGGAATACTTGGGTGCATTTCCCTCCACTTGCTTCCTCCTCTTTGGCTTATATAACAGCAGCTCCAACACTCTCCCAAGGGTTAGAAAAAATTGCCCTCAAGCATACACATTCATATCTCTATCCATCTCTCTCAAATCTTCAAGTTTTGGTGCCTTTTGTTCATCATCATCAAGCACTACCATCACCACTCCATTTCCAGCAACAAGGAGAGGTTCTTAAAGGCTTAGAAGCAACATTTCTCAAGCCAAGAAGCAAAGAAAGAAAGGTCTTCAAGGGTAAGTCTCAAACTCCCTCTTTTACACCACTTTCTTGCCTCATTTCTTTAGCCTATTAGCTTATTGTTTTGAGCTCTGACCTTAACTGAAACTAGGTCTATTTTGAGCTATTCTTCGTGTTTGCTCAAGAGCTCAACCCTGTTTGAGCCCTCCATCTTGCACTTGTTTCAATATCCTCTTATATGCCATTATTTTGCATTGAATATTTGGCCTATGTGTGATCTGAATTGGAGCATCTCATGAACTGATATTGTACTTATTTTGAGGCCCTCTTCAACATTGAAGAAGGGCTCAACCTTGTTTTCATGCTCCATATGCCACTTGCTTTGAATCCATGTTTTACCCTTGTTTTTGCATGCTTTTCTAGCCTAGGAGTGATCTGTTTTCATGAGGTAAACTGTGAGTGGGCCTATTTTGAGCCCCTCTTCAACATTGAAGAAGGGCTCAACCCTGTTTGGCCTCTCTATCATGCACTTGCTTCATAATTCCTCAATTTACTAAATTTGCATGATTTGTTTGACCTACATGTAGTCTGTTTTGGAGCATGTCATGAACTGTGAGTAAGCTTATTTTTTTGTCTCTACAACATTGTAGAAGGGATCAACCTTGTTGGGGGTCTCCATGTTATACTTGTCTTTATATCCCTCTTTGACCCCCATTTTTGCATGCTTTTTAAGCTTATCTAGCTTCTGTTTTCGGCCATCATCAGAACTGAAAATATCATATTTTGGCCTTCTTGTCATATTTCATTAAGGGTCTTTGCTGTTTGATGAATGTTTGGGTACCTCATGTTATAGCCTTTGTTGCTTCATTCTTGCATGGCATTTTTAGCATGTTTTCATACTGATTTGGGGGATGTCATCTACTGTAAATGTTCATATTTTTAGTCCCTCATCAGTGTTGTAGAAGGGTACTTTTCCATTTGGGCATCGCATGTATCACTTGCTTCAATACCCCTCTCTTGGCCCGTATTTTGCATGCCATTGTTGTCCTATCTATGCTTGCTATTTCGCCATGTTTTGTACTGTAAAAAATGCTATTTTGGGGCTGCCTTGCTACTGTTTTGTATGTCATGTCCATATCATGCATGTTTAGTATGGCTGTAGGCCATTTCGGGTGCTTAATATCGCATTTCGGGACCATTCCGTGCATTTGGTGTCATTTCCCACCTTTCGGGACTGTTTTGCATCATTTGTGAGTGCTGAAGTTTCATTTGCATGTTTACATATTATTTCCATGACATTTCATGCCTTAGGCCATCGCCTCGGTTTGCGTGCCCGTGTGCACGCATTTCGAGGCGTCTCATTTTCATCCGACGGGCTCTTATGTGAGTGTAGCTGAGGCTCTCTCATGTTAGTGTAAGTCCATTCTGCATTCTGTATGCCATTTTAGTCTCATCGCATTGCGTATGCCATTGTCTCGGTTTGCGTGCCCGTGTGCACGCATTTCGAGGCATCTCATTTTCATCCATTGGCCTCCCGTGTGAGTGTGGCTGAGGCTCACTCACGTTGGTGTAAGCCCATATTGCATCGCATATCTCATTTTAGTCCTGTTGCATTCCGTATGCCATTTTCTCGATTTGCGTACCCGTGGGCACGCATTTCGAGACATCTCATTTTAGTCTCATTGCATATCATTTCCATGCCATTTCATGCCTTTATGTCATCGCCTCGGTTTGCGCGCCCGTGTGCACGCATTTCGAGGCACTTCATTTTCATCTATCGGCCTTTTATGTGAGTGTGGCTGAGGTCCACTCATGTTAGTATAAGTCCAATTTGCATTGCATGTGCCATTTCATGCCTTACGGCCATCGCCTCAGTTTGCGCGCCCGTGTGCACGCATTTCGAGGCATCTCATTTTCATAGCATTGTGCATGCTAGGATTGTATTTTAGTTGCATTCATGCATATCATGCATATTGCATCGTGTTCGGGATAGGAGTTAGCCCGAGCACGGGAAACGAGGCACGTTCCGTACTCCGAGTGACGGAACGGGTCTCAATTCCCAAGTCACCGACACTCCGGATTACCCATGATGGAGTTAGGTTTTGTTGTAGCATTCATCTGCATTCATCCTATATTGAGTTGTGCAATCCGACTCCTCGGCCATCATGCATCGATATGCGTGATTGGTGGCACGAGGATCGAGGCATGCATATATTTGTGAAATACATTGCTGTGCCCCTTTCCCGCTCTCTGTTGCAGCATACCGAGAATCAGCAACTTTTCGGAGTCGGACGCGCATTTCGAGGAACATTGCAAACAGAGGCTAATCGGGGCATCCCAGTGGATTTCCGAGAAGGCAGCCCAGCATACATCATTCAACGGAAGTGAGGCAGCCCCTGGCTTGCATGCCAGTTTACAGCTTTCTTAGTTTAATCTGTTAATTAATTAGAAATTTGTATATTATTTCGGACTGTATTATTCTTTCATTCGGACTGTATATTTATTCGGACCCTCTGCGCGAGGGCATAACTGTAATAAGTGTGGGTGAGTGTGATGTATGTCTTCCAACCCCACGTCTTTCTCCCTTTTATTTACCCGCTTATGATGGTTAGATATAGGGCATATTTCAATTAGCATACAGTATGACAGCATGTTTGCATCATTCATCTGTTTTGCACGCACCGGGCTCGGCGCATCATACAAACTGCATTTGTATTTCAATTCCAAATTGAATACGTGTTAGTTGTAGCATTCCATATGCCATGTTTAGAATAGCCGAGCCTGCTATAGTTTGCATCTTTGCATGTGTTGCATTAGGCAATTCTGTATAATTAGGATCATGCATGATTTCTAATAAGTTTCTGTTTTGGCTTGGAGTACTCGGTGAGTTTTATGCTTTAGCATCCTTGCATACGTGTGAGTGTTGCCATGATAGCATGCTTACCATGAGGCTATGTGCTTATGTGATATAACTGCCTTGAATGCCTGTGGGTGGAGGCTGAGTTACTTGGATTGGGACAATGCGTTCACTGTTTGTTCTAAGCCCACTAGACAGTGGCAAAATCATGTTTTTCTAAGCCCACCTGAGGGTGGCAAATCCACGTCTTAGCCTACTTGCGGGTAGCACCATCAAACCATTTTCAAACAAACAAACATGAAATGTTTTGTTCCAATTCAGGCGGCCCAGTCTATACTTGTTTGCTGCGAGCATCACATAGTAACCTAGGCTAATAACCGGAATAAGAACTCACAATGTTTTCAAAATAAGATATCATGGTTAGTAGAGGCCGGTCTTTGACCGGGCGAGCGGGGGTGCTCACGAAGTGACCTTCCCCAATCGTACCCAAGTTCCCGAGCCGAGGCAACTTTGGTGATGACGGACACGTGGCCTTTGGCACCGAGTCAGGGTTTCCTAAATTTCCCATTAAAAAAAAATATTTAGGTGGCGACTCTGTATCTGGCAAAGCAGTCCATGTTTGGCACTTCTTTCAAAAATCTGTTTTCCAAAACGATTTGTCGGATTTGGACTCTTTGGTTCAAGATTAAGAACTGTGACACAAATCGAGTCCGAGCTGTAGCGAGGTCCCCCGCGGGCTTGTTACACCCTCTGATAGGTAGCCCTGGCATTCTTCAGCCTAAACGGCAGAACCCGGTAGTAGTAGGTCCCCCATGGCGTAGTGAATGCGATTTTCTCTCTGTCTTTGGGCTCCATCAGAATCTGGTTGTACCTAAAAAATCCGTCCATAAAGGATAGCAATGCATGGCCCGAAGTGAAATCCACTAACTCGTCAATATGCAGCAGAGGAAAGTCATCCTTTAGACTAGCTCTGTTCAAGTCCCGGAAGTCCACACACACTCGGATTCTGCCATCCTTTTTTGGCACTAGCACGATATTGGCCAACCAAGTCAGATACTTAGATACTAACAAGAAACCTGCCTAGATCTACTTGGTGACCTCTTCTTTGATTTTCAACGCCCAATCCGGTCGGACTCTACGCAGCTTCTGCTTGACGGGTTGGCCTCGGGGTCAAGAGGGATTCAATGCTGTACAATCTCAAGATCGATTCTAGGCATGTCTTCGTAGGACCACGCGAAAATATTTTTGAAATCTTTTAATAAAGCGACTAAGTGCTGGCGCTCCTCCGAAGACAACGTGGACTCGATCTGGACCAGACGCAGATTCTTCTTAGTACCCACATTAATAGTAATGATTTCATTAGCATAGGGTTTAGCAAACCTCTCTTTCTCTCGATTAATCAAGTTTTTCAAAACCAAAGGAATTCCTTTCTCTTTGTTTTCATTAAAATTCTAAAAATCTTGGTTAATACAATAAATAAGTGGCACAGAAAAATACTCAGAATCGGCAGCGTTCTCATTTATAAGATCCAAATCTTCGGTTACAACTGACACAAATGCAAAAGAAAAAGAGGACTTGGATAAGACCTTGGCATTCGGGTTATCACCCCCGGGGATACCAGACTCAAACTTAGAAGAATCAAAATTTGATTCCGACTCCACAGACTCGGTGGAATAAGATTCTAGCTCATCGCCCGACTCAAAACTAGATAGGTAGCTCTTCTCCAGCTGCCAAATAAGAGATGGTGCCTCTTATGCATCCAAAATACTGCTGGACGGGTTCACACCTGGTTCCTCCCCGATCATGGAAATGGTAAGGTTATCTCCCAAGTTCTTTGAGTCAGCCGCAGGATCTGTAAGGAGACATGCCAGTGCTGCCCTTACTCCAAATTTGTTATTGTCTGAGTCACTTTCCATGCTCTGTTCAGCTTTAGTACTTGGTTCAACCTTTTCCTTGGCATCACTATGTTGCAGCTGCAGGTTAAAGAAGATTTCGAACCCAGGAACACACAGTCTCGTGGAATTCATCTAGGCTTAGGAAAATCACAAAAGAGGAAATCTTCTCCCTCTCGAATAAAGCAGCCATTTAGCGTTCCCTGGATTGCCTGTGAATGTGCTCATAGCGCTTCCTGGCCTGTTTCGCTCTAGCTTTGCCTCTGATTTCTTCTGCTTTCTTGATCCAGTCCTCTTTGGTGGGTACGTATCCCAAACCAAAGGCATGGGGATTGTGCGGCACATCGCCCAATGCTGTGACACCTTTCCGGCCATTTCTTTAAAGTCCCATTCCTAGCACATGCTACAGTTTGTTCATGACATAGATGGATTAGGCGCTGACATACATGTCCTCATCAGTAGCTAGAATGGTCTGCATTACCCAGGCCTCAGCCAAAGTGAACCCTGAGAGGAATACATCCTCCTCGCCATGAATGATTTCCAGCATTGGTGTAGTTACCTTGGCGGGGGACGGATGGATGAATTCCCGAAGACGATCGCCACTCCTTTTTTGTGAGGGTATTTCAACATTTGGTGGAGGGTGGAGGAGATAGCTTTCACAAGATGCAATCAGGGCCTCCCTAGTAGTAAGTTGAAGGTGTCCGGCACATCTAGGACATGGAACTCGACATCTTGCTGAATTGGGCGCACCTGGACTCTGATTTGCATCGTGCCCATGACCTCCCTGCTTGTATTATCATATGCCCGAATTACTTGGGCCGTGGGCACAAAATCTGCTAGTCTAAGACCGATGGCATAAGTCGTGTGGGAAGGACATACGTTGATGGCCGAACCGGTGTCTATCAACACTACCGGTGCCTATTTTTCCCTGCACTCAACAGATATGTACAAGGGTTTGTTGTGAGCTGAGCCTTTCGACGACAGTTCTTTGGTAAAAAAGGTTAGGGTTGGCCTGGCGCCGCCTGGGAAGACCAATCCCACAAGCTGTTTCGAGGTAGTGTTAATGGACAATTTAGCTTTGTCCATTGTTGATAGTACTACCTGTCGATGCACGCAGGAGGCCATGAGAAGACCCCAAATTGAGATGTTGGCTTGGATTTTCTTAAGCTGCTTTAACACTACCTCTTCTTCTAGCTGCTTCTCTTTCTGTTTCTTAACCTCACTGTCTTTCCCAGATGCCTTAGCTTGATCTAAGTGTGGTGGCTTAAAATACTGCCTACTTCTTGTTATGTGATCTATCTCTTCCGCATACCATGTGTTGTTTGGAACGCACTCACCGCAATCTTCGTCTGTGTGGGCCAAATGCAAATTGACATCATCCCACCATACACCTCCGGTAGCCGACAAATAGTTGTTCGGCTCCGTTCGGATCACTTTCACATCACCGGTACCCCCCAAGGTTGTTGGGCCAATACTGCTTTCTAATTGTCTTCAACCCCCTGTTGTTGAAACTGTTTCAGTATAGCTTCCTGTTCTGTGTCCACAGTGCTCATAGCGCCTAGTTTCTGAGATAAATTTTCCACACCGGTGTTCTCCGGCAGTTTTCTCTTTTCATCGGCCTTTCGGGCCACTATAGCAATTTCTGCTTCCTTTTCCTCGGGTTTGACTTCAGTTCCTTCCTCCTTATCTAGCTTATCATTCAGCCACCCAGAGTTGTCGGTGGATCCATTCAAATCGAACTAGCTAATCTGCACATACCCTTCATTTGTTCGTCAAAGAACTGTAGGTTGTCTAAATCCTCCTCTAGTTCTGCCAATCATCCAACCCTTGGCTCGAACCATCCTCCCTAACCACATTAACCTCCACTACAATTGGCAACACCAATTCTGGCTTGACTTGATCAATCGGCACAATGTAGCAGCTTGGATCATACACCCCCTTAGATAAGTCCTCAGAGCTCTCCAGCAACAGACTTGTACTTTCCTCTAAGACCAGCCTTCCTTATACTGCAACTGTCACCACTACAGGCTTAGGTTAAAGTGCGGACGTGTCCATCATGCACAAATCTGTGCTTTCAGGAATGAACACTGTCGGTCGGGGTAGGTAGGAAGGGGTAATATATACGCTGGGGTCGTAGAGGATAGCTAGTGTATGAATTAGGTTTAGATTTTGAGGGGGGGGGGAACTTGATTGTGGGCTGGGAGTGGGTTTGTAGTTATATTTGGTTTTTGGGGTGGTGCAATCACCTTGTTGTCAATGAGGTCTTCAATCTCATGACGCAATTTGAAGCATTGGTCGGTATCGTGACCATGTTGCTAGTGAAACATGCAGTACTTCGCTAGGTTGTGTTTTGGTAGAAGAAGATCAGGTAATGGGTGAGGCTCTAACAGTTTAAGGTGTCCCTTTTTGACTAACACCTTCATGGCTTAAGATAGGATCATGTAGAGTTGGGTAAAGGTCCTCTGGGATTGGGCAGGGTTGGTTAAAGTTTGTGGACCTGTGTTGGCAAAGGGATTGGCGGTCTTAGTTGTAGTAGTGACAACGCTCACATTCGACGGCCTCGCAGCTATGCTACCACTAGTGGTAGCATTGGAACTGCGCACAAAAGGCCTCTTCGCCTGCTCTTTCTCATCTGTAATCAGCTTTTGTCTCATGACGTCTTCAATCTGAACCCCCATCCCATAAAGCTTGGTGAACATGAACAGAGGTAGGACGATCATTTTTTGCAACAACTTCCTGTGCAGATTGCGGACTACCATCCTTATCTGATCTTTCTCGGAAGGCCTTGTGGTCATCATTGAAGCTTTAGCTCTCCACCTCATCACAAATTCTGAAAAGCCCTCCTTCGACTTTTGGCGTGTTGCCTCAAGATCACGAGTTGTGACCTCAATCTGCGTGTTGTATGAGTATTGAGCAATAAAGGCCTCAGCCATTTCCTCCTAATTTTGCTTCATAGAATCATCCAACTTCGCATACCATATGGCTGCTATTCCTGACATGGTCCAGCCAAAGAGAGACAAGTTCTACAATCTGGTCAGGCCCATCGGCCTCAGGATGTCTGAAAATAGCCGTAGATGAACCATGGGATCTCCGGAGCCGTTGAATCTATTGATGTGCGGCATTTTGAACCGATTTGGCAATGTCACTGTAGAGTCGGTATACCCATCTTCTATGTTGGGGATGGAATTTACACCTTGTGCTCTCTTGAATAGCTTCTCCAGCTTGTTGACCTTAAGCACAGTTGGGTCAACCTCAAACTCAAACGGAGCCTCGGTTTGATACACAGGTGCTTTGTAGGCTTGTGGTGGGATCGGCTGTACCGGATTACCCTGATTTTCAACATGGGCATTAGCAGTATGGGCAGTGGCTCCAGGTGCTGGAATACCCGTAGGAGGTACATGAGATGCAGAAGCCACTGCTGGCTGTGGTTGTTGTTATTGCAGCCTATTTATTACCTCAGCTTGACGAGCAGTGTCTTGTTGTAGAGTTTCAACTGTTTGCTGAAGATGATGAATCAATTCCTCCATACTGTCTGGGGGATACTGTGCCATTAGAATAGGCAAGTGATCTCGTGCTAGACTAGATGTAGAAGATTGTCCTTGAGCCTGACTGGATGCAGGTGAATTGAGGGGTGGCTGCTGTAAAAACTGGACCGGGGAACTCTACCTGACTCTCCTCTATCTTGTAACCGGTGGGAGTGAAGTAAACACGGGCTGTCCCCTAACAAGATCTCCAGCTTTGCAAAGCCTTTTGACTCGGGTCTAAAGCACTTGGGGGATATCCGAACTTTCCGAAGCTATGGTGTTATACTACCTAGCAAAAAGAAATAAAGCAAAAAGAAAGCAGTAATAAAAAACTACACAGAACCTCAGCTAATGATATTACCAACACAAATGTAATCAAAGTTGTAGAACTGCACTCAACACTGAATTCTGTCCCCAAAACGGATACCAAAACTTGCAACTGATACGCATATTCCTGTATAGTTTCATTGTAAAGTACATACCAGTTAAGTGAGAGCCAAAACACCCCTATGAGGGGGTAAGGTTACCCTGTCCTAGTTTCATCAAGAATTAGGGTTCACTATTCAAACAAAGTGGTTTTCACGCAATCCTGTATTCGGGAGAGCATCATGTCCTAGTTTGGAACAGTCTCTATGGCTTTAATATGCAACTAGGCCGAATGGTTAAAAGGGTATCGCAACAAGACTACCTAATATACCTCTCGCACCTAACACTAAGAAGTGAAAGGAGGATCAAAAGGTACAGCGGTAGTCCAAATCCAAGGGTTGTGTTCCCATCATGGCAGAGCCCGTGACCAGTCAACCTTTTGGCAAGCTTTTCGGGCAAGCCTCCAGCAAACCATCCAAGAATAGTAGATGGCAAACACAGTGACTTAAACGCACCAACGCAAATGCAATGCAAAGAAATATATAAGTGTAGATAAAATTTCATATCATGAAGTTTGAGTCAATTTCTCTGAATTTCCCCAGTAGAGTCGCCAGAAATTGTAGCTCGACTTTTTCGTGCCCTATTTCGAAAGATGAACAAGCCGTATAGTATCGGACTCCCACGGTTCTAAATCTAATCTCACAAGTGCAATGTGAAATAGATAAACACCAAAGAGTCCCAATTCGGTAAATCTTTTGGAAAATCAATTTTGAATCAAATTGCCAAAAATGGACTGCTTTGCCACATACAGAGTCGCCATCTAAATATTTTTGAAAAATTTAGGAAACCCATGACTCATGCCAAAGGCCACGTGTTCGTTATCACCAAGATTTCCTCAGCTCGAGAACTTAGGTACGAGAGGGGAAGGTTATCAATTGAGCACCCCTTCTCGCCTGATTAAAGATCGGCCTCTACTAATCATGATGTGATTCTTATCTACATTATATGCTCTTGTTCTAATTATTAGGCTAGCATTACTATGTGATGTGCACACACAAGTATAGACTAACTTGTAGGAATTGGAACACTTGATTCATGTTTGTTTTGAAAAAGGTTTCGAATACATACCACTTGAAAAAGTGATTGCATATAAACATTACTCAAATTATTCCAATTCAAGCAATTAGCCTTCATCCACAGGCATTCAAACAGTTTATCAATTAACCAATTAGTTTCATGGCACATATGCTAAACATGGCAACAATCACACGCATGCGATATGCTGAAGCAAATAAAGGCTCACCTAGTACTCCAAGCCAAAAACAATGATAGTGTTAGAAAAATGCGTGATCCTAACTTATGCAACATGACTAATACAACGCATGGAAAAATGCAACTAATAGGCTCGGCTACTAATATGGCATATGAATCAATTTGATAACATGCGGTTTAAGCATGTATTCAAAGAATATTAAACTAACAATACAAGTTAGAATGATGAACCGAGCCTTGGTACATACAAGACACGTGGATGCAAACATGAAGTATGCTAAACAAAACATGATGTCCCTAGACTAACCATCATAAGCTAGTAAATAAAAGGGAGAAAGACGTGGGGTTGGAAGACATACACGTTATTACAGCATTGCGCTCTCACGAAGGAGAGTCCAAATGAACTAACTAGATAACTAATTAAAGGTAAGCTAATTAATTAACTATTACAAATTAAATTAGCTAAACCACTTCACTAATTATTACAAACCAAATTAAGTAACTAATCTAGCGAATTAAAATAATTACAACACGAGACTAATTAGCCATTCTAACTAATTAAGTACAAGGCCACCATGTTAAGCACAACACTAATATATACAACACAGATCCCGAGGATCGATGGAAGGCTCATGCATGAATGCAGTTTCCACCTGAAAAAGCCACTATTTCTGCTGCTGAATGTCTCTGTTGCATAGTAGAACACTTGCATTAATTTCCACCTCTAGACCAACTCTATTCTGCCTTAGGAGAACGCTGTTTGATTTTGCACTGGTGGTTGGCAGAGGGCTTGCCGTCCACTGATGATGACCTGCTGGCCATTGATGACAGAACTTATCTGCTGCAACAGAGAGTAAATAGAGCAGAGACAAAGTATTCTCAAGGGTTTGTTTGCACAATTTAGCCCTTCTTATCATTTGAACAGCTCAAAGGAGTAGTAACTTTGATCCACAAACCACCAATGGATGCAATTTCATTGCGTGATGGCTTATGAACCAAGTGTGCAAATTCAATGAATGCAACAAAACAAGACTCTTAAAACTACCTCCCTATCATGAAAAATCAAGGGAAGTAGTTGACAATGAATCTTGAACCATTTCATCACTAATGAGTATGAAACAACTCAAGACTTAAGGGTTCAATTAACGTCCGATTGAACCCAAACAAGTTATTATCTGTACCTTTTTTTAGGCTCAATTTTATTACTTCATTTTAGATTACCATTTATTCTTTAATCAATTGAGTACAAAAGGTAAATTTAAGTCCTCTAATGGAAAGAGGGCTCAAACCAAGAGTTGCTTTGGGCATAAAAGAGACATCATACCATTGGTAATGAACCCCCAAAGGGATTAAACCATTATGCATGACATCTTAATCTCATACTTAAACATGCAAGTAGTTTGAAATCACTTTAAAAGCAAAACAAAAGCCAAGAAAGGAGGGATGTTGGAAAGGTGATTAAGAGTGATCACAAGTATGGAAAGCCATAAATAAATGCAATCAACTCAAATAAGATGGTGTCTAATGCTTAAAACACCAAGCTTATGAGGACAATTACACTACAAGTATACAAAACAAATCTCAAATGCAACAAGCACTTAGAAACAGTCCTAAAACATGTTGGAATTAAGACAAAAATAGCTAGATTAATAAGCTAAACATGGATCATGCTAGACTAGTAAGCAAAACACAATAGGGGAGGCTAACCCCTCCAATTTTGGACTTCAAAACATGATTTTAGCCACTAAAATAACTCTAAAAATTAGTGGTTAAAAGCTCAAAAAAAGATAGTGCAAAGGTGGGAAACACAAGGGTAAAGGCCTTGAGAGCAAGGTGTAAAGAAGGGTGAACCACCCCTCAACCTTTATGGCAAGAAGGGAGGCCCTCTATATATAGAAAACATGAATCTCCCTAAAAAACATCCAACCATACACATGGGAGCATATGTATGCATCTGTGCAAACAGCTGGCATAGTTGTCACAAAATATCTGCAAAAGACATTGGTGGTCGGCCGGCCATCACTGGTGGTCGACAGGCCACATCATTGGCCGGCAACAAAGAGTGATGGCCGGTAGTCCAAATTAGTGGCCGGCAGGCCACCAGGGGTTACAGGCTTGAAAATCCAAGGTTTTGGGTTCAAAACAAAGGCAACAAGGGTGTAGGGTTTGAAAAGCTCAAAACTATGGCATTCCGCTGAGGACTTCGAGCACTTGACAAACATATACACTCATCATTGGGTGTGCAAGCGATGACGTCCAAGTCGTAAGGATCGTCAAAAATGGGGTGTCTACAATTACCTTTGGCCTCAAACAAACATATAGAGTAATTATAGTAATGGGGCCAAAAGCGGAAGTGTACAACAAAAGAATGAGTCCATTGAGCTATGCCAATATGAGCAAAATGTAACACATCCACGTCATTTACATGCCCATGCAAAAAGAATATAAGTATCAAAGGAAATTTGTGCATAACGTTTACAAACCCAAGACTACATTAGCAAAACAAAGTAAAGTCAAAGTATGATGTGAGTCCTACGAAGACATGCTTGGAATCGATCTTGAGATTGTACAACACCAGATCCCTCTTGACCTTAAGGTCTGGCCAATTAAGCAAAAGCGACGTAGAGTTCGCCCAGATTGGGCTTTGAAGATCAAGGAAGAAGTTACCAAACAGATTAAGGCAGGGTTCTTGCTTGTGTTTGAGTATCTAACATGGTTGGCCAATATTGTTCCAGTCCCAAAGAAGGATGGCAGAATCAGAGTCTGTGTTGACTTCAGGGATCTGAATAAGGCTAGTCCGAAAGATGATTTTCCACTGCCGTATATTGATAAGGTGGTAGACCTCACCGCAGGCCATGCATTGCTCTCGTTTATGGACGGATTTTTCGAGTATAACCAGATTTTGATGGCACCCGAGGATAGGGAGAAGACCATTTTTACTACTCCGTGGGGCACCTATTGCTACCAAGTCATGCCATTTGGGTTGAAGAATGCTAGGGTCACTTATCAAAGGGCTACAACTACCGTTCTGCACGACATGATCCACAAAGAGGTTAAGGTGTACGTGGACGATATGATTGTCAAGTCCAAAGATCGAGAGGGCCACTACACTACCTTGGAGAAATTCTTTCAGCAGATCAGAGAGTATAGATTGAGGTTGAACCCACAAAAATGTTCTTTCGGTGTAACAACAGGAAAAATATTTAATCACACAGAGAGGAATTGAGATAGATCCTTCCAAAATCAAAGTCATCTTAGAAATGCCACCACCAAGGACTGAAAAGGAGGTGCGTAGCTTTCTAGGTAAAGTGCAATTCATAAGGCGATTTATTTCAAAACTAACCTTGACTTGTGAACCATTATTTGGTCTCTTGAAGAAAGGAAAGAAGTTCTAATGGAATGATTGCTATCAGTTCACTTTTGAACAGGCCATGTAGTACCTGCAGAATCTGCTTGTGTAATCATCGCCAGAACTGGGAAAATCGCTGATTTTGTACCTATCAGTGACGAACTCAACTATGGGGTGTATGTTAGCTCAAGAGTCGGAGGCCAAGGTGGAGAAAGCCGTTTACTACTTGAGTAAGAAAATGTTGGATTACGGGACCCGTTACACTCCCCTTGAAAAATCTTGTCTAGCCTTGGTATGAGCTACCTGGAAGTTGAGGCACTATCTGTTAGCTCACTCCGTAATCCTGGTTTTGAGATTAGATCCCATCAAATATCTCTTTGAGAAACCAACGCTTACGGGTAGGCTAGCCCGTTGGTTGTTTCTTCTCTCTGAATTCGATCTTACATGTGTTACACGCAAGTCTGTTAAAGGGAGAGCTGTAGCGGAATTCCTGGCAGATCACCTAGTAGAGGGGGATGAAGCGGTGGAGTACCTTTTCCTAGATAAAAATATTTTGCAAATAGAGGAGAAAACATGGACGATGTACTTTGATGGAGCAGCCAATCAGTATGGTTATGGGATCGGTGTGTTGTTGATAGCACCTGATGATTCCCATATACCCTTAGCCTTCAAACTCCAGTTCAAAGTATCCAACAACGAAGCAGAATATGAGGCATGTATTGCTGGTTTACAAGCCGCCCTGGAACTAGGGGCAAAAAGATTGGACGTCATCGGGGATTCGAACTTAGTTGTGTCTCAAGCCAATGGAGATTGGTGGGTTAAAGAAGAGAAAATGAAGGTTTACCATCAGGTCTTGGATATGCTAATTTTAAGGTTTGAAAAGTTAACGTTTACCCATTTGCTAAGAGAGAACAACCGATTCGCTGATGCATTAGCACCTCTATCTTCCATGGTAGACATTCCATTGGGAGTCAGGATGCATCCG
The DNA here is from genome assembly GCA_030407325.1 of Camellia japonica. Lineage (NCBI taxonomy): Eukaryota > Viridiplantae > Streptophyta > Magnoliopsida > Ericales > Theaceae > Camellia > Camellia japonica. The sequence continues at coordinate 68,311,892 of JAPPVO010000002.1, forward strand.
ATCATTATTGAACAAAAGTACATGCCGGCCTATGAAACCATTGCCACAATAGATGAGGCTTCAGACAATAACCCCTAGTAGTTTGATATTTGGATTTTCCTGGAAAGGGAGGTGTATCCGCCAGGAGCGAATGCCAAGGACAAAAGGGGAATACAACGTCTGGTCGTTCAATTCATCATCTGTGGAGGCAAACTATAAAAAAGAGGCCATCTGGGAATGCACAAGCTATGTGTTGAGGAAGAAGAATCAAGGCGCCTTATGGAGGCCATCCACGGAAGAGAGTGTGAAGCCCGCATGAACGATGTGATGCTCGCCCAAAAAATCCTTAGACAAGGCTACTATTGGTCAACCATGGAAGATGATTGCATTGGTTTTGTTCAGCGATGCCACAAGTGCCAGATTCATGCCAATCGCATGGACATTTTGTCGTTGAAACTTTACAACATGACTTCACCATGGCCATTCTCTGTTTGGGGGGATAGATGTTATCGGCTCAGTTACGCTGAAAGGGTCAAACGGGCAGGAATTCATTCTGGTAGCAATCGATAAATTCACAAAATTGGTGAAGGCCCAGTCCTACTCCGTGCTGAAAGCATCGCATGTGGCTAAGTTCATCAAAAACAACATCATATGTCGGTATGGGGTGCCTAATGAGATTATCTCTAATAATGGGTCGCACTTCAAGAAAGAGGTGATAGACTTGCTTGAGAAATATAATGTGGCTTTCCATAAGTCATCAACCTACAAGCCGCAGACTAATGGAGCTGTCGAAGCTGCAAACAAAAATATCAAGAGAATTCTGCAGAAGATGGTGAAAACCTACAGGATTGGCTAGATAAATTGCCATTTGCGCTCTGGGGCTACAAAACCTCAATCCGAACATCTACAGGGGCGACCCCTTATTATCTTGTCTATGGGATGGAGGCTATTTTCCCAATCGATATTGAAGTGCCCTTGCTACGAATTATGGCCGAGTGTCAAATAGCAGAGGCAGATTGGCCGCAAAGTAGATTTGAGGAGTTGATGTTGTTTGATGAGAGAAGACTAAGGGCATTGTCTCATGTCCAGGGCTACCAACGTCAGATTGCCAGGGCTTTTAACAAGAAAGTGAAGTCCAGGAATCTTCAAGAAGGGGACATGGTATTGAAAGACAACCGAGCTCCCATTCATGACCCTAGGGGCAAGTTCAAACCTAACTGGACTGGTCCTTACATCATCAAGTCAATTTGGTCAGGAGGGGCGGTTATTCTTATGGACTTGGATGGCCTGGAGTTCTCGCAACCAATCAACATGGACAAGTTAAAGAAATATTACCCTTGAGAGGCTTGCTAGGCCGAAAACCCGAAAGGTGACCTAGGCAAAAGTTAGAGCATGAAAAATTAGAAATAAAGAAAAACTGAGCTTGCAAGGTGTAGACACCCTATTTTTGACCGTCCTCAAGACTTGGACATCACCGCTTGAACACCCGGTGATTATCCATGTTTGTGTTTGTTTTGAGTTCCCGGAGGCCCCGGCTGCGTGCCGCGCCTCAGGATCTCTCAACCGGCTTGTTTTGTGCTTGGTTGTGCACCAAGTACTTGTGTGTTTTTGTATTTGAGGGTAGGGGAAGGCTTGTTAGCCATCCCTAAAGCCCACCGGCTGCCCCACACCTTCACCGGCACTCCCTAGTGGCCATCGGCACTATTTTATCCAAATCCTTGGCCGGTCGGCACTATATGTTGCCGACCGGCAGTGTTTTGTGCCGGTGACTGTTTTGGCTGGTCGGTGTGACCCCTTTGCACCCCCAGGGATGGTGCATGCCAGCTGTAACAGCTGGAGTGCACCATCACCACTCCCCATGCCCGGGTTTGCACCCTTTGCACCCTTGAACCCCATAAACCTTCTAGAAGGTTGAACCCTTGGCCAAGCTTCTTGGAGAAGCTTGGCCAGCTGTCTTAGCTTCCCTTGGAAGCCAAGACCCTCTTGCACCCCTTGAACCCCCCCTCTCTTTGCTTAGCCATTAAGTTAAGAGCTTTATTTTGCCTATATAAGCTCATCTCTTCCCCTTGAGTTGGGGTTAGCCATTTTAGACCTAAAAACCAGAGCTTATACATATATCTCTGATATACATCCATATATATCTATATCTCCCTCTCTCTCCCCTTGTGTGTGTGTTTTTGGACCAAAAAGTGTGATTTCACCTCACTTTTGCACCATTACACACACTACTTCACCTTAATCCGAGATTGGGAGGCTTGGAGGTTTGTTTTGAGTGATCTTGGACTGGTTTTGATCACTAGAGGAGGGCTGCTCCACCTATTCTTCATTGGATCTTCAAGGGTAAACTTTTTGCTTTAGTTTCCCCATTCTTGCAACTACTTTCTACCCCTTTTTCTTTGTGATTTTGGATTTGTGTTTAACATAAAAAAAACCTTGTTTTTACTTGCTCAAGAACTTTCATTAAGGTCACTTTTGTATTTGAGTGAAGCCTCACTCTTTTAGGCCTTGTTTTGGCCATTTTGTGCCTTTTTTTGGAGCATTGTCTAACTTCATTGTTTTGGGTCTTCTCACCACTGAAAACCAGTGGGTTTTCAGTGGTGAGGGAGGTGTTTTGAAGTCTCAAATAGGGGAGGGATACCCCTCTCCCCTTTGTCCCTCTTTGGCTTCCATTTTGGCTCATGAAGTAGCATGTGTGCATGCTTGCATTTGGCTTCATTTCAGAACTTTTTGGGGTGTTTTAAGTCATGTTTGATCTCTATCTAGGGTTGGTTTTGTGGCCCTTAACATGCTTCCCATACTTGCTTTGTAATATTCCATTTTGCTTAGAAACATGCCATGTGTTTAGCCTTATGTATCTCCATGTTTTTAGCTTAGCATCTTGAAGATGTTGGTCTTGATTTGCCATGTTTTAGGGCTGTGAGCCACTGATTTTGTCATGCATGGTGTGCTTGACATAGTTGTTTTGTATTTTAGGCTTGTAAGCCTTATGTACTTTGGTCCCTAGCATGTTCAACATTGGCCATCCTCATGATTTGGCATCATTTGTGACCATATTTCAGTCCATAAATCATGTTTGAATGTTTACATATGTAGCCTATTTCATGCTCTAAGGGTGTGCTCTAGTATGTCTAGGAATTGGCATTGTGCATGCTTGCATACTTAAGGCATTTTGGGGTTGCCATGTGGGGGGGTTTTAGGTGTAATTTTGCATGACTAATGTGTTGGTTATTTGGTACTTAATGTGTTAACATCCTAGTTCCATAATACATTGTTGATGCATGTTTGCTTGAATTGCATTTCATTACTTGGTTTGGGGTGTCAAACCAAGTGTGAGAAATGGGGGGTGTTTGTACCTTAAGTGACAAAAACACACCTCAATTCCCATGTCATTAGGGCCCTTGATATTAACATGATAGGGACTTAATTATCATGTTTGTGTTGCATGCATTTTTTACATTGAAATGCAACCTTGGTATCTTAGGCTATCATGCACCAAGGTGCACAATTGATAGCCCTAGAACCAAGAGCCATGTTTCCTTGAGTCCCATTCATGATAGGGAGCATTGGCCATGCATAAATATGCTCAAAAATCCAAAACCATGCACTGCTGCCTGCTGTTGCTGTCAAACTGTCTTCTGCAGGAATTTTGTGCCGACCGGCAGGAAATAGTGCCGACCGGCACTGTATTTCTGGCCGGTAGAATATTTTGCAGCCGATGGCCACCACAAGTAGCCGGTGGTAGTTTCCTCCAGCCGGTGGCACTCAGCAGAACACGAGGAAGGTTTCCTGGGACTTTGGGAATTTTTTGGAGAGGCAGGGCAGTAGAAGCAGAAGTAGCAGTGCTACGGTGTAGGCTTTTCCGGGCAAGTCGCAACGAGCATGCATCATTCGCGCATCCCGAGGCAGGGCTGAGGCCCCCTTTCTTTTATTTACTTGATTTAATTTTAGTAATTAGAGTTTTGTAATAATTTATTCATTTATTCTTTGGACTGTATTATTATTCGGTCCCTCCGAGAGAGGGCATAATTGTAATAAGTGTGTGTGAGTGGTGTATGTCTTTCCAATCCCCATTTCTTTCTTCCCTTTTATTTACCTGCTTACGATGGTAGATTAGGGCACATCTAAATTAGCATACCTTATGCAATGCATGCGTGCATCCATGCATTTGTTTACATGCACCGGGCTCGGTACATCATACAAACTGCATCGTATTTTCAATTCCAATTTGAATACGTGATAGTTGTAACATTTCACATGCCATGCTTAGGGTTAGCCGAGCCTACTCTAGAATGCATTTATGCCTGTGTTGCATTAGTCACTTAACATGAACTAGGTCATGCATGTTTGCTAACCGGGTTATTGTTTTTGGCACGGAGTACGATGTAAGTTTTTACGCTTTAGCATACCGCATGCGTGTGAATGTTGCCATGACAGTATGCTTACCATGCGGATAAGTGCTTATGTGAGATAAACTGTTTGAATGCCTGTGGGTGGAGGTTGGGTTGCTTGAGTTGGAGTAACTCATTGAAATCCGTATTTTAGCCTACTTGCGAGTAGCAAAACCAACACGTTTTTCGAGACAAAACGGATATGCAATGATTATTTCCGAATTAGGCAACCTAGTCTATACTTGTTTGCTGTGCGCATAACATAGTAATTCTAGGCTAATAATTGGAATAAGAGCATGTAATTTTTTCAAAATCGGATATCACGGTTAGTAGAGGCCGGTCTTCGGACCGGGCGAAAGGGGGTGCTCACAGCTGACCTTCCCCGATCGTACCCAAGCTCCCGAGCCAAGTCACTTTGGTGATGACGGACATGTGGCCTTCAGCACCGAGTCAGGGTTTCCTAAATTCCCCCATTAAAAAAAATATTTAGGTGGCGACTCTGTAATCTGGCAAAGCAGTCCATGTTTGGCACTACTTTTCAAAAAATCTGTTTTTCTTCATAGCGATTTGCCAGAGTTGGACTCTTTGGTTCAGATTTAGAACCGTAACTTCAAAAGGAGAGTCCGAGCTGTAGCGAGGTCCCCCGCGGGCGTTGTTACACAAGGTTGAAAACCCTAAAGGGCGACTTTGGCAAAAGTTAGAGCGTAAAAGGAGAGAGTTAATACTCGAGTGAACCTGAACCGAACTACATAAGGCCTGATTCCCATTTTTGGGATACGCAGGCAATTTCATCCTGAAGTTCGATCGTAACTATCTCTAGTTCAACTGTCCTATCCGTTTTCTTGATGAGGTCATCCTTGTTCATCATTTATTAGTTTGGTTGTGCTCCGTATTTCGGGCAGAAAAGCTAAGTACAGAACATCGGCAATGATATGCAGCCAAGGGAAGTTACAATTTCTTTTGATTTGGGATTGTACATGTTGAGGATTGACTCTATGCATGTCAGGTGATGATTGTTTCTGAAAATTGTTTTGAAAAGTTTTAATAAAAGTTGATTTTGTTCAAAGTTTTACCCTTTTACAACTTGGACCATTTTTGGGACCGAAAGGAAAATTTTCAGTACTCGTAACTTTAATTTTATTGATTTCAACACAAGTACATTCTCCAAACTCTTTGATTCAGATCAAAGTTGCTTTTACATCTTAAGCTTGAAAAGAAAAGATCAAAACCGTAAAACTAGGGGCACAGCTAAGTCAGGTGGCTCTATACCAAAGATGGCCCAACCTCGGCCTCTTCTTCAAGCCAAGCCAAGCCAAGCCAAAAACTCCTCAGACAAGGTGTAACTGAAACTAATGGCAGGGGCCAGAATTTCTCTCATCCTCTAGGCAGCAAGATACTAGGGTAGGTGAGAGGCGTGAACTGGAAATGAAGATGTGTATTCCACCCCCTCATCTAGTCATATCTGATCATGCCCGAATTGACGTTGGAACTAGAGAGGAAAATAGAATACGCAATGTGTGAGGCCAATCAACTCTACACCCTACTGTCGGGACATGTTGTAGCTCATCTCTGCCAAATTAAGCCAAGGGCAACACCAAGTTATGTCGGCTGTGGACCGGCTGTACATCCAATTACACCATAAACCTTTTGAGGGGAAATCCACTAGCCATTGACGAAAGAAGTAAGCTCGGGCAGAATACTCAAGACAAGCAGCAGCTACTTGCAGCTTATCCATGAGCCATACCTAGGGAGGGATGAAAAATAAGAGAGATTAAAGAAAAGAGAGGTGTACGATGAGAGAAGAGTAAGGAAAGGCGCTTTAAGAGAAAAACAGAGAATGAGTGTTGAGTGATGTAAGAATCATAAATTAGAAGGGTGGAAAATAATACCTGGAGAAGCAAGGGACTCCTTGCCAACCAGTTGGTCTCTCCTCCGCGGAAGGCATCTAAACCCATCAAGGTTTCGGCCAGTACCAAACCCATGCGACTCTTACCCTCTTGCCGACGTTGAGCTACTTTGATCAATCAGATGCTAACTTCGCCGAAACTAGGGGCAATGAGGAATTGTGCAAGAAGGCATAAACAGAGAGCATGTTGCCAGTGACCTCGCCAAAGAAGGTCACTCTTGTCTCCAACAACAGAAAATCGATGAACTAAACTAGGGATATCTAGCTCCCCATTATATACCAAAGACTGAGCTTCATGTAATGTTAACCCACACATCCATCCCAAAGCTTGGGTATGGCCAAAACGAGGCTGCGATATGATTACTTCGTCGTGCTGGGACTCCATCAAAGCTTGAAATTCCTCGAGTGTCGGACATACCTCTTGAGATCCGAATTGAAACACATGCGTGATCGGGTTCTAACATCGATCATTGACACGAATGAATGGAAAGTAAAGAGAAGTGCAACTCATAGGAAAAATGGCATTTAGGCCAAAACCGCGAAAATTCACCCTTTCTGAGCCATCCAAAATGGCTATCCAGTCTCAGAGCCTATTGTTGCACATTGTCTCCATCTTGAGAGCAAAATATCAAAGACTTGTTATTCTGCCAGAAAAACAGCATGGGAGCATTATTTATAGAAGATGAGGAGCAGTGCATGACAGCTAGGCAGCACTGACCGACCTCACATTGAGGCCCGGACATGCCTCAGTGAAGTCCGGCTGTGCATATTTAGGCCCGGCCGGGTCTAAATGATAGCTCAGAGCAGTGTAGTTGCAGGAAAGGCCAACTTTTGCCTTGACATACCGTAGTTGTATTTTGAGCCTTGTTTTGTTTGTACCAAGTGTTCTTTGATATTTTCGAGGTGTTTTTGTTTTGTTTTCCTATTATCGAGTTGTATTTCACAATTTTGTCTAGTTATGGGTAGTTATCCAATTCGAATGAATGCAAGAGCAAGTCTTATGTAAAGTTATGATGCAAGGATTACGCCATTCATCACATGCAAACGCCATTCATCACATTGTGCAAGGAAATCATTCAACAAAAACTTGTCTTTTATAACTGGCGGGTCCAACCTCGATCATTGTTTTATAGAGCAATAAAACAAAAGAAAATCTTTTAAACAAAGCAAAAGGATCTACCTGAAGCTAGTCTTTAACTACAAAGAAAAAACAAAAACAAAAAAACTAAAATGAAATCGTTGCTCTCATCAATAGCCCATTCTCGCTCTCTTCTTCCTCGACTGCAGAGGAGGTCCATCACTGTTGTCGCTAGGGCTGCTGGACTGTAGGTTAACCTCCTCTCCCTCGTCCTCAGGGGTCGTAGACCCATCAAAAAACTCCTTAGAAGGTGAGCGCTGCCTCGATTGGCTCCCCCTTGACCCCTCACTAGGCCCCATCTCTGTCTACTGGCTGCGGAAGGTCCTGCAGGCACTGTTGGCACTGACTCAAGTTGAAAACAGGACATGTATCAATATGAATTAACAAGAGTGTACAATATGGCAACAACAATAAGCTACAGATAAAATGTACCTCGATCCCATGGGTGACTAAGGCGGTTTGTCTCCATCGTACCATGAGGAACAGTCGGTCGATCGTACGAAGGAGGTCATCAGCATACGCCCGGGGTACCTACAAAAGGAACAAAATCTGAGAAAGGTGGACAGAAATAATAGAGAATAATGAACAACAATGGTAAAAAACAAAATAAAGTGCAGTAAGTAGGAGCATAAAGGAATGTATACCTGCTCGATGCCAGGAGCAAACACTAGCCTGTAGTCCCTCTCCTCGATGAGCTCAAGTGGGATCTACTAGATCACTCCATCTGGATGAATGTATATGATCTCAGTGGGGAGCACAGGAAATCCAGGAATGGGAGCAACAGTAGGGGCACCTCCAGTAGGCGCATCACCAGCCACAGCAGTAGTAGTAGCAGCAACCTCCGGCATAACTCGAGCCATACCTGGGGTAAGAGGCGCCATCACCCGAGTGTGTAAAAAGGTAGTGAAGTCGCTAGGCTCATGATGATGATCACCGTCCTCGCCTAACATCAGGAGGTCGATCTGAGGACCGTCCTGTAGCTTATCAACTACCCTCATGATCGGAAGAGGGGGATGTGAGATGTCGGGATCAGCGACGCCCCGTGTCTGGCGGATGAACCTCTCTTCCAGATAGTACGCCGGTCCAAAGGGACCCTCGAATATAATCCGCATGGTGAAGGCATGCCATGCAGCGGCGTAGGTCGTCTTCGACACCTGGGCAATGCCCGTCCAAGGATGCTAGTCAACTTATGAAATCAGTGCAGTAAGAGAATAGTAGGGCAGTGTCAGATGTTAGTGCAGTGTGAGAAATCAATACAGTGTCATAGATCAGTACAGTGTGAGAAATCAACAGCATGAGAATGACCGTGTAGTGTGGGAAATAGTGCAGTCTGTTTACAGTATGTAATAGTTAAAGGTTGGTATTTTGTTACTTGGTCCACCATGATCGTGTCAAAGAAGCGGCAAAAATAAGGGAAATCTCAGTCTACACAGCAACGGTGCTCAAATCGAGAGTTGTAGTACCGTGAACAGGGTACTGATAACTCTATCGGCCTCACCGAGACTGGATCCAGAGAGGTGAAGTATGTGTAACCCCATAGCTACAAATAGAAAAAGATGGATGAAGTAAATGAGCAGAAAATGCAGAATGAATAGAAAAAATAAGTGTGAGGCATACCTCCCAGACTCTCCAATAGCCGCCAAGTGAATCCGCCTTGCGGCAGGAGATGGAGCTCATATAGCAGTATAGGGTGGCCAGACTAGCGCCACCCCAATCATACTCTGCCACCTGAGGGAGGTGCACTAGTGCCCCCAGAAGATATAACCCCACGGTATTTTCCCTGTTCGCAAACAGGGTAGTACTGAGGAGATACATAAGGAAGCCGCGGGGTGTACTAGGTGACCTCATCTAGTGTGGTGGGCTAAAAGTCAAAGAAGTACTTGAAGAACCAGTTGTACCTCACCATCTTGTGGCTGGTAGTGTCCGGGATCACTCCAAGAAGTTGACGCTGTGCGGCTCTCCACTGTGTCATGTCAGGATCACATGGGATCAGACTGCCAACTCCAACTCGCAAGCCGGTGAGCATCGCAAAGTCATACGGGGTCGGGGTCATCTCCCTGATCGATGAGAAGTAGAATGAGTCTGTGGTGTCCCACTATCTCTCGACCACGGCCCCGTACAACAGTGACTCGGCTCTCATCTGTATAAGCCCTGAGCAGAAGGGTCCGAAGCCAGCTGCGTCAACTAGTGCGTGGACCTCCGCAGGCAATCTCTCATACTAGCGCTGAGGGCCGGATATGGATCTGTAGCCACCAATCCTCCTGGTTATCACCTGCAAATGGGAAATAAAATGGCATTTAACTAGTGGTCTACTTATGAGATTCAACAATGCATCAAAACAAAGGGAAGTTACTTATCGTGGAGGCATCGACGGACAAGTGCTTTGTAAGCTCTCGTAGCAAAATATCCTCGTCTATCCTGGGAATGAGGCCCTCAAATCTCAAAATCCCACCTGGGGGTGGAGCGTATGTGTGTGGTCGGTATGTGGCCGAGTCAAATGGCCTATCAATGAGGGGAGGCAATGCGGGAGCATCCTCGACCTCCATGTCTGTGCCTAGGGTAGCCCCAATACCGATGGCGGGGTCCAAAATGAGAACTTCATCACTAGCCATGGAGAAGAATGGAGGAAATGAAGAGAAAATAAGAAAATGTAAAGGGCTAAACCCTAGGAGAGAGAAAATGATAGGGGAAAGTGAAAACACGAGAGTAAGTCCTCCCAAACCCAGAAAACTCGTGAGAAGCAAAGTAAAAACAATGAGAAACCCAAAAACTTGGCCGAATCAAAATCCAATTGGTTCAAAATGTAGAGGAGAGGAAGGGTTTCAAAGAAAAAGTGGCGAGGTTTGTTGATAAACACAAGGAAAAGAGGAAATCTAGAGAGAGAGGAAAGCTAGAGAGAGAGAGAGGAAGTGATTTCGGGCAAGAAGGTGTGAGGAAATAGGGTTTGGATTTGTTTTAAACACATAAGTCGTGAGGACAGGCCAAAACTGCCCCTGCTGCTATTGAGGCCCGGCTGGCTATTTCAATGCCCGGCCGTGCTTCATTGAGGACTGGCTGGCCCTCAATGACAACACAGTATGGTTTTGTTCTTTCCCTCTTTCTCTTTCTTTTTGTTATTTATTTCTTGTTTTCTAGAGTAAAAAATAAGAGAGTTCAAAACAGAAAAATAGTGAAAAAGAAAAGAAAAAGAAAAGAAAAAACAAAAATAAGAGAGTTTAAAAAAGAAAAGAAAGAAAGGCAGTGAGAAAAGAAAAGAAGAAAAGAAGAAAATAATAAATAATAAGAGAGTGAAAAAGAAAAGAAAGGATTTTTGTTTGTTTCCTTGCTATTATTTTTGTGCGAGTGCCTTTGTGTTTGATTCTTGATTTAATTTGTTTAAAGTTTACTTATTTAAACTCATTTCTTCAAAACTTTTAATTTGTTTAAACTATTCCGAGTAGTTTATAATTTGCTTTGTCTAAAATCGTAGTTTCTCCTGTTATTATGTTCTATAACCAGACGATATTGTATGTACAGTTCATTCAGAGGAGTTCCAGATGAAATCATTCGTGCCACAGTAAATCCGTCATCCATTTCACAATCCAATTGAAACACAGTGAGCTGTGTTCCTTGTTTTAACACATGGGTAAATTGGTTTCTTTACTACACAGCTTTGATTGTTTTGTTTTTTACGCCTCTCGATGTACAATCCATGTTTATTTCTAATTCAATTCCTGCTTTTGTCATTTGTTTAACCTTTATTCCTCTCACGTGTGACGCTTTAGGATTGTACCCTCGATTAAAAAGATTGGGTGCGCCCGGTGTTCACACCACACGTTAAGATTGTACCCTCGGTTAAAAACATCGGGTGCGCCCGGTGTTCACACCACCTTGCCTCCTCTCATGTGTGATGTGTTAGGATTGTACCTTCGGTTAAAACATTGGGTGTGCCCAGTGTTCACACCACCTTGCCTCCTGTCGCATGTGACGCGTTAGGATTGTACCCTTGGTTAAAAACATCGGATGCACCCAGTGTCCACACCACTTTTCATCCTCTCGTGTGTGATGCATTAGGGTTGTACCCTCGGTTAAAACATCGGGTGCGGCCGGTGTTCACACCACCTTGCCTCCTTTCACGTGTGACGCGTTAGGATTGTACCCTCGGTTAAAAACATCGGGTGCGCCTGGTGTTCACATCGCGTTGCCTCTTCTCACATGTGACGCGTTAGGATTGTACCCTCGGTTAAAAACATCGGGTGCGCTCGGTGTTCACACCACCTTGCCTTCTCTCGCATGTAACGCGTTAGGATTGTACCCTCGGTTAAAAACATCGGGTGCGCCCGATGTTCACACCACCTTGCCTTCTCTCGCGTGTGACGCGTTAGGATTGTACCCTTAATTAAAAACATCGGGTGCGCTCAGTGTTCACACTGTAGACACCCCATTTTTGACCGACCTCAAGATTTAGACGTCATTGTTTGGGCACTCGATGATTGTGCTTGTTTGTGCTTGTTTTGAGCACCCGAAGTTCTCGGCGGAATGCCTTGCCTTTGAGCCTCTAAACCCTTTTTGTTTTGTGCTTGTTTTTGGGCCAAACCTTGGTACCTTTTGCCTAGAAGGAGGAGGAGCCTTGTCAGCCACTTTTCCTCTTTGTCGACCACTTGAAGTGGTTGGTCGGCTAGGTGAGGTGGCCGGTTTAGGTGGCCGACGGCCATTTTTCTCCTTTTTCAGATATTTTCTTAGCCAGCTGTTGTTCACTGAATGCCATCTCCATACACGTGTATGGAGGGATGAATACAAGCCTTTGGCTTGATTTTCTATATAAGGGGGGGTCTCTCCCCCATTTTGAGATGTTAGACAATTTTGAGCAAATTTCTCCCTCTCTTTCTAGAATTCTCTCTCTCTTCTCATTTTGTGCTTGATAGTTAGAATTCTCTACACTTTTGCACTAAGACCCTTAACCAAACATCTTCACCTTGGAGCTGAGGTTCTTTGAGGCTTAGTTTGAGCTCCTAAGGGTGGTTTAAGCTTAGAATTGTGACTGATTTTGTGCTGTGCTTCCAGTGGTAAAGGACTTGCCTTGTAGACTTCGTTTTAATCAATTGCTTGGCTATCTTTTTACATTGTTTTGACCTGGTTTTTCAACTATCAAAAACTCTATTTTTAGGGTTTAAAAATGGTAGTTTAGGTCTTGGTGGGTTAGGGGGTTGCCCTCCCTTTTTTGCTCTTTGGCTTGTGAAGCTTTTTCTGCCATTTCTTACCACCTTTAAGTCAAACTTTTTGGGCTTTTAAACCACTAAAATTCAGAGTTATTTTAGTGGTAAAAAGTATGTTTTGAAGTCCAAAAATGGAGGGATTAGCCTCCCCTCCTTGTGTTTCACTTCTAGTTAGCATCACATGGTAGCATGTTTTTGTAGCTTATCTTAGCTTGTTTCCAGCATGTTTTTACCTCTGATTTGGCATGATTTAACTCTGTTTTGAGTTGCTTCGGTCATGTGGGCCTTGACTTGTATAGTTGTAGTGCAAATGGCCTTTACCAGCTCATTGTTTTAATGCTCAAAACATGTTATGCTTGAATTGTTTGCATGTTGAAGCATCATTTCACATGTAATTTCAGTGTATACAGCTCTGTCACATGCTCATTTATTTCACTCTTTCATTGCTTTTGAGAGTTGTGTCTTGAGTCTTATTTGCGAGCTAACCTGTGAGCATGTTTTTCTAGTCTTTTGTGCTTCAATCTCAGTATGTTTTAGTCTCTATTTTGGCATGTTTTAACTCTGTTTTGAGTTGGTTTAGCCAGTTGAGGCTTGTATTGCATAGCTATAGTGTAATGGTTTTCACTAGCTTAATGAGTTAGGCTCTTAAACATGACTTGCATGTGTTGCTTGCATGATTTAGTGTTTTTTGCATGCCATTTCAGTACTAAAATATCTGCAACCTCCCTCTATTCTTCACTTTTTTACTTTGTTTTGAAAGTGGTCTTGAGCCCCTTGTTGGCTTGAGTGTGGAATTGAGGCTCTCATGCCTAATGGTTTTAATCCTCTCTTGAGGGTTTCTACTAACCAACAGCATGAGGCCGTTTTCATGCTCAAGGTACTTGTGGCTTAAGCCCTCTTTCCAATTAGAGGACTCTCACTTTGGACTTAATTGGTTAAAGGACTAATTGGTAATGTAAAATTTGAAAACAAAATGAACCAAGTAAAACTTGAGCAAGATAAGCATGTTGTATTGCATTGCATGTGTTTGGATCGGATGTTAATCCAAAAACAAGCAAAATGGGACGTTTCATACTCAAAGTGATGAAATGTGCCACTTTTCTTGGTTACCGACACCCTTGATCATGCGTGATAGGGTGGTGGTCCTTCGATTCTTATTTGTGCATTCATTGACCTTGTACAAGCTTGGTTCTCTAGCCATCATGCATTGAAAATGCTTGGTTGGTGGCTTGAGAGCCAAGAGCTACACTCCTTTGAGCTTGAGAAATGATAAGGAGTGTAGTAGTACACACATTCCTTGAAAATGCTTTGTTTTGCCTTTGTTGCTCTCTGTTGCAGCAAAAGCAGAAGTCCAGAAATGGGGGTGGCCGACAGCCACTCTTTGTGGCCGACCGGCCAACCGTGATTTTTTGTGCAAGTGTGTTCCTGTGTTGGAGCTGAGGCAATCTGGAAGTTGGTGCAATTTTCAGAGATCAAATGAGTGCAAACAGAGGCATCCGATGGTAAGGCAAGGGCATTTTCGGGTGGAGCAACCGAGCATGCATGCATGCATCCCTTGTCCCTCGAGGCCGTTTAAATCGCTTTACTAGTTAGTTAGCGTAGCTAATTATTCAATTCATTTTGTAATATTTTAATTAGCTTAGTATGGCTAGTTATTCAATTGTGTTGTAATAATTAGTTAACTATTATAGTTAATTAATTCGTTTTGTAATAGTTAGCTTAATTAGCATAGCTAGCTTAGCTTATTCATTCGGACCCTCCTTTGCGAGGGTGTAATGTTGTAATAAGCGTGCGTGTGTGTGTGCATGGCTTCTAACCCCACTTCTTTCTTCTTTTTATTTATCCACTTTCAATGGTTAGATTATGGACATGTTTCAATTAGCATACCTTATGCTTGCATGTTTGCATCATTCATTTGTCTTGCATGCACCGAGGCTCAGCGCATCATTCAAGTTGCATCGTTATTTCAATACACTTCTTTGAATACGTGTTTTCAAAGCATGCTATCAAAGTGTTGCAAATACCATGATTAGGTAGCTGAGCCTATTTAGTTGCATTATTGCATGTATTGCATTAGGCATCTAGCATAGTTAGGATCATGCATTGTTTCTAACTAGCTTTTGTTTTGGCTTGGAGTACTCGGTAAGCTTTTACGCTTTAGCATACTTGCATGAGTGTGAGTGATGCCATGTTTCACTTGCTTGCCATGAGGCTCTGTGCTTACTTGCTAAATTACATGAATGCCTGTGGATGAAGGCTTGGTTGTTTGAATTGGAACAGTTTGATGATTGTGAGTTTTAAGCCCACTTTGTGAAGTGGCAAATCATGTTTTAAGCCCACTTGAGGGTGGCAAATTCAAACCATTTTCGAAAGCAAACATGAGTTGAATTCATTCCAAGTCTTACGATTTTAGTCTGTACTTGTATGTGTGTGTCACATAGTAAGGTTAGCAAAATAACTGGAATAAGAACACGTGTTTATCAAACAACATATCACGTTTATTAGAGGCCGATCTTTGATCGGGCGAGTGGGGCGTGTTCATTTCAGGACCTTCCCCTCTTGTACCCAAGTTCCTGAGCCGAGGCAACTTTGGTGATGACGGACACGTGTCCTTTGGCACGAGCAAGGTTTCCTAAATTTCCCAAAAACAAAACATTCAGGTGGCGACTCTGTAATTTGGCAAAGCAGTTTAGTTTTGGCATTATTTGATTCAAAATCGATTTTCCAAAATGATTTGCCAGATTGGACTCTTTGGTGTTTATCAGTCTCACATTGCACTTTGTGAGATTAGATTCAGAACCGTGACAGGAGTCCGAATTGTAGGACCAATTCGAGCTCTCCGAAAGGGGGCGCGAAGAAATTCGAGCTACACACACCACCTTTCCTCTTCTCGCGTGTGATACGTGAGCATTGTTTACCTCGGTTAAAAATAGCAGGTGCGCTTGTTTGTTCACACCACCTTTCCTCCTCTCACACGTGACGCGTGAGGATTGTTTACCTTGGTTAAAAACATCAGGTGTGCCTGTTTGTTTACACCGCTCTTCCTCTTATCGCATGTGACATGTTAGGATCTCGGTTGAGACCTCAGGTGCGCTCGATGGTTATGTCGCCCTTCCCCCTTCCTACGTGAGGCGTAGTTAGGTTTGCATTTTCTTACATCCTTTCTACATGAGACGTAGGTTGGTTTGTGCTTTCTTTATGCTTTTCACGCCAGGCGTGCCTGTTTATTCACTTCGTTCTGATATGAAACACGACGAGGTCTATTTTGCTTTGATTTGCATTGTACATAGCTTGTATTTTGTTGTTCTTAGCCTTTCTTTGTCTAATTTTCATAGTAATAACCTCAGTTTAAGAATCAACTTGTGACTCCTTTCTTTCATTTAAGAGTTGTTCCGATCGGTTGATGGTTATTCAACACATGAACTAGAGATTCACGCTTAATGGCTTAGTCTGTACAGAGATTCATTGTCAACGACGTAATCTCTCTTTCATGTTGAAAATTACTTCCTGTTTGACGCTTCTCTCCTTTTAGAGGACTTTATCATCACTTTGGACAAATGGACTAAAGAATGGAAATGACTAAAAGAATTGGTTTAAAGGCAACCAACACACATAAAGAAAATGAGTCATCTTGCTTAGGCTTGGCTGGACGTTATGCCAAGTTTATCAAGTCAAGAGTGATCATGCGCTAATTCATGGTGTTTTGAGGATTCTTGAAGCGTCTCTACCTCCCTCTTTGAGTTCACTCTATGACAAGAGAGAGGAATGGTCATATTCATTACATTCATTGATTTTTGTCCAAAATTGTGTCCGAAATCATCAAGCAATCAATTTGCTCATTTATGGCTTTGGAAGCAATTCTAACCTTCTCTCGAGGCTTTTCCATGACAGAGAAGAAACAAAGGGACAAACAGAGCTTGAACGACTCTGTCTGCACTATTTTCACTCCAAAACACAAAATAGAGTTTTGCACAAAATTGAGGCACGACCGGCCTTCTCTAGGCCCGCCCAGCCCTCAATGTTTCGTCAGCAGTGTATTTTTGTAGAAAATAGAGGACAGTGGCTGAGGTGAAACAGAGTAAGCCTGGGGCAGACAGAGCTGCTCTTGCACATTGTGTATGTGCATGCATGCAATTCTCGTGCATCCTTGCTTACATTATGATTGTTGTTGTAATTAATTTAATATTGTTTGTTGTAATTAGTCTCGTTAATTATTAAGTGTTGTAATAATTATTATTGTCTCTTTGTGAATTGTTGTAATTACTTAGCTTAGAGAGCTAGTTTACCTATCGTAGTTATTCTTGTTGTAATAACATAGTTAGCTAGTTAATTAGCCTCATTATTTATTCATTTGGTTTTGTAATAATTAGTTAAATTCGGACTTTTGGACTTTGATTCGCACCCTCTTGCACGAGGGCAATGTTGTAATAAGTTGTATGTCTTCCAACCCCACGTCT
Organism: Camellia japonica; assembly: GCA_030407325.1. Lineage (NCBI taxonomy): Eukaryota > Viridiplantae > Streptophyta > Magnoliopsida > Ericales > Theaceae > Camellia > Camellia japonica. The sequence continues at coordinate 68,328,955 of JAPPVO010000002.1, forward strand.
TTCTCCCTTTTACTTACTTTCTTATGATGGTTGGTATAGGGCATCACATTTCATTAGTATTCTTATGCTTTTGCATCCATTGTCTTGCATGCATCCAATGTTCGACTCATCACGCTAACCCAATATCAAATTGTTCAAATTCATTTACTTAAACACGTGCTCTCTCATATGTCTTGAATACAATCATATGCCATGCTTATAGCCAAGCCTACAAAAATACATAATGTGTGCGTTGCATTAGTCATATTGCATTATTTAGGAGCATGCATATTTTTCTAATTATTTTACTTTGTTTTGGCTTTTAGTACTAGGTGAGTTTTTTTTTTTTATTACTTTAGTATCTTGCATCGGATGTTTGTGTTGCCATATCCAAAGCATAAATACCATGAGGCTAAGTGCTTAAATGATATAATTGTTTGAATGCCTGTGGATAAAGGCTAGTTGCTTGAATTGTGATGGCTTGATTAAATGTCCATTTTAGCCCACTTTTTCAAGTGGCAAAATCATAAAACAATTTCGAAACAAAACATGAGATCAAGTGTTCCAATTCTTGCAAACTAATCTATACCTTGTGTGCGCATCACGTAGTAAAATAGCTAATAAATTAGAACAAGACCATATAATGTAAATAAAAAAACACATCATGATTAGTAGAGGCTGATGTTTGATCGGGTGAGTGGGGTGCTCAATTTATGACGTTCCTCTCTCGTACCTAAGTTCCCGAGCCGAGACACTTTGGTGATGACAGACTAATGGCATTTGGCATGAATCTTAGGTTTTCTAAGTTTCCCAAAAATATTTAGGTGGCGATTCTATAATCTTGCAAAGCAGTCCATTTTTGGACATTTGATTCAAACATTGATTTTCCAAAAAGAATTGTCGGATTTGGACTCCTTTTGTGTTTTCATTATTTCACATTGCACTTATGAAATCAGATTCGGAACCACACATGGGAGTTCGAACTGTAGGGCTATTCGCCTTTCGAAAGGAGCACAAAAAGTCGGGCAACAGCAGGCCACTATTAGTGGGTGGCCGGCCACCACTTCTGGCCTACCGGCCACCTTTTTTAGCTAGGCAATGCTACTTTCTTCATAGAGCAGAGCAGAGGCTGAAGTGTAAAAACAGTGCAAAGGCATTTTTGGGGGAGAAATTCATGTGCATGCATAAGCCATTTCTTTGCTCCTCGGGGACCCGTTACATTTGTTAATGTTGTACAACTTGTAATTAAATACTTAGTTAGAGTAGCTGGTTGATTTAATTTTGTGTTGTAATTATTTAATTAGCTAGAATAGTTAGCTAAAATGCGGCGTTGTAATAACTAGTTAAGTAGCTTAGCTAATTCATTTATTCGGACCCTTTTGTGCGAGGGCCGATTTGTAATAATTAGCTAGTGTAGTTAATTTATTTCATTTGGTTTGTAATAGTTAGGTAATTCATAGTAATTAGCTAGTTCATTCATTTGGACCCTCCTGCGCGAGGGCAAACTTGTAATAATGTGTATGCCTTCCAACCCCACGTCTTTCTCCCTTTTATTTACTTGCTTATGATGGGCAATTTAGAGCATCCTGTTTCTTTTAGCATTTTCCATGTTTGCATCCATTTGTCTTGCATGAATCGAGGCTCGGTTTATCATTCTAACAAATATTGTCATTTATTACTTCGTTGAATACGTGTTTAAACCGTATGCTATCAAATCAATTCACATGTCATAGTTAGTGGCCGAGCCTATTAATCGCATTTTTGCATGTGTTGCATTAGGCATATTTTGCATTAGTTAGGATCATGCATTTTTCTAACTAGTTTCTCTTTTTGCTTGCCTCGGGAATTGGGTTAAGCTTTTATTGCTTTAGCATCTTGCATAAGTATGATTGTTACCATGTCGAGCATGATTACCATGAGGCTAATTGCTTAAGTGATAAATTGTATGAATGCCTGTGGATGAAGGCTAATTGCTTAAATTGGGATAATGTGAGTAATGTACATATGATACCACTTTTCGAGTGGTACATATTCGAAACAATTTTCAAACAAAACATGAAATCAAATGTTCCAACTTTTGCAAATTAGTCTATACTTGTGTGCGTCACATGGTAAGTTAGTCTAATAAATCGGAACAAGAGCATATAATGTCAATAAGAATCACATATTGATTAGTAGAGGCCGATCTTTGATCGGGGGCGAGCAGGGGTGCTCAATTCATGACCTTCCCCTCTCGTACCTAAGTTCCCAAGCCGAGACAACTTTGGTGATGACGGATAAGTGGCCTTTGGCACGAGTCCCGGGTTTCCAAAATTTTTCAAAATAAAACATTTAGATGGCGACCCTATATCTGGCAAACCAGTCCATTTTTGGCATTTTGATTCAAAATCGATTTTTCAAAAGAATTATCGGATTTGGACTCTATTGTGTTTTTCTATTTCACATTGCACTTGTGAAATCAGATTCAGAACCACGGGAGTTCGAACTGTGCGGCTAATCATATCCGAAAGAAGCACGAAAAGTCAAGCCACGGTACATTTTGGTATTTCCGAGATGCATAGCAAATCTAGACTTGTGAGCTTCTTCCAAAACTCTTCCTTTTATTTCGGGGATGTTAGGAACACAATCTTCCCTTGAATTTCAACACTTGAGCTTCCAAAAAAAATCCCGTTCTCGGTTTTGCTTCCATCTCATCATGTACGTTCTTGAGGAATTCATCCTCCAATTGCCTTTGTTTAATTTCCTCAATAATAGCCGGTTGTGTGTTCATTGCGGCCAACATTCCATCCCATTCATGTAGCACAATTTCCACCTCCATTCTTTCCAAGTCAAGGAATAGTTTACTCCGCTCTGTAAGCAAACATGCTAAGTTTCTCGTTGACTTTCTACTAAGAGCATCCGCTACCGTGTTGGCTTTGCCGGGATGATAACAAATCTACAAGTCATAATTTTGTCGCATATTAAGGTCCTTTGAGTAAATAAATACTTGAGGCTCTTGTGGTTGGTGTAGACTTCACATATTGCTCCATAAAGATAATGTCGCCATATCTTCAATGCAAATACCACAGCAGCTAATTCCAAATCATGGGTGGGGTAATTCTTTTCATGTGGCTTCAATTGTCGAGATGCATACACAATTACCTTTCCATTTTGCATAGGTACATACCCCAAACTTTTCTGTACCTGATGGTAAGGCGAGGACTCGTGCCGTGGTGAGCCTTGTCTTTAATTCTTTGAAAGCAGACTTCCTCTATTCTGTCCACTCAAATGGAACACCTTTTTGAGTCAATTGGGTAAGCGACACCGCAATCTTAGAGAAATCTTTAACAAATCTTCGGTAGAAACCGGCTAAACCCATAAAACTACGTACTTCTGTAACATTGGTAGGAGCTGGCCAATTCACAATAGCTTCTATCTTTTGAGTTAATTGGGAACACAACCCTTGGATTTGGACTACCACTATACTGCTTGATCCTCTTTTCACTTGTTGGTGTTAGGTGTGAGAGGTATATTAGGTAGTCTTGCTGAGGTACCCCTTTGACCATTTGGCCTAGCTACATATAATAAAGGCATAGAGATTGTTCCAAACTAGGACATGATACTCTCCCATATGCAGGATGATGTGATACCGCTTGTTTGAAATAGTAATGCCGTAGATCGCTCCAAAGCTAGGACAGGGAAAGCCTATCCTCTCACAGGGGTGTTTTGAATGCTTTTGTGCAAAATGTGAAATCTTTGGAAATGTGTAATGCAATCTTGGGAGAGTCTTAATCTTGAGGCGATTCCTTTTAAACTTGAGGGTCATATTAGAATCAGAATTTGGGTCAAAATCCAGGGGTTTGTGTTTGATATGGAGGAAAAATATCAGAACCAGAACCAGAACCAGAACCAGGGCCAAAAATTATATCTTGTTTTATTTTGACCAGCATTCCCGGTATCCTGATCTGATGGGGCATTTGTTTTTAATGCTAGGTTTGTCTGAGCCAAAGAAGGAGTAGTACCCAACTCAGCAAAGGCCAAGACCAATCCAACCTAGAAAGCCTTAACCCATCATAGTTCGTCCAATCCCAAAAAAAAAACTCAGCAAAGGCTCAGTCCATCTCATCGCCAAACGCCAACTTAAAAAAGATCCATCCAATGCCAAAAGACTCATTCAAAAAAGCCCAATCCAGTCAAACCCATCTAGACTAATCCAGTTCAGATACATCAAGTATAACTGGGTCGAAATCCTTGTTAGTCAGCTCTCAACTTACACCCATCCGTTTCCTCGATTGCCAACTTAGCAGACCCGCGATGGCTTAGAGTCCAGAAGAAGTTGTGGCTATGATAACGGACCTAAACCAGGGAATTGCCATACAGGATGAGACCAATGCTGAAATGCAACGCCCATCTGGGCATCTACTACACATCCAGTCCTGGGCCCCAGCCGAACTTTGACCCACTTTTGCCAGCTAAAGATTTGCATGGCCTAGATCCTAGAGAAGGGTTGGCTCAAGCTCGAGTTTTCAGACCTCTGGTGTAGCCTATTAAGGGGCTTTATCCCCCTGATATTAACGATCTCAACCCAACCTTGTTAAAAATTGCTAACCTTGAGAAGCAATTTAAAAAGACACAGGGACTTAACTCCATTTGTGACATTGAGGATGGGTACACTGAGGCTGCCGTAAGGCTCCCAGACAGATTCAAAATACCACAAATTGACCGTTTCGATGGGTCTGGAGATCCTATGGTACACATCCTGCTTTTCTTGGATGTCCTAAAATCGATGGGTCTAACTAAGCCTTAGAAACTCTCACTGTATGGAAGAACCATGTCGGGTATAGTAGCCACTTGGTATGCCAAGTTGGAGGATAAAGTGAAGTAGAACTGGGAAGATTTGGCTGAGGCGTTTGTCAATCAGTATTCTTATAATACCCAAATTGAAATGACCACTCAAGAGATTGAAGCAACCCACCAGAATCCTGCAAAACCTTTTGTGGAATTTGTTGCAAGGTGGAGAGCAAAGGCCGCACAAATGACAGATCCACCTTCTGAGAGTGACGAAGTGCTGATAGTGGTGCAAAACCTTGAGCCTAATATGTTACGAAAGTTAATAGTCGCTCCACTGTTCACTTTCAAAAATTTGCATGAATTGGGGATGCAGATTGAGTGTGTTTAACAAGGGAATTATTCCTAGAACAGGCGAACCAACAAGGAAGGTGTTTTCTGGGAGTACCAATGCTAGCAGTAGTACTATTCTTGAATCCACTAAAATCAATACCGCCGCTACTACCAAAACTGCCGACCCTTTTGCCAATACCAACCCACAAACAGTTGGCCCAACCCAAGCTCAAGGTAGAACTTTCACCCCCTCTATATGAGCCTAACCAGGGCACTAAAAGTCCTGATAAAAAGAGGGTATCTCAAACCCCTTCATCTCCAACCTCTTCCTGACCCACTGCCTACTAGACATAACCCCACCAAATACTGTGCGTATCATCAGTAGCGCGGTCATGGCATTGATCGTTGCTACCGCTTTTGTCATGAGGTTTAGAATCTCATCGACAACCAAATGATAGCTCCATCTAAAGAACCTAATGTTACCACCAACCCATTTCCCCTCCACAACCAAGTACTTCCTCCTCACCATAACCTCATCCATGCATTGCCATCTACCTTCAACCCCAGTATATATATCACTCCATCCCATCTGCCCAAGCCAAAGATGTTCATTATTGAAAGTACCAGTTTGTACATGATGGATACACCCAATCTGATTTGGGTACGCCAAAAGTGCCAAATGGCCAAACCCACTATTGCTGAGATGTTGGGAATAATTGAAGACCTTCAAGAAACGGTAGCAGATTTAACATTTGGGGTTTTGATCCCGTCAAAAAGCTCCCCAATCCTGGGGCGAGTTGCTGTTGAAAAGGGCCAACCTGAAGTTATCTCAAGTCTAGATGATGATAGATCAACAACAAATGGGCCTCGCTTTGATATAGCCACCCAATCCCTTGGCCAAGCAGAAGCACATTACAAGAACAAGGCTGGGACAAGTATTGATCCCTATGCACATCTTCGGTGGGCTATTGAGACTTTGAAGGTCAAAGGGTTGAATAAACAGCAAGTGCTCGCAGTTATTGCAAAGATTGTGGATGACACTTTTATCGCTCAGGTTAGAAGCATTTTGAATCGGGGGTAAGCCATGAAAAATGATGCTTTACCAGAAACACCCATCCTGATTCCAGTTCCAAGCCCATGAATACTCAGCCAACACCCGCCAACCCATTTGCCAGTGTTTCCAAAACCAGAGCTCCATGCTCCCAAAAATGAACCTTTGTCCAACTCCATATGAGCTTAACCTGTGCATTGAAGGTACTGATGGAGAAAGAGTATCTCAAACCGCTCAATCCTCGACCTCTCCCTAACCATCTCCCACCTAAACATGACCCTACCCAATATTGTACATTCCATTAACAAACCGGCCATGACACCGACCGTTATTTTTGCCTTCGCCATGAAATCCAAGACTTGATTGACAAGAAGGTCATCACCCCACCTGAAAACCCTAAAGCTATCAATAACCCTCTCCCTGACCGTAATAGATTGCCACTCCATAACATAAAACCCACCTACAGCTTGCCAACAACCAACCATTAACCTAGCCAACACATCATACCTACCAATGAGCCCAAACCCATTATGTTTATTCCTGAATCTTTTGATTCTGATATGAGCAAAAGGAACAAAATCTTTGAAAAGATGGAAAGTTTACTCGATCTTGGTGAGTCCAAGCTTGATGAAGCAGTGGGCTCTCTACAGATGCTAGCATTGATGATTAGAATGAGGAACCTCAGTCTCAGCTAAGGGAATTGTCGAAAGCACTTGGAAAGGACCTTCTGAACTGGGGACATGGTGTGAAAAAGCAATTGTTTTAGTCAAGAAGATGTGTGAGGACAACGTAATTATGAGGCTCAATCTGTGAGACCCGATTTGAAAGTCAGAAATCAAATCCTTTTGGGTGTGGATGTGTATCACTGAATTGAAGGCAGGTCTGGACCTTCCCCTGGGCTACTTGAAGTTGTTTTTGAAATTCTATAGATGGACTTGAAGAAGAAAAACCCCTTTTGTCTCAGAAATGCTTATTTTGTTTTGAGTTGTGTCCTATAAATAGTTGTTGTGAGTTTTATTTTCTTTGTCTTTTGTTGCGTTGTTGCGTCAGTTGAGTCTTTTCCTTTGAGTCGCTCTTGTGTACCCTCAGGTCTTCATCTTTATAAGAAAGTGGGAGTCAAGTTTATGATCATTTTATTATGCCTATAGTGATGCATGTGTGACCTTTTACAAATATAAAAAGGATTTGAGTTTGTTTTTTGAATGAGATTCTGTTAATAAGCTCGTGTGTTGAGAAGGATCCCCCGATTGGTTTGAGTGAATTTTGACTTATTGGCACAAAGTCATTCATGATTTCAAAAATTTTAAGCTGTTTCTTTTACAAAAACTTGCAAAGATAGGTACAGAATTGTGCGTGGTATTCTACATTGTCCTGGGGATTCTCTTCGCTGTTAGGTGATCATTTTGGCAAGCATAAGGCGGCTTTCAGACCTACAAGTGCAAGGCAACTTTTAGACCTCACAAATCATAGAATTTCTCCCCTGGCATTTTCATTATTTCAAAGAGAAAAGGATAAAACAAACCTAAAAGAAAGAAGAAAAAGAAGAAAGGAAAAAAGGAAAAAAGGAAAAAAAGAAGAAGGAAAATAAGTCAACTATCAAGCCAGGGGCATCCATTGGCATCCAATTAACTGTGAGGAAGGGAACTTCTGTCTGAATTCAGGGAAGCCAATACAAGAAGGTGCCACATTGCGAGAAGAACTAACTCTGAAAATTGAGCGAAAAGAAAGGAAGAAGGCATGCATAAAAGAATAGAGAACCAAGCTCAAATCAAGGTGAAGCCAGTTCTAGTGCTAGGGCAAGGATGATTATTGATCAAATTCACCACAAGTGTTGTAATGCTATCCTTAAGAGGCTCGCTAGGCCGAAAACCTGAAAGGGCAACCTAGGCAAAAGTTGGAGCATGAAAAATGAGAAATCAAAAAATATAGCTTGCAAGGTTAAAAACCCCGAAGGGGCGACTTTGGCAAAAGTTAGAGCGCAAAAAAAGAGTGTCAATACTCGAGTGAACCTCAACCATGAACTACGTTGATCTGATTTCCATCTTGGGATACGTATGCAACTTCATCTTGAAGTTCGGTCTCAACCATATCTATCTTGTTTGTCTTGACCCAATCATCTTGCCTGATTCACGTCGTCAGCTTCCTATCAATTCATGAACCACATCAACTCTTGTGCATATCATACTTGCATTGGGTAAGAAAGAATTAGGTTGAATCAACAAGTAGAGCAATTTTCAATACTTGAACTTATCAGTCGAATCTCTATCTTGAGAAAAAAAGGAATCGAAACTCGAGTTTTGCGAAATTGAGTTCTAAAGGGAACATGAGTAATACTAGGGGCACTATGAATGATCAGTCACCTTGAGTCTTTTTCTGCTTTTGGGCCAGTTGTGAATTTAGTTGTGTCATGCCTGGTGTTTGTTTCAGTCTGTGTTATTCATCGAGTTACCATAACGTGTCTGTCGCTCAAAAGCGCTCTTCATCGAGTCATCATAACGTATCTATCACTCAAAAGTGCTCTTCATCGAGTTACCATAGTGTGTTTGTCGCTCAAAGTTCAATAGAGTGGCATGGTCAAAATTCCATACATGAATGTTTGCTCCAGACTCAAAAACAAGTCCATGTGTGGAATTCATAAACAAACTGAGAGTACCCATACAAGGGGCATTGTGTTCATGATCATTGCAAAGTGTATATGAGAAATCTGTCACTGCTTCGGAGGGGACTAGAGTAAGTTCTCAACATGTCAGGAAAGAAGAGAAGCATGAGTCTGATTGGTTGGCAACCGTTCCAAGATCTGATGATCCCCATCACACGTGCCGGCATAATGTTGAAAATGGTGGCCAGTGACTGGACACTAGGGGCACTTTTCAGTACATTTGATCGAACCATCATTCGAACAAAGGGCACGAACCCAACCAGTGGCCAATGACTAGACACTAGGGACAATTTTCAGTGCATCTGATTAGGTCATCAATTGAACAAGGGGCATGAACCCAACCTTTCTCTCAATCTGCTAAGAGCCGTCTATCGAGCACTTTCCCCTAGATTAGGGTAGCTTACCCCCTTGATGATTCTGATATGATTCAGCTTTCGAAAGTTGTCTCTGACCATTTCAAAACTCTCTTGGGATTGCCATTTTCCCTCTGATTAATACATGTGCTTTGGATTGTGCATGCATGCTCATACACCCTGGTTGATTTGAATTGCCTAATTGGTTGCTCTTGCTTTGAACTTTGTTCTGCACTTAACAGAGTTTTATCGAGTTGCCTCCCTTTGTATTACATTTCAATGAGTTATGGCAAGTTGCCCTACACTTATTTCATAAGCTACATGATGCATTACTCTATGTACTACTCATTTTCCTCTGCATACTAGACATCTTTCACATTGCATTGCACTGTTTTGTGCACCTTGTATCCACATCGCACGGTTTTGTGCACCTTGTATCGCACTATCTTGTGCATTTTACCCACATCGCACTAATTTGTGTATTCACCTTGTATCGCACTGTTTTGTGCACCTTGCATCGCATTGTTGTGTGCATTCACCTTGTATCGCACAATTTTTTGCACCTTGCATTGCACTGTTTTGTGCGTTCACTTTGTATAGCACTGTTTTGTGCACCTTGCATCGCACTGTTTTGTGTATTCACTTTATATCGCACTGTCTTGTGCACCTACATAACACTATTTTGTGCATTCATTCACCCCGTATTGTTTTGTGCACCTCACCCGCACTATCTTGTGCACTCACTGGGTCTAAGAGACCTTAAATCCTATAAAGATGCAATTCCTTTGGTGTTTGTCGTGCCCGAACGACGTCCAGCGGTCTGGTATAGCCAACTGACTGTGTTTGTAATGAGTTCCTAGGAGATCAACTAAGACGATGGAAACTAGAGTTTGAATGGCCGAGGCCTAGAACGTAAAGGTTCAGAATTTTTGAGACTAAAGTCTGGTTTAAATACTCATGGGTATATCCTTGGCTTGAAATCTGTATGGCAGCCCCATAGGTTGAGGTAGCTTATATGCGCCTCAATTCTAGATACTGAATCAACCTAGTTTGTCTCCCTGTTAGAGAATAGGGAAAGTTGCAAACATGGCCAAGAAGAAAAGTAGTACCTGTGGTTTGGAAGCGCGTGAAGGTGAACCAAGAAGAAGAGAGAGATCCCTAGCAGCATGAGGTGAGTCATCGCCAATTCCCCGGGTAAGGTACTTTCACTTCCCAACTGCTACATCATATTTATTCTCCATTATCAACTATTACATTGCATATAGCATCTATCGCGTGCATCTACTACACTATCCATTATATCCATTACATCGTACCATTTTATTGCCTGCATTCTTTCCATGTTAAGCTTAGTTTGGCATGTGCTCATACCTTTCCCTTGTTGAAACATGGTTCTGTTATGTGTAAGTACCTATGTTACGTTGAGGCTAGTATTGAGGATATTGGCACCTTTTTTGCGTTAGACATGGTCTGTTTTGTGTCCATTCCTTTTCTAGGTAAGACGTGGTTCGGCTTGCACCCCTTATTCACTTTGTCCATTGCATTCATTGCATTGTGCTTTGTCTTGTTGCATTCAGCATTTAAGATCATTATCTTTCCCCAACAGATCATTCCTCACTTATATCATACCATCCAATTACTTGTACTTTTTCTCTTTCTACGAAAAATATAGTTCTGCACGTGCCCGCACCCCTTTCGCGTTGAAACATGGTTCTGTTATGTGTAAGCATCCATGCTGCGTTGAAGCCAGTATTGAGGATGTAGGCACTTAGGCCAAGTTTGGGAAGACTAAATAAGTGTACTTTTTGACTTTTTATGAAATATGGGTTGGATTTGGGTTGGGTTTGAAGTGATGTGTTAGAAAGGTGATCTGACTTAAATAAGATGATGTGACTTAAATAGGATAGTGACTTTTTGACTTTTTGAATTTTTTTTAAGATGCCAAACTTCACCTTAGCTTGTGTTAGGCGTCATTTGGCTTGTGCCCACATCTTTTCTATATAAAACGTAGTTTGATTTGCATCTCCATTCATTTATGGTATTCGTGTGTTTTGCACTACTTATGGTTTGATTATTTCGTTACATTGTGTATCATTTTGCATTCTGCCCCTGAACTACGCTGGTTTGATTCCTTGCAATGGGATACATAGGCAACCCTCGGGTTCAACCAACTGCATCTACATTTTGTTTGTTTGCCCAAGTTTTACGGCCTTGTCAAAATGGGTCGTCTTTAGGTTTTGACATTCACTCACGCCATTTCATGATGTTTCTATGATGTCAAAATGGGTCGTCTTCAGGTTTTGACTTTTTCAACATATTTTTCTAAATGTTTCTATGATGTTTCGAGGCTCTCATTTCATTTAAAATATTGTGCTTTTCAGTAAACCGAGTAAGGACAAAGTGGACATAAATGAAAGGGAGGTGAACTTTTTGAAAAATATTTAAAAACTTTTTATTTAGAGGTTTGAAGTTGGAGGAAATAGGAGAGGAGAGAAGAAAATTAGTTGGGGGAGAGGTTGGGAATCGATCCGTTAAGAAAGAAATGAGTAGCCTCCACTAAAATAGGCATATCTCTTTGCACACTTATAATTTAGATGTGAGGCCACCTCCATTGGAAAGTAGACTTCTGGTGTCATGGCCCGAACCCGCCCCCATGGGTTAAGGACATAACCGGCCAGTAATCGTGAGATTACCTACGGCCTCAAACCAAACCAAACGGAAGCAATTTAAAAACTTTGTCCTTAGAGCTGTGCTTACATGACGCGTCAAACAAGTCATACATATAAACATTAATAACTCACAACTGAATTAAGGTATCAAAAGTTCTGTACAGACAGGATCATTCAAAACTATGTCAACCCGTGAAACTATATACAAACATATACAAAGATTTCGCCAATATGACAACATAAAACAAAAAGTGACAAAAGGTGAAGGCGAGTCTCATGCGTGAGACACATGGGCTGACTCTTCAAAAACCTGGTTGTTCTGTACAAACTTCACTGGGGCTGGGTCTGGACCTCTCTTGGCTCACCTACAAACACATGAATGAGCGTGAGCGAAAGCCCAGTAAATAATACCAAATAAGGAAATTACATTGGAACATTATACATCAGACGGCCTTTGGCCCAATTCATTCATGTCAAACTGGCCTTTGGCCCTTTTCGAATGTTTATATCAGACTGGCCTTTTTGGCCTTATCAAACTTTCGTATCAGACTGACCTTTCGGCCCTTTCAAACTTGTCATATCAAACTGGCATTTAAGCCTTTCAAACTTGTCATATCAAACTGGCTCTTAGGCCTTTATATCAGACTGGCTCTTAGGTCCTTCAAACTTTCAGATCAAACTGGCTCGTAGGCCTTTCAAACTTTTATATCAAACTGGCACATAGGCCTTTCAGACGTTCAGATCAAACTGGCTCATAGGCCTTTCAAACTTTCATATCAAACTATGTTCACCATTCAAATTAATGAACTTTACAAAACTTATATAGAAGTAGCAATTGGACAATAACATATGTCAGATATTACTCACAGTGATCGGTTGATTGGTTCGCCCTGGAACTCGACCCTACACATGCCATGAACATAAAAGGGTCACTAACAATTCAATCCGTGCAAAAATTCACATTTTCCTCTTTAGGCTTCATTCTTATCTCTTTAATTCAATTACAATGCTCAATGTATGCCTAAGAGTGTTTAGAAGTGGAAGGGAACGGAAAACAGAACACAGAATGCATTTTCAAAATTTCAGAAAACAGGGTCCCCGCTCGAGCGTGGACTTCCCCCCTCGAGCGGACCCTTAAGGCCTACAAAAGTACTGGATGCATCAAAATTACGCTCGATTGCGAACTCTGGCGCTCGAGTGGAAGGCCTCTCTACATGGCTCCACGCTCGAGCGTGAAATCCCCTGCTCGAGCGGAAACCATGTCTGCAAAAAGTGCTGGGAGCACAAAATTCACGCTCGAGCGGCGGTTTCCCTGCTCGAGCGGTAATCAAACTTTCTGGAAATTCCAGAACTGTTCTTGGAGTTCAAATTCGATGTTCAAAGGTCTCAATTCATGATTTTTGGCTCAAACTTCATATATTTTTGTACTAACATGGTACAAACACCAAATTACATCACAATGGAGCTCAATTTCACAATTTAATCACATGCATGACTCAAACTAACTCAAACTCAACACCAACATGCTCAAATTCAAACAATCAAGCCTTACACCCCCATTATTTGTACATGCATGTGGGAGATGCTCATCATTCACAACTTAATTGGTGGAGAGGTGATCAAAACATGAGTTTCATTTAGAATTGCACATGGATTATACATTTTTATGCCCAAACATGCAATTTCAAAGTACTTCCTCACATGCATGTGCATATAGACTACCAAATCAACAAAACCAACTTGGTTTCATCATGAACAATTTATTTTATGTTCCTTATCAACATTCAACTTGAATTCACAAAGATTACAAACTAAGATGCACAAATTCACTCACCTAGAAGCCTTAGTCCTCCCAAATTAAGGTTAATTCTTGAGTTAGACTTCAAAGCTCCCAAGCCTCAAGAGCAAACTTTGATTCTCCTACACTTTCCCTCTCTCTAGTTCGGTTCTCTCTATCTCTTGGAGTCAAAACCAGCCAAAATGAAAATGAAAGAGGGATTTGAGTGTGTAGTGCCTTTTTCCATAAATTCCCACTAGCCATAATTTAATAATAAGAATAATTGGGCACTAATTCACCAATTTAATCAACTTAATCTGGTCCGAATCAACTTTTCAATTAAATTTCACCGTAGGCTCTAAAAATTATGCCAATCACAATGGCGCAGTCAATTTCGGGTTCTGTGGCCGATGAGGTCTTCAATTTAATTTCCAAAGCAGATAGTCAAACAGATATTCCTACGGTGAACAGATAAAAATTCAAAACCACATATTTTCACATAATGGCACACAAAATCATATTAGACACATAATCACACGCATATTAAGGACCAATTAACCAATTACGAAACAGGGGTATCACATTTGGGGCTTCAATTTAGAATAAAAAATGACCTAAAGCCGAGTCCGGATGAGGGAGATATGCCCGTTTGAAGTCAGGCATGAAAACTGATTTTTGTCTAGCCGGCCACTAATAGTAGGTGGCCGGCCAGTTGTGAAAAATTAGGCCATTTTGAGTGGATTGGCCATCCAGGGACCTGCAAACCCACTAGCGGCTTGCCGGCCACTATTAGTGAGCGGCCACCCCTTTTTAGTGGCTTGTGTCAAAAACCAGATATTTTTGTCAGCTGTCTCCACAGATGCATGCACCACTCCAGCTGTCTCTATATATGGATATTTCCGAGATATCAACCTATGTTTCTGTATATACTTGACCTTCCCTCATGTTTTTAAGGTGAGAAAAAACTTGCATAGCACAAAAGAATTGTCGGATTTGGACTCTTTTGTGTTTTTCTATTTCACATTGCACTTGCGAAATCAGATTCAGATCCACGAGAATCCGAACTATGGGGCTAATCATATCCGAAAGGAGCACGAAAAGTCAAGCCACAGTACATTTTGGTGTTTTCGGGATGTATAGCAAATCTAGACTTGTGAGCTTCTTCCAAAACTCTTCCTTTAATTTCGGGGATGTTAGGAACACACAATCTTCCCTTGAATTTCAACACTTGAGCTTCCAAAGAAAATCCCGGTCTTGGTTTTGCTTCCATCTCATCATATACTTTCTTGAGGAATTCATCCTCTAATTGCCTTTGTTTAATTTCCTCAATAATAGCTGGTTGTGCGGTCATTGCGGCCAACATTCCATCCCGTTCATGTAGAACAATTTCCACCTCCATTCTTTCCAAGTCAAGTAATAGTTCACTCCACTTCGTAAGCAAACATGCTAAGTTTCCCGTTGACTTTCTACTAAGAGTATCCGCTACCGTGTTAGCTTTGTCGAGATGATAATGAACCTACAAGTCATAATCCTTGTTGAGTTCTAGCTATCGTCTTTGTCGCATATTAAGCTCTCTTTGAGTAAAGAAATACTTGAGGCTCTTGTGGTTGGTGTAGACTTCATGTGTTGCTCCATAAAGATAATGCCACCATATCTTCAATGCAAATACCACAACAGTTAATTCCAAATCATGCGTAGGGTAATTCTTTTCGTGTGGCTTCAATTGTCGAGATGCATACACAATTACCCTTCCATAAGTACACACCCCAAACCCTTATGAGAAGCATCACTATAAATAACAAACCCTTTTGTACCTGATGGTAAGGCGAGGACCCGTGCCGTGTTGAGCCTTGTCTTTAATTCTTGGAAAGCGGACTCCCTGTGTTCTGTCCACTCAAATGGATCACCTTTATGAGTCAATTGGGTAAGCGGCATCGAAATCTTAGAGAAATCTTTAACAAATCTTTGGTAGTAACCGGCTAAATCCATAAAACTACGTACTTCTGTAACATTGATAGGAGTAGGCCAATTCACAATAGCTTCTATCTTTTGCGGATCGATAAACACACCATCCTTGTTTATTACATGCCCCAAAAACACCACTTCATTCAACCAAAATTCACATTTCTTCAATTTAGCATATAACTTTTTGTCCCTAAGTGTTTGAAGAATTAATCTCAAGTGCCTTTCATGTTCCTCCTTATTCTTTGAATAAATAAGAATGTCATCAATGAATACCACCACAAACTCATCCAAGTACGGCTTGAAAACCTGATTCATTAAATCCATAAAAGCTGCCGGTGCATTCGTAACTCGAAATGGCATGACTAAAAATTCATAATGGTCGTACCTGGTTTGGAAGGCGGTCTTCTCAACATCCTCTGCTTTGACTTTCAACTGATGATACCTGGATCTCAAGTCAATTTTTGAAAACACTTGTGCCCCCTATAATTGGTCAAACAAATCATCAATCCGTGGTAAAGAATATTTATTCTTCATCGTTACCTTATTAAGTTCTTGGTAATCAATACACAACCGAAGAGTCCCATCCTTCTTTTTCACAAACAAAACGGGTGCACCCTATGGCGATGTACTCGGTCGGATAAACCCTTTGTCATGCAATTCTTGCAATTGTATTTTCAATTCCTTCATTTTTGTCGGAGACATTCTGTATAGTGCCTTGGAAATTGGTTAAGTACCTAGTATAATATCAATGACAAATTCAGTCTTACAGTCTATCAAGTTCCCTGGCAATTCTTCGGGAAATACATCCGGAAATTCACTAACAATCTGAATATTTTCCATACCTATCTCAGCCGTCTCTGCATGCAAAATGCTACACAAATAACCCCCACAACCTTTCTGAAGTAGTTTACAAGCTTGCATAACCGATATCAAATAGGGTGGAGGGACCACCCCACGTCCCACAAAAGTAAACTCATCTTGACCCGGTGGGCGGAACACAACTTGCTTGGACACGCAATCGATGATTGCATGATACTTAGCTAACCAATCCATTCCCAAAATTATATCAAAGTGTACCATATCAAGAGGCATCAAATTAGCACATAATGAAATATCTCCAAGTAAAAGCTCACATGCAGGATATATAGAAGCACATAACATATAGTCCCCGGATGGGAGTGACACGCACAACACATAATTCAAGGGTTCTATAGATCTATTCAAATTAGGAGCAAATGTTTTCGAAACAAAGGAATGAGTGGAACCCGAATCAAGTAGCACATGAGCAGGTTGGCCATTGATGGAAAGCGTACCTGAAACCACAGTGTCTGAATTCTGGACATCACCCAGAACAAGAGTAAAGACTCTCTCTTGCCTAACATTGTCTCTAGAAATAGTAGGCCTTGCCGGGGTCTTTGTTACAGGACTGGAATTGGCTGAACTAGCAGTTGGCTTATTCCTTTTTTTGTTGCCCAAACATAGGACAAGCTCTCACCATATGCCCCGTCTTCCCACAATTAAAGCAAGCTCCTGTTGCTCGATAGCAAATCCCTGGGTGCTTCTTTCCACACTCCGGGCAAGTTGGTGCCAAATCATGGGTAGAACCTGAAATGTTGGAAGTTTCCAAATTCTACTTCTTATTTTGCAAGGATGCCGACCCTTTGTGCATATTGGAACCCTGCCTTTTGCTCTTCCAATCCGAGTACCGGTTGCGGTTGGCTTGGTTACCTTCTGCTATGATGGCCCTATCTAATACATCCACATATTTCTGTACCTTTAACACTTTAATCTTCTCTAGAATGGAGTCTCGGAGACCTCCCTCAAATTTCTTTGCCTTTTTATAGTCCATATCGACCATATGTGGCACGAAACGGGCTAACTCGGTAAATTGCGCTTCATACTTCGCTACTATTTTGTTCCCTTGCTTCAAGTTCTCAAACTCCAACACCTTCTTGCCCTGGATACTCTGTGGGAAGTACTTCTCATAGAAGACGTCCAAAAATTGAGCCAAATTCATCCCTTGATGTTCTTCTCGTACAAGCATCCACCAATGGCGCGCCTCATCCTCTAGTGTAAAAGCAGCTAGCAAGACTTTCTGTGCTTCCGTGGATGGGAAGACTTCAAACAATTTCTTAATACCAAGCACCCACACCTCCACCTTTAGTGGATCAATTCCTCATTTGAACAAGGGTGGTTTCATGTTCTTAAATTCCTTTGTGAGAGCAATAGTTTGGTTGTCGGCTTGGTGGTCTTGTACTATAGGTGGTGGTACTGGCATTGGTGGCAGTGTTGGTTGTTGTTGCTGTTGCTGTTGCTGTTGCTGTTGTTGTTGTTGTTGTTGTTGTTGCTGTTGTTGTCTAAAAGCCTCTGCCGTTTCCATAATCATTGCCTCCATCCTATCAAGTCGTGCGGAGGTTGAATCCTCCCCATCTTCCTCCCTTGTTCTCGCCATGATCTAGAGGAACATACATTATAACTTTCACAGATAGTATGCACATAAGTCACATATACAAATGCATATTTGCATGTCATACCTGATTATGAATGCATTATGGATGCAACTTAACCCTTTTCTAGACTTCTTATTGCTCACATGGACTCGTGTGTAAGATATTAACTCGTGCTCTGATACCATTTTGTCATAATCTGAACCCGCCCTTAAAAGTTTAGGTCATAACCGGCCGGTAATCACTTGATTACCTTTGGCCTCAAACATACAGAGTAATTATAGTAATGGGGCCAAAAACAGAAGTATACAACAAAAGAATGATTCCATTGAACTATGCCAATATGAGCAAAATGTAACACATCCACGTCATTTACATGCCCATGCAAAAAGAATATAAGTATCAAAGGAAATTTGTGCATAACGTTACAAACCCAAGACTACATTAGCAAAACAAAGTAAAGTCAAAGTATGATGTGAGTCAAAGACATAACTCCATCTCGGAGACATGACTCGATAGGGTCTCAAAAAGAATGGCTCCTAAAGCTGACTCTAGGGGTGTACTCCATGCTGCGAATTACCTACATGTGCGTACATAAAATTGGGTGAGTGTAGACACCCCATTTTGACCGGCCCTAAGACTTGGGCATTTTATTTTGACCACCCTCACCAGAAAAATCAAATTGACATTTCAAAATTCCAAACCCTCACCCATTTTGGCCATCACTAATATTTTGGTAATTTGTAGTGTTTTATAATTTTTTATGTGTGTGTATTAAATTAGGTGTGTGCATATCTTTTAAGTGTATTTTATAATTGATAACTATTTTTAAATCAAAAGAAAAAAAAATTAAAAGAAAATTAAAAACAAAAAAAATATATATGATAAAAAATATGGAGGGTGGATTTTCGGTGGGCATCTTACAAAATAGAAAATAAAAAAAAAAAAGTTAAATGGGGCGGTGGCTTTTGTGAAGTGGGTTTGGCCATATTGTTTTAAAATCAAAAAAAGAGATTGTGGAGAAGGCACTGGAGGGTGTCGGTTTTGTTTTAAAAATAAAAGGAGGAGAACACTGCCCACTCAACACAGGGGAGATGAACACATGAGGAGCTGGCCCTCTCTCTCTCTCGAATAGAACATTGATACACAGAGGCACATAGGACACAGAGGGGATATACACACACGGGTAGAGAGAGGGAGAAGGATATACACACAGAACAAACCCATGGCCTCTCTCTCTCTCTCTCTCTTGAATTCTTTTGAATCAACACAAGAGATCAACTTCTCTCTCTGAACTTGATCTCTCTAGCTGGGTCTCTACACACACACATGCCACTCAGGCACACACCACCACCCATCACACACCACCACCATGGCCACCCATCACACACCACCACCATGGCCACCACACACACCACCACCATGTAACACACATGCACAACACACCCATCATCCAACACCACCATCACCGTGGCTGCACATCACACACCACCACCATGATCACCACAAAACACACAATGATCACCACAAAACACACACTGCACATCACACACCACCACCATGATCACCACAAAACACACACTCAGCCATGCACACACGCACACAACCCACACCATGCACACACCCCCACATAGCTCGGCAGCACACACCAGCTGCTAACGGACCAAACCACCATACATTCACACAACACACACACCCGGTGCATAACTCACTACCTCTCGGCTCTCTCAGACCATGACAGCCATCTTTCTCTCTCTAGAGACCACACCATGACTTCTCCTCTCTCTCTCTCTCTCTCTCTCTCTCTTTCTCTCTCGCATGGGCTCTCGGCTCTCTCTCTCAGGGGCCACACAGCTCTCTCCATGCATGACCAACCACTGGCCACTGTTCCCCGATTCCTGTCCAATCTCATCACCTTCACTCTGGTGGCTATGCTGCCATACCCGTGCTTAGCCTAGGTGGAACACCGACAACGGATGTGATTCGCCCGATGGTTGGTAGTAATAGTCCGAAGAGGAGGAGCCGTGATGACGATGATGATGAGTAGTAGTAGACTCAGCAACAGAACAACTAGCAGCTAGGGAGGTAGAAGTTATTGACATTGCTTCATCAGCAAGGGTGTGTTGGGTTGGGTCTAGGCTGGGTTGGTTGGGCCTGAGGGAGTAGTATGTGATTGGGCTTAAATAAAGGAATAAGTGGGGTTGGTCTGAACTGGGTGTTTGGGCTCATTGGCTAAATCAATTGGCCAGTTTGGGGAATTGGGCTGATTTTTTTTATTGGGCTTGGGTTAGGGTGTATGGAGTTACATAATTGGAGCTAGCAATGTAAGTCTGTCCAAATTCAAATCAGAAAAGACTGGTCGTGGTCCACTCTTACAAGGATGGCAGATTGCCTTGCTGCTCTCCTAAAGTTAACATGATTTTGGTGGGGTCTACATGGAAGATGTGTTTACATGGGCTGGATTGGATTGAAGATACATGGATGTTTGTTAGTTGCTAAATGGCTTGGGGTTTAAAACTTTTATTTTTATTTTGAGTGGTTGTGAGGTTTTATTTTATTTTATTTTATTTTTCTCTCCTCTCTCCCTCATTCGGATCTGTAATAATTCAAGTATTGTAATAATTCCCCCACCCCGCTTCTTTCTTCCTATTCTTTTATCGCTTTCCCTAACTGTGTGTATGTATATATCTGACATGCCATGCATATCCATGCTTTACATTTATGTCTCATGCATTAAGATTCGGCTACATTTACATGTGTGGATTTAATCAATTCTTCTGTGATCCTATGCGTTACCTCATGTTATTGAGATGATTCACATGTCATATTTTAGAAGCCGAATCTTTAGTGCATCTCATGAGTGAATTGCATTAGGATTCTGTATATAAGATCATGCATATTTTACTAACCTTTGTTTTGTAGCTGTTCGAGGGACGTCGGTCAATCTGTGAGTTTTTATGCTTTAGCATCTCATTTGTGTGTGATTTTCTTATTATGTTTAGCATCCTACCATGTGGCTATTTGCTTAAGTGATATAACTGTTTGAATGCCTGTGGATGAAGGCTTGTTGTTTGAATTGGAATAATTCAATAAGTGTACGTCTTTAAGCCTACTTGATGGTGGCAAAATCAAACCGTTTTCAAAACAAACATGAGGTTGAATTGTTCCAATTTGAGCAAACTAGTCTATACTTGTATGCTTCACATAGTAAATTTTAGGATTTACTAAAATAATCAGAACATAAACATATAAAGAAAATAAAAGTCATATCATGGTTTAGTAGAGGCCGATCATTTGATCGGGTGAGCGGGGGTGCTCATTATTGACCTTCCCCTCTCATACCTAAGGTTCCGAGCCAAGCATCCTTGGTTACGACGAACAGTGGCCTTTGGCACCGAGTCATGGGTTTCCTAATTTCCCAAAATATTAGGTGGCGACTCTGAGATCTGATGATGCAGTCCATTTTTAACAAAATTGCAATAAAATGGATTTTCAATAAAAGTTGCCAAATCTGGACTCTCATCTACGTTTCACATTGCACTCGTGAAACCTTGAGATCAAAGAGATCTCGGGAGTCCGAACTGTTTAACGCGCGCGGGTACCCCCCGGGCATGTTACAGTGAGCGAAGCTCAATAAGTAATAATACAGTAAAACAGTGTAAATATATAGTTATAAGATTCACACAATACCCATAATCGTATAAACAAAATGGCTTTAGGCCTAATCATATTTCAAAACGGCCTCGGGCCTAACATCTAACAAAATGGCCTTGGGCCTAATCATATATCAAAACGGCCTCGAGCCCAACATCTATCAAAACAGCCTCGAGCCCAATCATATAACAAAATGGCCTCGGGCCCAACGTTTATTAAAACGGCCTCGGGCCCAATCATATATCAAAATGGCCTTAGGCCCAACATATATCAAAACGGCCTCGGACCCAACGTTGCACATGTCATATAATATTAATGAGGTTTCTCATTTCAAACAAATCACAATGTCGGCACCAATCACTGTTCATGGTTCGAGGTACACAGTAACGAACATATATGTAGGTATTATAACTCACAGTGTGATCGATCTTGTGCTGTTTCCTCTGGTACACAACCTATACCAAACATGTCATACACATATTTGGTAAATAATCTGTTCATATCATATACACTTTCTTTTAGTGATTCATACCCCTTTTTTAATGGTTTCTAATCATCATTTCACTCCCAAAAAGGTTTAAATAAGGTTGGAAATGTGTTCTGGAGGTCGGGAGCATCAATACAAAAAAATAAAAATTTTCTCCTTACTTGGCCGCACGTGCAGTTGGTCCAACCGCTCGAGCGGTCTGGCTTTGCATGTGCGAAAATTGCAGCCGCTCGAGCACATAGTGCTGTCCAGTTTTGGTTCAAGGCATAGGCCGCTCGTACGGAGCCCGTGGCCGCACGAGTGGTTTGGGCACACCTAGATAGTCTGAAAATGGCCAAAAAGGCCAAACCTTCCAAACTCATTTCCAAACTCAAATCAAAGCAAAACTCACTTAAAAACATGATACACAAGTGTGGACTCGCCTTTTTCTCGCTCCCTGCCTTTTGGAAAGGTTTGAAAAGAAAGGTCTCACAGTTCGGACTCTCGCGGTTTTGAATCTAGTCTTATAAGTGCAATGTGAAACTGATAAACACCAAAGAGTCCAAATTCGGCAAACCTTTTTGGAAAATCGATTTTAAATCAAATAAAGCCAAAATTGGACTGCTTTGTTAGATACAGAGTTGCCACCTAAATATTTTATTTTTGGGAAAATTTAGGAAACCCTGACTCGTGTCAAAGGTCACGTGTCCATCATCACCAAAGTTGCCTCAGCTCAGGAACTTAGGTACGAGAGAGGAAAGTCCTGAAATGAGCACCCTCGCTCGCCCGATCAAATATCGGCCTCTACTAATCATGATATGTTCTTTTATAAACATTATGTGTTCTTATTCCGGTTATTAGCTAACATTACTATGTGACGCACACAAGCAAGTATGGACTAGTCGCAAGACTTGGAACAATTCAACTCGTGTTTGTTTTCGAAAATGGTTTGAATTTGCCACCCTCAAGTGGGCTTAAAATGCGGATTTGCCACCAAACATAGTGGGCTTAAAACAGGATTTGCCACAACAAAGTGGGCTTAAAACTCACATTCGTTGAATCGTTCCAATTCAAACAACAAGCCTTCATCCACAGGCATTCATTCAGTTTAGCAAGTAAGCACATAGCCTTATGGCAAGCATGCAAAACATGGCAATATGGCAATCACACTCATGCAAGTATGCTAAAGCGCAAAAACTTACCGAGTACTCCAAGCCAAAACAAAAACTAGTTAGAAAAATGCATGATCCCTAACTATACAAGATGTCTAATGCAACGCATGCAATATGAAATTAATAGGCTCGGCTACTAATATAGCATATGAATCAATTTGAGCAACATGCAATAGAACACGTATTCAAATAAGGTATTGAAATTACAATGCAGTTTGAATGATGAGCCAAGCCTCGGTGCATGCAAGACAAATGAATGGATGCAATCATGCAAGCATAAGGTATGCTAATTGAAAATGCCCCTAATCTAACCATCAAAAGTGGTTAAATATAAGGGAGAAAGACGTGGGGTTGGAAGACATACACACACTCATGCACACTTATTACAACATTACGCCCTTGCGAAGGAGGCTCTGAATGAATAGGAGCACTAACTAGCTACGCAAAGCTAATTATTACAAAACAAAACTAATTAACTAATTCTAGTTAACTATTTACAACAATTGAAACAAATTAACTAGCCTATTCTAAGCTAATTAATTATTACAAATCCAAATAATTAGCTACAACAAATTGAATTATTACAACACAATTCATTATACTAATGAAACAATTAAACAATCAAACGCATTTGACATGAGCGCCAAGGAAGATGGATGGAGAGTGCATGCACATCACTTGAAAGATACTTTGTCTGCCTAGATTGCCTCTGTTCCACTTTCAGCCATTGCCTTTATTTCTGCAGAATTTCCTTGCTGACCAAACACCAAGGCTCGGCCGTGCATCACTGAAGCTCGCCCGAGCCTTCAGAGGGCCGGCCATGCATTGGTTTTGTGCATAGTTCTGTTCCTGTGCTCTGAGGTAAAACAGGGCAGATAGAGCATTTTTCAAGCTCTGTTTGCTCTTTCTCCCTTCTCTGTCATAGGAAGGCCTCAAGAGAAGAATGGAATCATTTCTAAATACATCAATGAGCAATTGATTGCTTGATGCTTTAGAAGATGATTTTGGACAAAATCAATAAATGAAATGCAAATGACCACCCTTCCCTTTTTGTCATGAAATGAACTCAAAAAGGGAAGTCGAGACACTTCAAGAACATCAAAACGCCATGGATTGATGCATGATGACACTTGACACAAGAAGTTTGGCATAACGTCCGCCCAAGATCAAGCTTTTCAAGCCATTTTCTTTAAGTGTGTTGAACTAAATTTTAAACCAATTTGCTTTAGTCATATCCATTCATTAGTCCATTTGTCCATGGTGATGTTAAGTCCTCTAATCAAGAAATAATGTCAAACGAGAGGTTTCTCTAAAAACATGAGAGAAAGGCTATAGCGTTGACAATGAATCTCCTAAGAGATTAAGCCATTAAATGTAGGCCATTCTTATATGTTTTGAGCAACCTCGATCGGTTGAAGTCATTCTCAAATACAAATGATAGATGGCTAATTGATTGGTTAGAGTGAAACACTTAATCATGAAAACAAAGAAAAGAAAACATTACAACAAGTTATGTAGGCCAACTTGTGGGACAACACATGAACTAACTAAAGCATGAAATAATTTTAAAGGCCATGGAATCACCAAAACAACCCCTAAAAGGGTAAAAATAGTGGCTAATAACGCATTAAAAGCTTAACAATGAGGAAGAGAATCAAAGCTAGTGAACAAAGGGAAGGAGGGGTGGCTAACCCCTCCATTTTTGAAGCTTCAAAACATGGTTTTTAGCCTTCTCAAGCCTCAGAAAATTAGTTTGAAAACCCAAAAAGTGAGAGTGAAAATGAGAAGGTTTGAGTTATGGATAAAGGTGTAGAGAGAGCAAGCTCTCTCTACCCTTTTGGTAACTCTCCAAACCCAACTCGAACACTCCAAACAAGTGCAAAAGCCACCAAAACAGCAAGAATGATGGTGTAGATGATAGAAATGAAAGCAAGAAAGAAGGACACAAGCTTATACCTTTCAAGAAACAAACTTGTTCTTGGAGCTTCAAGCTTGATTTCTATGCACTCTCTAGTTTGAATTATGCTTTCTCAAGATCAACCAAGGCCTTAGGATGATCAAACAAGGTTGTGTAGGGTGTGTATGGTGGAGATGAACAAGCTAGGTTAGCTCAAAACTTGCTTGCCAAGGAAGAAGGAGGAGGAGAGGCTCTCTATATGTATATATCTATTCTTGATATTTTTTGTCAACCCCAAAACAATCCAAGAGCCTTCCTTTTATAGAATTCGAGCTTATGAGGTGGCAAATATCTTCAAAAATGGACAACTGGCTGCCTCCCACCCAGAACAGTGTTTAATACCATCGAAGGCCAGCCGACCATTCATAGCCACAGTCAGGCATCACCAATGCACGGCCGGGCCTTGATGGCCTCCCCTGTTTTTTTGGTCTAAACTCAGCTTATGGAAGGAAAAGGTCCAAAAATAAAGCTCACAGGTTCAAATAAAGTAAATGTTGAAGACTTGAGGTTATTTCGGGAGTCTGACTGATTTCGAATCGCCGCGAATTCATAATTCAACTTTCATCATCGAGTGCATCGAATCAAGCGTCCGAGTCTCACGGGCAATCAAAAGTGGGGTGCCTACAATAAGTATGATACATGTGTAATTCCACATTAAACTTATCAATCTTGCATCAACATCAACTTCATGGTCTCATCTTTTCACAATTTCATGGTTCACATATACAAATTCAAAATACATACATTCATGAATGATTTTCTCACAAATCTTGTTTATATGAATCATTTAGGGTTTGTTTCATGGGTCAAACATAAGAATGAACTTAAATCAATCAAAGATGTAGAGATTAGGGTTCAATTTCATGCCTTTAGCTCTAGTCATCAAACAACTCAAAACCTTAGCTCAAAATTCCTAATTTTTTCATGATTTTATGACAAAGATGAGGTAGAGACAAAGATTGTAAGTAAATTTCCATACCTTAACTCAAATCTATGGTTTGCCCCTTGATTCTCTCAAATCCCTAACTTTCTTCTCTTTATCTCTCTCTGAGTCACTTTTTGGAGCTCTCTTCCAACAATGAAGAACAAAAGGGCTAAACATATATCACTTAACTCAAGAATCTTAATTTATTCATTACGAATCATAATTTTTCAAAATTTCACCATAAGCTCTATAAATGATGCTAATCGCAGATATGAAGTCAGTTTTTGTTTATCGTGCCTCTAAGGCTTTCAATTTCAGTTCAAAGTTGTAATTGCAACAAATATTCCTACGTTCAATAGATATTATTTCAAATTCACATAATTTCCATATTCAAACTTGCAAATTCATATCAAACACATAATCACATGCATAATTAAGTATAGTACGGGTTGGGTTATCACATGGAGGAAAGAGTTCAAGCAATAGTTAAGGCGAAAAAAAAGTGCTTTAAAAAGTAACAAAATGATAGAATTGAGAAAAACCTAAAGAGCTATAGATTGGCAAATAAGGAGGTCAAGAAAATAGTGAGAGAGGCTAAGTTGAAAGCTTATGATGACCTATACACTAGACTAGATAGTAAGGAGGGAGAGAATATGTTATACAAACTTGCTAAGATAAGGGAGAAGAAAACAAGAGATTTTAATCAAGTTAAGTGCATAAAGAGTGAGGATTCTAAGGTATTGGTGAAGGATGAGGAGATTAATGAGAGGTGGAAGAACTATTTTGAGAAACTATTAAATGAGGAACATGGATGTATGTTAATAGCGGAGGAAATAGCCAGTAATAAGGAAAACCAAGACTATAGGTTCTATCGTAGGATTAGGAACTTTGAAGTGGAGATTGCACTTAAGAAGATGAAATCAAATAAGGCTTTAGGACCAGATCATATCCCTGTTGAAGCTTGGAAGTGTTTGGGTAAGAAGGGGGTTGCTTGGTTGACTAGGTTGTTTAGTAAGATTTTGTTGATTAGGAACATGCTAGATGAGTAGAGGAGGAGTATTTTAGTGCCAATCTATAAGAATAAGGGAGATGTCTAGAATTGTAACAACTATAGAGGAATCAAGCTAATGTGTCATATAATGAAAGTGTGGGAGAGGGTGATGGAACGTCGATTGCGGGATATAACAGAGGTGTCAGAGAATCAATTTGGGTTTATGCCTAGTAGGTCAACAATGGAAGCAATCTATCTTTTGAGGAAAGTAATAGAAAAATGTAAAGAAAAGAAAAAAGACATTCATATGGTGTTTATCGATCTTAAGAAAGTATATGATAGAGTGCCTTGGGATATAATCTGGTGGGTGTCAAAGAAGAAAGGAATGACAAAATGTTACATTGATTTGATTAGAGACATATATGAAGGGGTGGTGACCACTATTAGATCATCTGCTGGAGAGACAAATGAATTTTCAATTATTGTAGGGTTACACCAAGGATCTACCTTAAGTCTTATCTTTTTGCTTTAGTTATAGATGAGTTGACGAGAAATATTCATGATGATGTGCAATGGTGCATACTTTTTGCAAATGATATCGTGTTAGTAGATGAAACTAGAGAAGGAGTTAATACAAAGTTAGAGATTTGGAGAGAATCACTTGAATCTAAAGGATTTCGGATAAGCAGAACTAAGACAAAATATATGGAGTGTAAATTTAGTAACAGTAACAATGAAAGCAGAAGAAAAGTGAAGATTGAGAACTAAGAACTACCTAAGAGTGAACATTTTTGTTATTTACGGTCGATTATCACAACGGCGGAGGAAATTGATGCGGATGTGGTCCATAGAATTAATACAGGGTGACTTAAGTGGAGAAGTGTGTCTGGAGTACTATACGATAAACGAGTACCCACTATACTAAAATGAAAGTTCTATAGAATGGCTATTAGAGTATTGATGTTGTATGAGACTTAAGGGACTATTCATGTAGCTGAACCAATTTGATGGGACTTAAGGTAAGGTTTGGTTTGGTTTGGTTCAATTGATTAATATGTTCATCTCTAAGGTTCTAGCGAACAACACATGCATTATTACACTTTTCTAGTGTATAATATATCTGTGTATATATAGATACATCCATCTAGTATAGAACCCAATAAGGATTCAATTTAAGTTTCCAAGAATACGTTACGATTGAGATCTATTACTTTTTTATAGACCATCAAAGTTGTTGACCGATTACTATGATACATAAGGTTGTACTATGGCGGCAAATACAATAGAAGAAGAAGAAGAAGGGGCTACAAGGCTACTTGCGGTGGTCAAAGGCGGTGTTTGTGGGCGATGGGTTACAAGTGATTGTGAATAATAATGGAAGAGGGGCTGGTGTTGTGGGTGATGTGTTGTAAGCGGTGCTTGGGGGCCATAGTTTGCTTCTTGTAGTGGCCATTGATTAGATAGATGGAAACAATGGCTTGTAGTGGTCACCGGTGATGGTGCCTGAGAAGGAAATATATATATATATATATACATATACATGAGGTGATGCCTGGAAGTAAAATTTAGAACAAAAAAAAATGAAGGGTATTTTTTGTCAAAAATTTTTAGTTTCATTTGGGATGTCAGTTGGCTTTTTGATTTTTTTTGGCTATTTTACTATGGGTAATTCTATTTCCACACACCAAACCATCTCATTCGACATCCTCTCTCAATATACATACTAACTAATTTTGAATTTTGTGCTTTTACTCAATGCACAACTCTTTTTGCCAAAATTATCCCTCTCTTTGACATTGAAACCCTAAACCAACACCCATTTGTAAATGTTGTTTCTTCTC
Organism: Camellia japonica; assembly: GCA_030407325.1. Taxonomy (NCBI): domain Eukaryota; kingdom Viridiplantae; phylum Streptophyta; class Magnoliopsida; order Ericales; family Theaceae; genus Camellia; species Camellia japonica. The sequence goes on from JAPPVO010000002.1 coordinate 68,357,961, forward strand.
CCCTGCATTGGTCTTGAAAAGAATTTTCATTGTGTATAACATTGTAGAAACTTTGTTATAACTCTATTATACAAGGCCAAGAAGTTCATTGCAGAAAGTAGGGTTTGAATCGGACACTTAGGATTTGATTGCGACGAAGCCAATGACGAAAGAAAAGGTTGATCTTGTGAAAAGAGTAAGAGTGTGAGAGGTTGTGATTGGTGATTAGCGTTGGGAGTTTGAGTTCGGAAATCAGGAAATTGAAGCTCCGATTCTTGAAGATCGGAGGTGACGATGATGTTGATTGAAGAATGTAAGGAGTGATTGCTCAGGTGTGGAATAGAATAGTAATATAATATAGATGATGAGAACAATAGAAGGCATAGTAGATATGATGGAAAGAGAGAGATGTATGAGTTAGGAGATAGAAATCAATGTAATGTGGCTGCCATGGATTCTGAGCTTCGAACGATGAGAGGAGATGAAAAAATTAGGGTTTTGGTGGAGAAAATAAGGACACTTTAGTAATTTTATTTTAGGACAAAACTGTAATAAAAAAATAAATCATTAAGTGTGTGCACAGAGGTAGGTAAGTGTATGGAAATAGAATTTCCCATTGTACTATGGATTAAAAAAGTTCGTTTTATTCACCAAAAAAAAAAAAATTTCGTTTGAGATGGATTTTTTTGATTTTTTTGACTTTTGTGAGAGAAAAAATGAAATGATTATGATTTGGATATGACATTTTTTAGTTTGGGACTAAAAAACTAATTTTATTTTTTTGTAACTATTTTAGTCCAAATCCACCCCAATCGAACCTAACTTCCCAAACGAGTGCCTAGTTATGTGTTGCTCACACAACACTTTCTATCTAAAACTCTAATAGTTTGTTAACAAAAGGGCTGAGTTTAAACAAATATATCCTTGAAGGGAGTTGAGTGTCGAGTTTTAAATATTAGGGAGCAACTTGAAAATAGTTCATAGTTGAGGGGTTTAATGTAATTTATCCTAAAATTTAAATTTATTTTTAAGAGACATAAATTATAATTATTAAACACTAAATTTGTTTAGCTTTAAGTGTTGAATCAAAATTTAAAAAAAAAAAATATTCTAAGAAAATGGGCCTGTTGGGTAATTGCACAAGGGTCAGGTCGGACATATAAAGCGGGCCAAGCATGTCTAGTGAGCCCAAGCCCATTGCTTGCAAAATATAAGGAGGAGTTATGGGCCGGTCCTTTAAACCCGATTTAATTCCCATGAGGTCTTGACCCAAAATAATTTAGCATATCTTTCCATTTTACCCTTGATATTCAGCTCACATGTAGAAATCGCTCAATCGTTCCACACACACTCTCTCTCTCAACCGGCCACCGAAGACACTTCCGACCTTTGACAATATTTTTTTTGGCCATTTTCCATTTCCACCATGTCAATACTGCCATGCTGACAACAAGAGAAAAAGAAAAGAATAAGGATGAAGAAAATGAATGAGGGGGATAAGGAGTCCTTAGTAGAAAATAATTCTTCATATTTGCAAATCAACACAAAGATTCACAGACAAATCCAGTAAAAAATTTATGATTGACACATTGAATAATAAATTTATCACTATCTCGTCTTCATAATCACAAATCAACATAAGATTCAAAGACATACTCAGTGATAAATTTATCACTGATAGACACATTCAGTAATAAATTTATCACTGACTGTTTGTTAAAAAATTACAAAAAGAAAATCTCATCATCATCGTTACAAATTAACACGAGATTCAAAGACATATTCAGTAATAAATTTAGCAGTGATAAACACATTCACTGATAAATTTCTCACTAGTTGATTGTTAAAAGATTACAAAATAAAAAATAAAAAAATTTCATCATCATTGTTACAAATCAACACAAGATTCAAAGAAATATATCAGTGATATACTTATCACTGATATAGAAGATTTGGTTTAAGAGAAATAAAAAGAGAAAAAGGGAGTGAGGAAGAGGGAGGTGATAAATATAATATGAACAAAAATCATTGATAAATTTATCATTGTATTAATATCAAAATTCTAGCAACAATAGTCCATAACATGTTAAATAAATCAGTGATGAATTTATCACTGATAAATTCATCAGATTAGTTCAACATGTTTTACAAATGTAGATCTTCACCAACATACTATAGAAAGAGTCTCGATCTCATCGATGACCATGTAAAGTACCAGATTGGTGTTGAAGACGATAGATCGGCATTGAAAACAATTAGATTTGAAGCCATTGGTGAAGTTCGACGTTGAAGATGGTGGATTGATGATTAAAGAAGAACGACGGTGATGACAGATGAAGGATAGAGGATGGAGGAAGAGTAATGGTAATGGGAAAGAGGAGGAAGATAACAATGTTAGGTGAGCGAGTCAAACGGTTGAGAGATGGAGATGGTTGGTGAACAATGGTGGTGGTAGTGGCCGGCAAAGGTGGTGGTGGTGGTGACCGGTGGAGGTGGCAGTGGTTAATGGCAGACGACGATGGTGGTTGCGGGTGGATGGCCTTGGGCACAGCTACAATGGTGATATTTTCTAGAGAGAGAGAGAGAGATGGGAAATAAGAAGAGTTTTGGAAAAATGATCAAGAGAAAAGTTAATACAAATTAAAAAAATTAATGAGTAATAAATATAATAAACAATTAAAGATTTAGGAAGTGTTTGAGAAGATTTAAATATGGATTTTTACCAGCTAAACTTTCTGGTGCATGAGATAAAAACTTAAGACCTAATAGGTAATGGATTCAATTATTGGAACCATTTGGTAAAAATTTCAAAATGGAATTAGGTCACAGTATCTCATCCAAAATTGGTGGGTTGGATATTTTGTAAGCCAGTATGTTTAATAAGCCCAACCCAACCGCTTGCAAAATAAAATTGGCGGACAATAGTATTGTTCGGTACCATCTTTGTCAACTTATTTGTTTATTAGGATATTTATTAATAAATCTCATGTACGAGACTTATGTCTCATTTAGTTCTGTTGAAAATCTTATGACCCATTTTGTGATTGGAAATGATACTATTGCCACCACTTATATAATTTAATAATAATTTTAACATTTTGTTTTAAATTAAGGATTGAGATTTTCTTTTCCAAAAATGAAAATTTTGTTATAAAAAATATTAAGAAATCAAATTATATTGTCATAAGAGCTGCCACTAAAAAGTTATGAAAAGTATAGTGAGAGTTGCCACTAAAATGTCATGAAAAGTATAAAAGAAAAAAAAAAAAAAATAGTGACAATTTTGAGAATTTACCAATAAATGAAATCAAAACAATTTTTTCCAAAAATAGTTTACTTTTTTAGACAAAAATTTTGGATCTAAAAAAATAGTAATTTATTATTAAATGTCTAATTTTGTCACTAAAAATACAACAATCACACTTTTGGCAGGTATTTTGTCCAAAAAAAGTGATTTTGTTAATAATACCTTAATTTATTGTAGCGTATGTTTGGATTATAAAATTGAGAAGTAATTTGTACTAAAAAAAAAAAAATTTATATTGTTATGAAAACGTTAAGATTCGAACTCAAATACCACTCCTGATAAGGGAGCACCTTATAAATATAGAATTCAAAAAAAATCGAGCACGGGAGTTCATAGTATATTAAGTAATATATTATAAAAAATTATAGGAAGGTCCCATTCAGTATCATGCTGCTCATGCCATGCCATTTTTGGGAGGAGCTTAATTCAACGGATAGGGCTCCCCAGTCCCCACTCCATTGAAGTGCCATTGAAGAGAGAAGAAGACAAAGGTTGTTTCTGGAGAGTAAAAAGCAGAAAACACAACTGGCAATTGTGTGCTTGTTTTTTGTAAACTATGTAGGGCTATCTTGTTTCTCCACATTTTCCCACCTGAACTCCTATCTCCTGTTTCTTTGCATGTGATGAATCATGTATGCGTATTTGGCTTTTTATGCACCAGAAATGAGGAAAGAAACAGAAGAAAAAAAGAAAAGAAAAAGAACCCGTGTGTTTATTTTCTCAGTTGCTTATGAGATAGTACGAGAATTTTCTAGTTATTTGAAACCATATATTTATGAAACACAAACTTCAACTATTCTTAATAAGAGAATCTCGAGATATGAGAATACACTTCTAATCATAAAATGGTGTGAGAATCTCCGAATTATAGGATGACTTGAGAATTTCAAGATACGAGAATCTCAATACATGGTTTAGTGGTCAGAAATACATTAAAATAGTAAGAGAGAAGGATTTGAGAACAAAGGATTTTGTATTGAAAATTTGATCTTTGTATTATGCTACAATCACATTTATTTATTTTTGGATCCACTATCTTTCCATTTTATAGATGGAATGGACATCCTCATTTCATTATCAATTAATGGATATTATTATGCGGACAAAATTAACACGGTATGAAAAATAAATGGGCATTTTTTTATAAATTCATTTTCACCTACTTATGTTTCATTTAGTCCACATTATTTTCTTATATTTCAATAAGTTCTATGAGTGACATAGTTATCGAAATACCCATAATAATATTCACAATTATAGTGTGAATACCGTGATGTGAATGTTTACACCGTCAATGTGAATATTCACACCATCAATATGAATGTTAACATGTCAATGTGAATATCTACACTCTCAATGTGAACATTCACACGTCAATGTGAATATTCACATTGTAGAATATGAATGTTCACATCACCAACTTGCTAATCGTTCAAAAAATATTTGTAAAAGTAGAAATGTCTGTAAAATACTTTAAATATGAGAATTATGATTTGGTAGATTAAACATTCAAATAATAGGACTTATTGGAATACAAGAATATTTTATGGACTAATTAGAATACAAATATTTGAAAAAGGATTTTCTAATAAATCTTCTAAAAATAAATGACAAAATTAATACAATTGAAATTATAAGAATCAAATTGACATTAAAAAAAATAAAAATAAAATGCAAATTACACTAATGGTCCTTATAATTTGGGACTTCTGTACTTTGGTCCTTAACTTTTCAATCGTGACATATTTGACTTTGAATTTTAATTCTTGTTCCAAATAAGCACAATTGAAGATACTATTACTCAATTTCAAGGGCAAAATCATCAATTTGATAAAATATAAATTAATTTGACAAAGTTAAATGTTAATTTTTTTTTTGAATTTTTAAAAACTATTTCTACCCACCGAAGATAAAATTATGTAAAATTGATAAATCTTTTACATATTTATTTTTTTACCAAATTAATTTTTATTATGTGTTTGGATAATGATCGTATAATGGATGATTGTTTTTATTTTCATTAAATTAATTTCTATTTTTTCAAAACTCAAATATGACGACAATTTTGATATCATTATTAAATCAATCCATTAAATCAAAAAATCTAAAACTAAAAACATTTCATATATTAAATGTATTGATTACACATTAAAAGCCTAACAACCACACATTATATGATTATTATCCAATTACATAATAAAAATTAATTTGGTAAAATAAATAAATAAATAAATAAATGCGTAAAAGATTTATCAATTTTACATAATTTTATCTTTGGTAGGTAGAAATAATTTTTAAAAATTCAAAAATATTTTTTGACGTTTATTTTTGTCAAATTAGTTTATATTTTATCCAATTGACGGCTTTGCCCTTGGAATTGAGTAATAGCATTTTCAATTGTTTTTATTTGAAATAAGATTCAAAATTCAGGACCAAATGTGTCACTATTGAAAAGTCAGGAATCAAAATAATAGGAATCTTAAGCTATAGGAACTGTTAGTGTAATTCGCCCAAAAATAAATTTCAAGATCATAAGCATAATTTGCTCTTATTGAGATCTCCATTATTTCAAATTATATACAAAATGGAAAGGATATCCTCAATTAAACATGCATAATTGATTCTTTTGTGGTGAAGCATTTATTAAACTTGAGCTGCATCAAGCTCATGGACGTATATGTACCCTACCTTATTCAGAAAATCCCAAACACCCCCTTCGGTTGGTTGCCTCCGGCCCAAAACAATGTCATCATCGCTTGTCCATGAATTTCAAGTCATCAACACATGACATTTAATTTATGTCACAAAAAGGGCAAAAAGAAGAGGAAAAAAAAGAAAAAGGACATTAGAATCCCACATCATCATTCTAAGCCACCCAAACTTAATTAATATAATGTAAAGATCTATCTATTTATTACCAATTGATTTGAAGTTGAATATTTCAACATGTTCATCTATCAATTAAATCTCTCTCTACTCATTATCAATTGATTTTGAGTTGGACACTCTAACAATGGAGAAATAGAGTTTCTTATGCAAGAGAAGCATCTAACTTTACCAGACATTGATCACGTGCACTGCACATGTCAGCCCCACAAAAGTTTGATAGGTCATGTGAGCATGAAGTGGGGGACATAGAAACCAGTTGGGTGAGACCCTTCTAGAGGGCAAGCTGTCTTCTGTGAAGGAGTAAGACCATCAACCCATGTTTGGCAAGGGTTTTGGATTGAATATCCATGTTTGGCAAACTAATAAGAGTTTCTTTGTTGGGATTGTCTTCTTATGAAGATTTTGGACGTTATGGGCCCATTTGCATAACAAACAAATGCCATGCCAGCCTCCAATTTTAGTTATTTTGTGATGTTTAATCTGTCATTTCAATTAAGAGTAATGCTATAAATAAATTGATTTCTAACTAGATTTTCTAATCATCAGATACAAGATAGTGAGGTTTGCATTACTTACATATGAGATTTATGTCCTTAATTATATCTAGTAATAAGAAAATTAGGTAAAAAAATCCATTTATTTGTAACGTTTGGATACTATGGGTCAATTTGTCTAACAAACAAATGCCAATCCTCTATTGTAGTTCATTTCTATTGTTTACTCTCACATTTCAATTAACTAATTAAGTAGTAGTGTAGTCAATTGTGATATTCAACCTTAGCTTCTAACAAATTCTACACAAAATTGGCACTATACTATACGAGTATGTTTGATTGGGTGGATTAGAACATGGGATTAGGATTATTATCCGTGAGTCCAATTATCCTATGTTTGTTTTAACATTTTGGGTTGGATATTAATCCAATTGATAATTAATCTAACAAATTTGTAGGATTATTAGTATGGGGTAGGGGTGAGATTATTAATCCAATGAATATTAATCCTATTGGATAGTACCATACTAATTTAATAAGATTATTAATATTTCACTATTAATCTTGTGAATCAAACATGACCTACGAGAATAAACTTTGCACTAAGTTGTTGATATCGTTGTGATGCGAAGATCAGTATAGCACCGATGCATCTTCAAGTACATTATTTTTAAGAACCAGGATGACTTAATTACCATATTCACACTTCTTCATAATTGACTTTAAACTATGGGCCCATTTTCCAAACAAACAAATGCCACCCTCTATTTTAGTTCATTTCTGTTGTTTAATCCTTCATTTCAAATAATGGATAATTAGGTAATAGAGGAGCCACTTGGGATATTTCTATGTTTGGGATGTTTTAAATAAGTGTATTTTTTATCTTTTTAAACTAAAAAGTTGAGGTTGAAAATATGAATGTTTGGGTTAACTTTTTGACTTTTTATGAAAAAATGTGTAATAAAAAATTGTAAAAATTAGTTTGTAGGGAAAAATTAGAATTGGGAGTTGTGCAGCCGTAATTGTTGACTTTTGGTGAATAGTGATAACTTTTTAACTTTTTGAGTAACTTTTTAACTTTTTGGCTTTTTTGAGATTTCCCAAACTTGGCCTTAATCTTATTGTTACCCAAAATTGATATTTTGTTGGTGAAGATACCAGAAAAATTATATTTTGTTGATAAGTAATGTAAAGAAAATGAGATACAAATAGATCAGGCTGAGACACAGATATCTTATTTTCTTTGCATTATTTATCAATAAAATATAATTTTTTTTTTGTATTTTCACTAACAATTTTAAGGAGATCAAGCCCGCTGGGGTAAGAATAACCAAAATACCGATGCAGCAGTCATAAAACTATGACTTATCCCCTCCAGGATACAACAGCCTGACCACTTGTCGTATGGTTCAAGCCAACTCTGCACAAGATGGTAAACCCAAAGCTTCAAAAAAAAAAAAAAACACCATTCTTTGCTAGTAATCTCTCAAGTATAAGCAATAGTTAGTGTAGAAAAAAGTAGATAAGAGAAATTATTTATAGGCCACTAGGACCTTACAAATTACACCAAAAAATAATAATGACCATTAAACAAGAGACAAGGGAGAGTCTTCAAATATTAACTCACCACTAAGTCCATGAACTTCCAATTAATCTCCATTTATGAACAAAACAAAAGGTTACCAAAAAACAATGAATCTCCATTCACCAAACAAAATGAGATTCATGAACAAGATAAAAGGTCAAATTAAAAAAATATAAAATATAAAATATAAATAAATAAAAGATATTAAAATGGTCCAACAATCCTCAACTCATTTTAATATCAACAAAGACAAGATAGATTACCAAACAAAGAGACTAGTATGCATCATGAAGGTGTGCTCTACATTGAACTTTCATTAGTGAAACAGCAACCTCTACTTCAGAGTTAGTAGCAGTCTCAGACTTGAATTATGACTACTTAAGGGAAATAAAGTATTATTGTTCACATATAATAATATAGGTGTTAACATGAGCTTTAATAGCCAGCACATTACGGTCGTGTGCCTATCCCAGTTTTCATGAGCGTAATTGAGAATAAGCCTTATTCTCATAAAACGCGGCCCCACTTTCATGCTCACATCGGTGAAATCTGTCAACAATGTTCTTGTAATTTACACACCCCACTTAACAAGAGCTACATAATTTCATTAAGAGTATAAAAACTCAACCCTCTAACATTACAGGACAAATGCACTTACATCATAGGGATGTACAACAAAATATTAAGGAGTGCATTTTTTACAACCACCATATGATTCGTTCTTCCCATTGAACCTAATTACAGGATCTCTGGTCCTTAGGTTGGGTGTTCTCATACATGGTTTATGATTTTATAGGCTTCAAACCCATCTCCCTCAATGTATTCCAGACCCTATCTCTCGCCAATGCCTTGGTTAACGGGTCTGCAAGATTATTACAAGATTTTACATAATTCACAGTTATGATGCCATTACTCAAATAAGATCTTACATTACTCTGTTTCCTTCGAATAGGTCTGGATTTACCATTATAAAAATGGTTGTTCACTCTACCAACAACAGTAGTGCTATCACTACGAATTAACATAGGTGGAATTGATTTTTCCCAAAAAGGGATTTCATGTAACAAATCTCTCAACCAATTTACATTCTCACATGCTAAAGCTAACGTTATAAGCTCAGCTTCCATTGTAGAATTAGCAATTATAGTTTGTTTTTTAGACTTGCGACATATAGCACCACCACCCAAGGTAAAAACAAAACCCGAGGTAAAGAGAGAATCACCTGACAAAGTGTTCCAATCGGCATCACTATATCCCTCAAGTACCACAGGATACTTGTTATAAAGCAAACCATAATTTTCGATACCAGATAAATATCTCATAATTCTTTCCATGGCTAGCCAATGATCTCGACTTGGCTTGCTAGTAAACCTGCTAAGTACTCCAACAACATATGCAATGTCAAGTCTAGTACAGTCAGTAGCATATCTCAAACTACCAATCATGCTAGCATATTCCTTTTGATTAATCACTTCTTTTTCATTTGTTACAACAGATAAATGTATGCTTGCATCAAAAGGAGTAGCAACATGTTTACAGTCTAGAAAGTTATATTTCTTTAAAATTTTCTCAACCTAATGCGATTGATCAAGAAAAATGCCATCATTAGTCTTGGTAATTTTAATTCCCAAAATAAAATTGGCTTCACCAAGATCTTTCATATCAAAGTGACTATTAAGCATATGTTTAGTCTCATTTATAATATGCAAATTAGAGCAAAAAATAAGTAGATCATCCACATATAGGCTAACAATCACATGTGCATTGTCACAAGTTTTATAATATATGCACTTTTCACATTAGTCTTATAGCCATTCTCAAGTATGCAGGAATCAAATTTTTCATGCCAATGTTTAGGAGCTTGTTTTAAACCATAAAGGGATTTACTTAGCTTACACACCTTACTTTCTTAGCCAGGCTCCACAAAGCCTTCGGGTTTGTCCAAGTAAATCTCCTTATCTAGATCTCCATTTAAAAATGTTGTTTTAACATCCATTTGCTAAATTTTTAAATCATGAATTGCAGTCACTGCTGTAGACACCCCATTTTTAACCACCCATAAGGCTCGAGTGCTTGGCTCGGTACACTCGATGATGAAAGTGGTATTATGCATGATTCGAGATCTCAACGATAGAGTCTTGTTTAAGCTTCGAAACAACCCCAAACCTTCCCTATTCCCAATGACTACACCCAAGAAATTCATTTTCATACCTTGTGCCATCCTTTGTTGAGGCTGCAATAGGAAAACATGGGAAGTCATTGAGGCCCGGTCGTGCCTCAGTGAGGGCTGGTCGTGGCTATTGAGGGTCGGCCGGGCTTCGATAGCAATAAACATTGTTTTGGCTGAGAGCCCGCCAGCTGTTCTTTTTTGAAGATATTTATCACCTTTTGTACTCAAATTCTATAAATACAACCTTATATCTCTGTTTTGGGGGTTACACAAACATAGAGAGACCTCATTCTTTGATTGTAAGCTACCTTTGAGTTGACCTACCAACCTTGCATCATCCATATACGCCATACACAACCTTTACTCATCATCTTAGAGCCTTGTTTGACCCTTGAGAAGCATAATTCAAGCTTCAGAGTGTGTCAAGAGTGAGTTTGATCATCAACCAAAGCTTACTCCATTTTGAAAGGTATAAGCTTGTAACTTTTGTTCTTGATTTTGATTTCTTCATTTCTACTTATTTCTTGTGTCCTTGGACTATTTTACACCTATTCTAAGAGTTGGAACTTGGGTTTGGACAAGCTACCAAAGGTGGTAAGGTTAACACCCTCAATTGCACCTATTTTTGTAGCTCAACCCTTGGTTATTTTACACTCTTTTTCTTTGGTTTTTGAACTGATTTTCAGGGTTGAACTGAGGCCAAAAACATGATTTTGAAGTCTTGAAATTGGAGGGGTAGGCCATCCATCCTTGTTCTTTTGTTTACATAGCTTTAGTGTCTTTGCTTTTGCTTAGCTTTTGAGCTCTTTTCTTACATTTTCAGCCACTATTTTAGGCTTATTTTAGACTGATTTAGGTCTGTCTTATTCTATTTAATTGGTTCAACCTTTGATTAGTTCATTTGGTGTAGCATTGGTCTTTGTATATAGCTTGCATCATGTTGCTCTTAGCATTTCTTTGTTTAATTTCTATGATAATAACCTAATTTTAAGAATTAACTTGCCACTACTTTCTTCCATTTGAGAGTTGTTTCAAACGGTTGATGGTTATTCAACATATGAACTAGAGATTTACGCTTGAAGGCTTAATCTCTACGGAGATTCATTGTCAACGGTGTAATCTCTTTTTCATGTTGAGAATTACTTCCCATTTGATGCTTCTCTCCTTTTAGAGGATTTAATCATCACTTTGGATAAATGGACTAAAGAATGGAACTGACTAAAAGAATTGGTTTAAAAGCAACCAACACACTTAAAGAAAATGAGTCATATTGCTTGGACTTGGCCGGATGTTATGCCAAGTTTATAGAGTCAAGAGTGATCATAAGCTAATTCATGGCATTTTGGTGATTCTTGAAGCGTCTCTACTTCCTATTTTTGAGTTCATTCCATGATAAAGAGGGAGGAGTGGTTATATCCATTGCATTTTATTGATTTTTGTCCAAAGTTGTATTCGGAATCATCAACCAATCAATTTTCCCATTGATGGTTTTGGAAACAATTCTAGCCTTCTCTCAAGGCTTTTCCATGATAGAGAAGGAAAGAAAGGGACAAACAGAGCTTGAACAACTCTGTCTACACTATTTTCACTTCAGAACACAAAACAGAGTTTTGCACAAAACTGAGGCATGACCGGCCTTCTCTATGCCTGGCCGGGCTTCATTGAGGACCAGTTAGCCCTTAAAGTCTGGTCAGCAATGTATTTTTGCAAAAAACAAAGGGCAGTGGCTGAGGTGAAATAGAGCAAGCTTGGGGTAGACAGGCTATTCTTGAACATTGTGCATGTGCATGCATGCAATTCTTGCACATCCTTGCTCACGTTATAATTATTTTAATTAATTTAATTTAATTTTGTTCATTGTAATTAGTCTCGTTAACTACTAATTGTTGTAATTATTATTTTATTTATTCGTAATTGTTGTAATTAATTAGCTTAGATAGCTAGTTTTTTTTTTTTTTTTAATTTGGTTATCCTTGTTGTAATAGCATAGTTAGCTAGTTAATTGCTTAGCCTATTCTATTCATTTGGTTCGGTTTTGTAATAATTAGTTTAATTCAGACTTTCGGACATTGATTCGTACCTTCCTGCATGAGGGATCAAATGCTATAATAATGTGTATGTCTTCCAACCCCACGTCTTTCTCCCTTTTATTTATTCGCTTACGATGATTAGTATAGAGCATCACGTTCCATTAGCATTCTCATGTTTTGCATCCATTTGTCTTGCATGCATATAAGGTTCAGTTCATCATGCTAACCCAATATCAATGTCCAAATTCATTTCTTGAATACGTGCTCCCTTTCATGTCTTGAATGAAATCATATGCCATGTTCATAGCCCAACCTATAAAAATACATAATGTGTGCGTTGCATTAGTCATATTGCATTTAATTAGGAACATGCATATTTTTCTAATAGTTTTGCTTTGTTTTAGCTCGGAGTACTAGGTGATTGATTTTGTATTTTAGCATCTTGCATCGAATGTTTGTGTTACCGTGTCCAAGCATGTCCACCACAAGGCTAATTGCTTAAATGATATAACTGTTTGAATGCATGTGGATGAAGGTTAGTTGCTTGAATTGGGATAGTTTTATTAATGCCCATTTTTAGCCCACCTTGTTTTTTTCAAGTGGCTAATTCACAAAACAATTTTCAAACAAACATGAAATCAAAATATTCCAACTTTTGCAAATTAGTCTATACCTTGTATGCACACATCACATAGTAATATAGCCTAAATAATCGGAACAAGAACATATAATGTGGATAAAAATCACATCATGATTAGTAGAGGCCGATCTTTGATCGGGCGAGTGGGGTGCTTAATTCATGACCTTTCTCTCTCGTACCTAAGTTCTCAAGCCGAGACACTTTAGTGATGACAGACTAATGGCATTTGGCACGAGTCTCGAGTTTCCTAGATTTTTCAAAAATATTTAGGTGGCGACTTTGTAATCTAGCAAAGCAGTCCATTTTTGGCATTTGATTCAAACTTTTATTTTCCAAAAAGAATTGTTGGATTTGGACTCTTTTTGTGTTTTCACTATTTCACATTGCACTTGTGAAATCAGATTCAGAACCACAAGTAAAGTCTGAATTGTAGGGCTATTCACCTTCCGAAAGGAGCGCGGAAAGTCGGGCTACAGTTTCTGGCAACTCTGTTGGGGAAATAGAGAACTTGACTTGAAACTCATGATGTGAATTTTTATCTACATTTATATGTTTTTTTGCATAGCATTTGCATGGTTATGGTAAGTCACTATGTTTTCCATCTGCTATTCCTGGACGTTTTGCCGGGCTTGCCGAAAGGCTAATCAGTTATGGGCTTTGCCATGTTGGAAACACAACCCTTGGATCTGGATCACCACTGTACCGCTTGATCCACCTTTCACTTCTCGGTGTTAGGTGTGAGACGTATATTAGGTAATCTTGCCAAAGTACCCTTTTGACCATTCGACCTAGTTGTATATAGTGAAGCTATAGTGACTATTCCAAATTAGGACAGATGCTACGTATTCATAGAATGTTGTGAAACTTATTGTGTGAAATAGTGCGGCCTAGATCATGCCAAAAATCTAAGACATGGTAACCCTACCCCCTCATAGGGGTGTTTTGGTTCTTTTTACTTGATGTATGCTTTTACAATGAGACTATATAGGATGGTTCATATCAATAAGGTTTGAAAACAGAGTTTGGTAGGGGATTACAATTCAGTTATGTGTTTTAATTGTTGTGGATTGGGGCCGAAGTGCTGTCCGATTTTGATTTTGTTTTTCTTTCTTCCTTTTTGCTAGGTAGTTTACCATCATAGCTTCAGAAAGACCCAATATTCCCCAAGTTGTGTGGACTCATTTCGGCGGGCTGTGCAAAGCTCGAGACCTTGTTGGTGGTCAGCCTGTGTTAGTCTCGCTTCCTCCAGTCACTTGGCAGAGAAGGAACAGACAATCAGTAGATTTAGTACAAAGTACTCCACGAACACCTACCCGTTCTCAATTGATCAATTCACTAGCATCTAGTTCACTTGGATTGGCACAGAACACAACACCAAACGTAGAGGAATTTGTTGCCATGATGATTGCTGTCCAAAGAACTATGGATATTGTAAACCAGAGGATGGCTACACAATATGAAGTCATTGTTGAACTACGGCGTACATCTGGGGCATCAGCGTCAACTATGTACCCGATCCTTACTGCTCAGCCAAACCCGGATCTACCCCTACCAACAAAAAATCTACCAGTCCCAGATCCTTAGGACATGTTTCCCCCAGCTCTAGCTTATCGTCCTCTAGTTCAACCTCCTCTAGGGATTTTTCCTTTCGATGTTAATGAAATTGATCCAGACTTGGTCAAGATTGCTAGATTAGAGAAAGCATTGAAGAAATCTCAGGGCTTTAACTCTATTCCAGATATCGAAGATGGGTATATTGAGGCTTCGGTCAGATTACCAGAGAAATTTAAGACGCCCCTGTAGACGTCCCCGAACGCCCCGGGAGGGAATGAGTCCCCCGTTCCGTTCGTTTTGGGCTCACTATAGTTCAGGACTCAAATTGTCACAGTTCTTAATCTGAACCAAAGAGTCCAAATCCGGCAAATCGTTTTGAGAAAACAGATTTTTTTTGAAAGAAGTCCCAAACATGGACTGCTTTGCCAAATACAGAGTCGCCACCTAAATATTTTATTTTTGGGAAATTTAGGAAACCCTGACTCGTTGCCTAAGGCTACATGTCCGTCATCACCAAAGTTGCCTCGGCTCGGGAACTTGGGTACGATTGGGGAAGGTCACTTCGTGAGCACTCCCGCTCGCCCGATCAAAGATCGGCCTCTACTAAACATGATATCGAGTTTTGGAAACCTTATGCATTCTTATTCCGGTTATTAGCCTAGATTTACTATGTGATGCGCACGGCATACAAGTATAGACCAGGTCGCCTGAATTGGAACAAAACATTTCATGTTTGTTTTTGAAAGATGATTTGCTACTCGCAAGTAGGCTTAAAATGCAGATTTTGCCACCCTCGGGTGGGCTTAGAAAAGATGGTTTTGCCACTATCTAGTGGGCTTAAAACTCACAGTCAATGATTTGTTCCAATCCAAATAACCCAACCTTCACCCACAGGCATTCAGGCAGTTATATCACATAAGCATATAGCCTCATGGTAAGCATGCTATCATGGCAATTACTCACACGCATGCAAGGATGCTAAAGCGTAAAACTTACCGAGTACTCCAAGCCAAAACAGAAGCTAATTAGAAATCATGCATGATCCTAACTATACAGAAATGCCTAATGCAACACATGCAAAAATGCAACTATAGCAGGCTCGGCTATTCTAAACATGGCATATGGAATGCTACAACTAACAAGTATTCAACTTAGAATTGAAATACAAATGCAGTTAGTATGATGCGCCGAGCCCGGTGCATGCAAAACAGATGAATGAATGCAAACATGCTATCATACTGTATGCTAATTGAAACATGCCCTAATCTAACCATCATAAGTTGGTAAATAAAAGGGAGAAAGACGTGGGGTTGGAAGACATACATCACACGCACGCACACTTATTACAACATTGCCCTCGCTCGGAGGGTCCGAATAAATAATACAGTCCCAAATGAATAGTACAGTCCGAATAAATACAAAATCCTAATTAATTTACAAATTAATCTAGGAAAGCATTAAACTAGCATGCAAGCTAGGGACTGCCTTGACTCTGATCCGGATGATGAATGATGCATGTTCGGGTTGCCTTGCGTGAAAATCTATTGCGATGCCCTAATTAGCCTCTGTTTGCAATTGTTCTTGGAAAGCGCGCCAAGCTCCGGAAGGCTGCTGATTCTTGATTTGCTACAACAGAGAGCAAGAAGGGGCATGGCAAAGTATTTTCACATATGTATGCACACCTCGATTCTCGTGCCACCAATCACGCATCTCAATGCATGATGGCCGAGGAGTCGATTTGCATGACTCAATATGGAATGAATGTACATGAAAACACAACAAAACCTAAACTCCATCATGGGTAATTCGGAGTGTCGGCGACTGGGGAATTGAGACACGTTCCGTCACTCGAAGTACGAAACGTCCCTCGTTTCCCGTGCTCGGGTTAACTCCTACCCCAAACACAATGCAATATGCATGACATGCATGAATGCAACTAATATACAACCTAGCATACACAATGCTATGAAATGGCATACACGATGCACGAGGTAACATGGCATATACAATGCGCTAACATACAACCTAGCATACACAATACTATGAAATGAAATGGCATACACAATGCATAATGGACTTACACTCACATAGGAGGCCATTAGGATGGAAATGAGACACTCGGGATGCGTGTATATATGCACGCAAACCGAGGACCGGACCTAAGGCACGAATGCCGCTCTACCAAAGCATGGTAAGGCATGGAACATGATAGGCAAACAAGCAAATTTCAGCACTAAAACATGATGCTAAATAGCCCCGAAACATGGCAATATGGCACCCGATGCATGAGGTGAGACCCGAAACTCAAAACTGGGCACATGGAATGACTTATAGCTATACAAAGCATGCATTATTTGAACATGAATCATGAAGACAGAGTCAAGGCAGTCCCAAAACATGAACTTTTCTAGTTTAGAGTGTGGCCAAAAAGTGCTAGCAAGATGGCTTAAATTAGCATGCAATTTTGACTGGCAAACATGGTTTACATGGAAAGTATATGAAGCAGGTAAGAACTCATCAAACCAGCAAAAATCAGTGAATAAAACATGCCAAAATATGCCCAAATACACATGGAAAGACAGCCAACACATGCACAAATGAGGGGCTCCTTTAGAGGGCCATGCAAGGAGTTATTAGGCACATACAAGATAGACATGTGGCAGCCCCAAATCAACTTTGAAAATCAAATATGATAGTCTTAAAACTCACCAAATTGACCCTGAAATGTGACTTTAAAGCATGCATGATAGGGTCTCTTTGGAAGGCCAAAATGATCACCAAACAAGTCAAGGTGAGAGGGGGGGACCCCCCTCTGATTTGGAGGCTCAAAACAGCATCAAAGCCACTGGAAATCCACTGGATTCCAGTAGCTAGAGGGTCAAACAAAGCATGCAACAATAGCTTGGGTATAAGGCTCAAAATAAGAGGGAATAAAGCATACAAAGAAGCATGTGACCTCAAATAAGATAATACCATTAAGAAAACATGAAGATGATGTCAAAACAAGCCTTTTTCCAGTTTATAACAAGTCTCAAAAATGAACACAAATAGGGCTAATCTATCATGCAAAAATGGCCCTAAAAGAGAGAATAGAGACAAGGGACAGAAGCTGGCCCCAAATGGCAAAGAGCCCTTCAACAAAGTTGAAGAGGGGCTCAAAAAATGGTACTTTACAGTTTACATCAAGCCACGAAAATAAACACAAGTGAGGCTAAACTATCATGCAAGAAAAAGGCCTAAAAGAGGGATAAAGAGACAAGTGGTAACTGCTGGCCTCAAACAAAGAAGAACCCTTCAACAATGTTGAAGAGGGGCTCAAAACAAGATATCTTACAGTTTATGACCAAGTCCAAAACAGCTCACAAATAGGCCTAAAATATCATGCAAAAAAAAGGCCTAAAAGAGAGTTAAAGAGGCAAGTGATAGTAGGAGACCTCAAACAGCAAGAGGTCCTTGATCAAACATGAAAAAGAGCTCAAAATATGACTATTTACAGTTTGGGTCGGAGCCCAAAAATTCTTGCAAGTATGGCTTATAAATGAACCAAGAAAAGACTAGAAAAAGGGGGAAGAAGACTCACCCTTGTAGAGCAGCAACACAGCAGCTTTTGGACCAAGAAATGGTGCTTCTATCCTCTGAAAAATAGCCTCAAGTTGCTGGAATGGAGTGTGGAGGTATTGTGCTATGGCTTGTAGTGTAAAGGGTGCAAGAACCTTTAGGGTTTGAAGGTTGGAAGAGAGGGAGAGGGAGATGTAATGCAAGAGCTCCAACACAATTTTTGTAACCTCCCAAAATGCAGCTGGGGGTGCTGGTTATATAGGCAAAGGAGTGGAGGGAAGGGGGGGGAAAATCAAATTCAAATTTTCCCCCCAAAAGACCCCCCCCGGATACAGGATCTGGGGGGGGAGAGAAAGGAAGGTGCAGCTGTAAGGAACCAACTGAGGGGAGCATGGCCGGCCAGGTTCAAAGGGTTCAGGTGGCCGGCTGGCCACCTCCCCTGGTCGGCCGGCCAGGGTCAAAAGGTTCAATCAGAGAAAGCTGGCCGGCCACCCATATTGGTGGCCTCCCATGTGTGTACAACACAGCCATGTGGAGAAAACCCTGAAAAAGTGAACCAGGAGAGAGAAAACCCCACTTTTTAGAGGGGTTCAAAAGGGTCAGGAACAATTGCTGGCCGGCCATGACATATTGGTGGCCTCCCAGGTGTGTACAACACAAATATGTGGTTGAGGGCCAAAGAAAGTGGCCCGGGAATGGTCAACACCAGCTTTCTAGCGAGAAAAACGGGCGCGGAGGGCGATAAGGAATAAAGCTGGCTTTCAGAAAAATTGCTGGCCTCCCACCCTTCTACGACCTTCCTAACAATGAAAATAAGGTCCCCACCAAAAATGAACTCAAACCGATGTAAAACGAAGGTTCGGGGGCCAAAACGCGCAGCCTGGGGCCCCGAAAACTGACTGTTAAGCACCGGAGGTGGCGTTCGACCATGAAGTTGGTCTCTCGAGCCACAGTGTCCCTCAAAAGGGGGGAAATAAGATGTGTGCCAAAAACCGGAGCAAACGGAGGTGGTTAAGCGGTCCCGAACCGAGGCACACGGCCGACAGCTCCGAAAACCGAGAACCGGGCTCCAAACGGGAAAAATGGCCTACGACCACGAAACGTAGCCTACGGCCACTGAGAGATGATCTACGAGACCTCTCCTTCCCTTCGGGAAGAGAAAACAGAGAAAATAGGGCCCGGTTCGCAAACCGAGGCAAAGCACAAAAGAGTCCGGAAGTCTGGAGGCAAGGCTCGCAACCGAGACTCTGAAACCTCTGAACGAGCACGATATGCAACATCACCAAGCGCTCAATCGGTGATGTCTGAGTCTTAAGGTCGGTCAAAAATGGGGTGTCTACAGAGTTTAGTAGGGGATTACAATTCAGTTATGTGTTTTAATTGTTGTAGATTGGGGCCGAAGTGCTGTCCGATTTTGATTTTGTTTTTCTTTCTTTCTTTTTGCTAGGTAGTTTACCATCATAGCTTCAGAAAGACCCAATATTCCCCAAGTTGTGTGGACTCATTTCGGCGGGCTGTGCAAAGCTCGAGACCTTGTTGGTGGTCAGCCTGTGTTAGTCTCGCTTCCTCCAGTCACTTGGCAGAGAAGGAACAGACAATCAGTAGATTTAGTACAAAGCACTCCACGAACACCTACCCGTTCTCAATTGATCAATTCACTAGCATCTAGTTCACTTGGATTGGCACAGAACACAACACCAAACGTAGAGGAATTCGTTGCCATGATGATTGTTGTCCAAAGAACTATGGATATTGTAAACCAGAGGATGGCTACACAAGATGAAGTCATTGTTGAACTACAGCGTACATCTGGGGCATCAGCGTCAACTATGTATCCGATCCTTACTGCTCAGCCAAACCCGGATCTACCCCCACCAGCAAAAAATCTACCAGTCCCAGATCCTTAGGACATGTTTCCCCCAGCTCTAGCTTATCGTCCTCCAATTCAACCTCCTCTAGGGATTTTTCCTTTCGATGTTAATGAAATTGATCCAGACTTGGTCAAGATTGCTAGATTAGAGAAAGCATTGAAGAAATCTCAGGGCTTTAACTCTATTCCAGATATCGAAGATGGGTATATTGAGGCTTCGGTCAGATTACCAGAGAAATTTAAGACGCCCCACATCGATAGATTCGATGGGAGTGGGGATCTAAACGTATATGTCTGATTGTTTTTGGATGTATTGAGGCCCATGGGTTTGTCTCGGACGCAGAAGCTTTCATTGTTTGGAAGGACCTTGTCAGATGTGGTAGCCATCTAGTACGCTAAATTGGAGGACTCTACAAAACGGAATTGGGAGGAGCTATCTGAGGAATTTGTCAATCAGTACTCATGTAACACCCAGATAGAAGTAACCATTAGTGAGCTGGAGGCTACAATCCAGAATCCCAAAGAATCATTTATCGATTTTGTCGCCCGGTGGAGGGCCAAAGCAGCCCAAATGACAAATAGGCCTGCTGAAAGAGAACAAGTCCGACTAGTGGTCCAAAACCTCGAGCCAAACATGTTGCAGAGAATGATAGTGGCGTTGTTGTCCACATTCGCTTCCTTACATGAGCTGGGGGTCCAGATTGAGAGTGCATTCGAAAAGGGTATCATCCATAGAACAAGTGAACCTACAAGAAGGTCGTTCTCTCAGAGTACCAATGCTAGCAGTAGCACTATTCCACGACCTGCGGATGTCAGTACTATGGTTTCGACGGCCAAGATGGCTGATCCCTTTGCTACTGCCACAACCTTACAATCTTCACAAAATACTGGTCCACCTCGAAATTAAAGAGTTTTTACTCCCCTCCATATGAGCCCAACTCAAGCCCTCAAGTTATTAATACGAAAGGGACATCTCAAGCCTCTCGATCCTCGTCGACTTCCAGACCCATTGCCACCCAAACATGACCCTACCTAGTACTGTATCTTCCACTAACAACATGGCCATCCCACAGATATGTGCTACCACCTACGTCATGAGATTCAGGATCTCATCAACAACAAAGTCATCGCCCCACCTGCAAAACCAAATGTAACAAATAATCCACTTCTTACACACAACCAAGTCCCCCCATCTAGATACATTAACCACATCCATACACTACTGCCCACTTTCAACCTTAGCACATACATTACCTCATCCCACTTACCGAAACCGGAGGTGGTTATTCCAGAAAGCACAGACATATGCATGATGGATGTAACACCACAAACCCAATCCGAACCTAAGGCAATAGAAATAGAGAAAGAGAAGAATGCACTGAAGGCAGGGTCGCCTTATACCCGTGTCATAGAGAAGGGGGTCTCACTTGTGGAGGAATATGATCCCAGCTTATACATTGTGGCCATCAACCAACCAAAGCCAATGGTCATACTGTCGGATTTTCTTAGCATTAATGCGATCAGGAAAGACCAAATGGCACATAATCAGAATGAGTGGCCCAAGCAAGGCCTACATGACTTAGCAAACCAATAGAAGGATCTGACAGAATTAGAAGAGGATCTGGAGTATCTTTACTTCTTTGAAGAAGAAGATACAAGCTATGTATAGATGGGGTAGTGGGACCCGAGCCAGCCATAAACTAGTAACGGGTGGTTGAGTGAGGAAAAGTCCAATGTGGAGGAACAGACAGAAGAGACTGGGAGAAAAGAGGAAATTGCTATTAAGGGTAAGGCTGAGGCTGTACCTCTTACTGAGAAGGAACAGGCACTAGACCAGTTTCAAAAGGAAATGATAGAGGAAATCCAAGCGAAGATAGCTCTGGAACAAGGCAAAGGAAAAGGGAAAGAAGAAGCTGATTCCACAACCGGCAGTGTCCAAAACACTAAGGTAGCGTTTGGTAACGTTTACGTTTTTTGTTTATGTTTACAAAAATTTTATAAACTGGTTTTTGTTTATTTTTAGAAAAACATAAATTATAAACACGTTTAGTTTGAACAAAATGTTTAAAAAATTTTAAAAACATAAACTAAAAAATATGTTTGTTCAGACCTAAAATATTTATATTTATTTTTATTATTTATGACAATGGGATCGCACACATTATAATTGAAAAAAAATTAATTAAAAAAATAATTGAAGAAAAAATTAATTGGAAAAAATTATTTGAAAAAAATGAAAAAAAATTAATTAAAAAATTAGTTGAAAAAAAAATTAATTGGGAAAAAATTAATTGAAAAAAAGATTAATTGAAAAAAAATAAATTAAAAAATAATTGAAAAAAAAATTATTTGAAAAAAAAAATTAATTAAAAAAATTAATTGAAAAAACATTAATTGAAAAAAAAATTATTTGAAAAAACATTAATTGAAAAAAAAATTATTTGAAAAAAAAAATTGAAAACTGAAAACGTAAACTCAATTTTTGAGTTTATGTTTTTTTTCTCAAGTTTATAAACTGAGACAACCATTTATAAACCAAAAAAATTATCAAACAAGTTTTTATGACAGTTTTTAAAATTTTTGTAAATCTAAACTGAAAACTGAAAACAGAATGGTTACCAAACAGACCCTAAGAAAATAGAATGGGATCCAAAGGATTGGAAGAGGATGTTGAGGAAACTTAGAAAGTACCGGGATGTTGAAACTCGAGCTGTGGTGGAAGAAGAATGGCATGATGATGGGGTGCATGATGTTAATATGATCCGGATAGAACCTGATGCTAGTTCGGTCATGACTTTGGGAGAGTGGTAGGAAGACAGCGACCTAAGTCATGCATACACAAACGAAGGTTGGAAAACTGATACCCCAGATGACACTTGGTATACCGATGAGATTAATCATATGACTCAGAGCGGTTGGTACTTTAAACCCGCAGCATTAGACCAGCCAGAGACCTTTGGAAAGGAGGTTGAGAAAGCAAAAGAGAGGGATGTGGAGGAGAATATGGTCTTGAAACAGCTCAACAAGATTCAGGCTGACATATCCATCTGGGGACAGATAATGGCGTCTTGGGAACATAGACAAGCCCTTCTGGAAGCAATGAACCGAACCAAACTGCCTATTGACACCACCGCTGACCAATTGGTGTCACTGGTCACCTCCGGGGATGTTACACCAGTGATATCCTTTATGGATAAAAAATTGCCTTCCGAGGGCGCCAACCACAACAGGCCTTTGTATGTAACCTTGAAAAGTCAAAAAAAGTGGATTCCGGTGGTGTTAGTAGATACCGGGTTGGCGATCAATGTGTGCCCAGTGAGAATTGCCTATGTCATCGATTTGAGGCCGATTGACTTTACACCCACGACCCAAGCTGTTCGGGCCTATGACAACACAAGCCGTGATGTCATGGGAACGTTCAAAAGCAATATCCTAATCGGCCTATGAGGTAGAATTCCATGTCATGGATGTTCTTGCCACATTCAACCTACTAATGGGAAGGCCTTGGCTACATCAAATGAAGGCGGTGTCATCAACGGTCCATCAGTTAGTAAAGTACCCTTTCAAAGGCGGGATCGCCACTGTGTACAGTAACTCTACGATCCATTCTCCTCAAGGAACCACTGCATCATTATTGGAAATCATACATGGAGAAGATGATATGTTCCTTTCCAGCTTCTCTCTGGCAGAAGCCCAGTTGGTCCAAACCATCATAGCAGAGGGCGATGGAGATTATGTGAGTGTGCAATCCATATACATGATGAATAAACAGAGGCAAAGGAAATGGTAGAAGTTAAGAGAAAGGCTGAAGGCAAAGAGGACTGGGAAGTAGTATGAGTTAGCCCACAAACCAATACGGGGAACCCTGAATGGACGCTTTGTCCGCCAAAGGGAAGATTTCCCATTCTATGGATTCCCAGAGCCCTGGTATGACTGGGAGACAAAGACTAGGTATCTGGGTTTCGAGATCTTTTTCGGGCACCAGTTACCAGAAGAGGAAGATGAACATGCAAACCTAAGCACTGATACGGATCAAGGAAGGACTACAAACCTGGGCATTGAAGAAGAGGAGCTGTTGGGAAAAGCACTGGCTGACTTACGGATGAGTTCCACTGTGGGAGCTGAGACTGCCAACTTGGGGCATAGTTTTACTATCTCAATGATCAAGGGTACCCCAGCAGCGGATTTCTCCAATTTAATCATGGATGCATCTGAGGCTCCACGCTTGGTCCGGAAGTTCGAGCAAGGCGTCATCGACGGTTCTGAATCGGATAATGAGTCTATGGAGTTGGGGTTAGATTCGAGTTCCTCTGAGTCTGGTACTTTTAGGAGTGGTAACTCGGATGCCAAAGTCCTGTCTAGCTCGTCTTTTAGCTTTTTCTTTGAGTCCACTGTAACTGAAGATCCAGACTTTTTGAATAGGAATGCTGTGAATGCTGCCTACTTCTCTGTGCCTTTGGTTTGTTGTACTGATCTTAATTTTCAAAATTTTGACATAAACGAAGAGGAAAAAATTCCTCGGGTTTTGAAAAATTTGGTTGATTGTGAGGAGGAGAGGCATGTTAAGCCATGTACAGATGAAATCGTATCAATTAACGTAGGTACTGAGGAAAATCCTCGCTTGGTCCAGATCGGGTCCACGCTGTCTTCGGAGGAACGCGAGCGTTTAACCGCTTTATTAAAAAATTTCAAAGATGTTTTCGCGTGGTCCTACGAAGACATGCCTGGAATCGATCCTGAGATTGTACAACACCGGATCCCTTTCGACCTTGAGGTTTGGCCGATTAAGCAAAACCTCCGTAGAGTTCGCCCAGATTAGGTTTTGAAGATTAAGAAAGAAGTTACCAAACAGATTGAGGCAGGGTTCTTGCTTGTATCCGAGTATCCAACATGGTTGGCCAATATTGTTCCATTTCCGAAGAAGGATGGCAAAATCAGACTTTGTGTCAACTTTAGGGATCTGAATAAGGCTAGTCCGAAGGATGATTTTCCCCTACCGCAAATTGATAAGTTGGTAGACTTCACTGCTAGCCATGCATTGCTCTCGTTCATGGATGGATTTTTCGGGTATAACCAAATATTGATGGCACCTGAGGATAGGAAGAAGACCGCTTTCACCACTCCGTGGGGCACCTATTGTTACTGAGTCATGCCGTTTGGGTTGAAAAATGTTGGGGCCACTTATCAGAGGGCTGTAACTACCATTCTGTATGACATGATCCATAAAAACGTTGAGGTGTATGTGGATGATATGATTGTCAAGTCCAAAGATCGAGAAGGCCACTACACCGTCTTAGAGAAGTTCTTTCAGCGGATCAGAGAGTATAGATTGAGGTTGAACTTGCAAAAATGCACCTTCGGCGTAACAACGGGAAAAATGCTGGGATTCTTGATCACACAGAGAGGAATTGAGGTAGATCCTTCCAAAATCAAGGCCATATTAGAAATGCCACCACTAAGGACGGAAAAGGAGGTACGTGGCTTTCTGGGTAAAGTGCAATTTATAAGGCGGTTTATTTCAAAACTAACCTTTACCTGTGAACCACTATTTGGTCTCCTAAAGAAAGGAAAGAAGTTCCAATGGGACGATCGCTGTCAGTTCGCTTTTGAACAGTTCAAGCAATGCCTGCAGAATCCGCCTGTGTTATCACTGCCAGAACCGGGAAAACCGCTGATCTTATACCTGTCAGTGACAAACTCAACTATGGGATGTACGTTAGCTCAAGAGTCAGGGGCCAAAGTGGAGAAAGCCGTCTACTACTTGAGCAAGAAAATGTTAGATTACGAGACACGTTACACTTCCCTTGAGAAATCTTGTCTAGCTTTGGTATGGAATACTCAGAAGTTGAGACACTACCTGTTAGCTCACTCCGTAAACCTGGTTTCGAGATTAGATCCCATCAAATATCTCTTTGAGAAACCAGCGCTTACGGGTAGGCTAGCCCGTTGGTTACTTCTTCTCTCCGAATTTGATCTTATATATGTTACACGCAACTCTGTTAAAGGGAGAGCTGTAGCGGAATTCCTGGCAGATCACCCAGTAGAGGGGGATGAAGCAGTGGAGTACCTTTTTTCCAATAAAAATATTCTGCAAATAGAAGAGAGAACGTGGACGATGTACTTTGATGGAGCAGCTAATCAATACGCTTATGGGATCGGTGTGTTACTAATAGCGCCTGATGACTCTCATATATCCTTAGCCTTTAAACTCCGGTTCAAAGTATCCAATAACGAAGCAGAGTATGAGGCGTGTATCGCTGGTTTAGAAGCCGCCTTGAAACTAGGGGCAAAAAGGTTGGATGTCATCGGGGATTTGAATTTGGTTATGTCTCAGGCCAATGAAGATTAGGGGGTTAAAGAGAAGAAAATGAAGGTTTACCATCAAGCCTTGGACATGCTAATTTCGAGATTTGAAAAGTTAACGTTTACCCATCTGCTAAGAGAGAACAACCGATTCGCTGATACACTAGCAACTCTATCTTCTATGGTAAACATTCCATTGGGAGTCAGGATGCGTCCAATCATTATTGAATAGAAGTACACGCCGGCCTATGAAACCATTGCTGCGATAGATGAGGCTTCACAAAAGAACCCCTGGTATTACGATATTTGGAATTTCCTGGAAACGGTGGTGTATCCACCAAGAGCAAATGCCAAGGACAAAAGGGGAATACAGTGTCTAGCTATTCAATTTATCATCTGTGGAGGCAAGTTGTACAAAAGAGGTCATCTGGGAATGCACAAGCTATGTATTAAAGAAAAGGAATCAAAGCATCTTATGGAGGCCATTCACGGAGGAGAGTGCGGAGCCCACATGAACGGTGTAATGCTTGCTCGAAAAATCCTTAGACAAGTCTACTATTGGTTAACCATGGAAGAAGATTGTATTGGTTTTGTTCGGCGATGCCACAAATGCCAAATCCATGCCAATCACATGAACATTCCGCCGTCAAAGCTTTACAATATGACTTCACCATGGCCATTCTCTGTTTGGGGGATAGATGTTATCTGTGCGGTTATGCCAAAAGGGTCAAACGTGAATGAGTTCATTCTGGTAGCAATCGACTACTTCACGAAATGGGTAGAGGCCCAGTCGTACTCTATATTGAAAGCAGCACATGTGGCTAAGTTCATCAAGAAAAACATCATCTGCCAGTATGGAGTTTCGAATGAGATTATCTCTAATAATGGGCTGCACTTCAAGAAAGAAGTGATAGATTTGCTCGAAAAATATAACGTGGCTTTTCATAAGTCATCAACCTACAGGCCGCAAACCAATGGAGCTGTTGAGCCTGCCAACAAAAATATCAAGAGAATTTTACAAATGATGGTGGAAACCTATAAGGACTGCGGTTTGCACTCTGGGGTTATAAAACCTCAATCCAAACATCTACAGGGGCGACCCCTTATTCTCTCGTTTACAGGATGGAGGCTGTCTTGCCAATCAAAATTGAAGTGCCCTTACTACGAGTTATGGCTGAATGTCAGATAATAGAGGCAAATTGGCAACATAGCAAATTCGAGGAATTGATGCTGTTTGATGAGAGAAGACTAAGGGCATTGTATCATGTCCAAGGCAACCAACGTCAAACTACTAGGGCTTTTAACAAGAAAATTAAGTCCCAGAATCTCAAGGAAGGGGACATGGTGCTGAAAGACAACCGAGCTCCCATTCACGTCCCTCAGGGCAAGTTCAAACCCAACTGGACTGGTCTTTACATCATCAAGTCAATCTGGTCAGGAGGGGCAATTATTCTTATGGACTTGGATGGCCTGGAGTTCTCACAACCAATCAACATGGACAAGTTAAACAAATATTACCCTTCAGAGACTCACTAGGCCGAAAACCCGAAAGGGCGACCTAGGCAAAAGTTAGAGTATGAAAAATTAGAAATAAAGAAAAATTAAGCTCGCAAGGTTGAAAACCCTAAAGGGCTGCTTTGGCAAAAGTTAGAGCGTAAAAAGAGAGAGTTAATACTTGAGTGAACCTGGATCGAACTACGTAAGGCCTGATTCCCATTTTTGGGATAGGTAGGCAACTTCATCCTGAAGTTCGGCCATGACTATCTCTAGTTCAATTGTCCTATTCGTTTTCAAGTCATCCTTGTTCATCATCTTTTAGTTCAATTGTGCTCCATATTTTAGGCAGAAAAGCTGAGTGCAGAACATCAGTAATGATACGTAGCCAGGAGGAGTTATGATTTCTTTTGATTCGGGATTGTACATCTTAAGTATCGATTCTATCCGTGCCAGGTGGTGATCGCTTCCGAAAATTGTTTTGGAAAGTTTTAATAAAAGTTGATTTTGTTCAAAATTTTACCCTTTTACAACTTGGACCATTTTTGGGACCGAAAGAAAATTTTTTAGTACTCGCAACTTTAATTTTATTGATTTCAACATAAGTACATTCTCCCTCTTTGACTCAAATCAAAGTTACTTTTACATCTTAAACTTGAAAAGAAAAGATCAAAGCAGTAAAACTAGGGGCACGGCTAAGTCAGGTGGCTGTATGCCAAAGATGGCCCAATCTCGGCCTCCTCTTCAAGCCAAGCCAAACACTCTTCAGATAGGGTGTAACTAAAACTAATGGCAGGGGCCAGAATCTCTCTCGTCCTCTAGGCCGTGAGATACCGGGGCAAATGAGAGGCCTTAACCGAAAAGGAAGCTGTATATTCCACTCCCTCATCTGGACGTATCTAATCAAGCCCAAATTGGCGTCGGAACCGGAGAGGAAAATAGAACACGCAATGTGTTAGGCCAATTAACTATACACCCGACTATCGGGACATGCTGTAGCTCATCTCGGCTAAATTAAACCAGGGGCAACGCCAAGATATATTAGTTGCGGATCGGCTGCACCACCAATCACACCATAAACCCTCTGAGGGGAAATCTATTAGCCGTTGGCGAAATAAGTAAGCCCTGACTGAGTATTCGGGGCAAGGGCCCACTGCCTGCAGTTTATCCATCAACCATACCTAGGGAGGGATGAAAAATAAGAGAGATTAAAGAATAGAGAGGTGTGCGTTGAGGGAAAAGTAAGGAAAAAGTTTTGAGAGAAAAAAAAAAACAAAGAATGAGTGATGAGCGATGTAAGAATCATAAATTAGAAGGGTGAAAAATAATACCTGGAGAAGTAGTGGGCTCCCTGCAAAGCGAGTAGTCTCTTCTCGATGAAAAGCATCTAAACCCATCAAAGTTTAGGCCAGTGCTAAACCTATGCAGCTCTTGTCCTCTCTCAAGCCTTGGGCCATTTCAATTAACTGGATACTAGGGCAAGGAGGAATTGTGCAAGAAGGCATAAATAGAGAGCATGTTGCTAGCGACTATGCCAATGAAGGTCACTCTTGTCTCCAAAAATGAAAAATCGATGAATTAAACCGGGGATGTCTAGCTCCCCATCATGTGCAAAGGATCAAGCCTCATATGATGTTAACCCACACATCCATCCCAAAGTTTGGGCATGGCCAAAACAAGGCTTCAGTATGATTTCTTCGTCGCCCCGGGACTCCATTAAAGCTCGAAATTCTTCGAATGTCGGATACATCTGTTGTGACTCGAATTGAGACACATGTGTGACCGAGTTCCAACATCGAACAGCAACATGTAGGAATGGAAAGCAAAGGGAAGTGTGGCTTAGAGGAAAAAGGGCATTTAGATCAAAACAGCAAAATTCACTTTTTTCGAGCCGTCCAAAGTAGCTATCCAGTCTTGGTGCCTATTGTTGCATAATGCCTCCATCTTGAGAGAAAAATATCAAAGATTTGTTGTTCCATAAGAAAAACAGCAGGGAAACACCATTTATAGAAGATGAACAGGAGCAGTGCATGACAGCTAGGCAGCACGGACTGACCTTACACTGAGGCCCGGTCGTGCCTCAATGAAGCCCGGTCGGGTCTTGATGATGACTCAGACCAATGCAATTGCAGAAAAAGCTGGTGTAATGACCCAAATTTTTTTAAAAAAATAGCCAACGCATAATTTAATTGAGCAAATTTTCGAATTTGATTGCTGTGTAAATTCTGTGCGAAAATAGTTCGATTTTGTATTTTTTAAAAATATTTTCCGATTTCAGAAAATTATGAAATTTTTATATGTTGTTCCCATATGAGTCTAGCACGTTGGATAAAAATTTCACAATTAAATGATGAGTATTTATTTTATGAAAATTCATGGACTGATTGGTGTTCAGTTTAATTTATAGCAGAATTTGAAATTGAGTTTTGGGTGTTCGGATCATGCCTTGAGATAAATTTGTTGGGTCTATTTTGGTATATAATTGGGCCATGTTTGGCTTATGGGTGTGAATTTAATTCAAGACCCATGACTTAGATTTAATTTAAATTGAGTTTGTTTAATGACTTATGTTTAATTGTTTAGTCCCTTTTAATTATGTGATTAGTACTAATCACCTTGGGAGTTATTATTATTTATTATATAGGGCTTATAATAAATATTTGATAATTGATTTTATGATGTGTACCATATGGCGAAAAATTATATATTTTATAAAGAATGAAAATGTGTATATTTCATAGTGAGCAAAATATTATATTTTGTGGTGTACAAAAATGATATAAGAGGTATTGCATATAGATATATTTTCAGATTTTTGTTTGGTCATTTTTGGAAAAAAATTATGTTAAAATGTTAAGAATGTTGGTATTTTGAGATTGATTTTGGGAAAATCATTTTGTGTTGTTAATTTTGTAAAAGAAATCCGAAAATAGAATTTGACAGTTGTATGGATTGTGTCTACATCATATTATGATTAGATGATTTATTTTGAGAAATATAAAGTTGAATTTTTTTTATCTTTGATTTGGAATTTATTTTTGAGAAAAATAAATTAATGTTGAGGAATATGGAGTAAATGCTTAAGTAGGAATTATAGAGTTGTTTTGGGATTAAAAACTCTAAAAGTATTATATTCATGATATTTTATAAAAGATGATATGTTGATGATTAAGTTGTGTTCATTTTTATGAAAATAAAAATGTGAAATATGGACTTTCAAACTCATAACCTTGAAGATGTTACTATTGGACATATTTCATAATTTTTGATGTAAATATCATGTTGGTTAAGTAATTTTAGAAAAAGTTGTGAAATTGTTATTGGTAGAGAATTTGGTAAAAATATTACCTTTTTAAATAACTTGGTATGAAAAATGGTTAAGTTGAAATATAGTTATGTTTGAGGGATGAGACATGTGAAGTTAGGTTTGGTATTATTAATTTGAAAATTTTGGAATATAATAAACTTACTAATTTAGTGGATTAAATTAGTTTTGGTTAAAAGTTATATCCATTATGGTTGAAAGCGTTATTAAAATTATACCATAACTTTTGACATAGGTAGGATGGAAATGGTAATATTTAATAAGTAGGGATTTTCTACACTCTAATATGGTTTTTAGCTTAGTTATTTGCTATTGCGTGTAGATGATGAGATTTGGTTGTGGTTTTGACAAATCTAGGAATTGGGTGTGAAATGTAAAGAGGGATTTTGATGAATATGAGGTAAATGAGTATGAGACTTGAATATATGAACATGTTGTGCCAAAATTGTTGATTTTGGTAAATTGGGTTGATATTTGGAAAGAGGGGGATTTTGCCCTACTTTTGATTAAATCATTATTTTGTATAAATAATTGGAATTAATATTGAAAATGTGAAATTGGAAGGTTGTGGTTATAAATAGTGATATTGGATATGTAATATCTCACCTATGTAAGTTTTGAATAAAATATTTATTTTGAGATTGAACATCTCTTTAGAAATAATTGTATTGGGCTATCGGTGGAGGATAGTTATGATTGTTGTAGAAATTGCATAAGGATTAGGTGATTTAATGCTAATCCATTGTTGGTGTCATTGTATATGACCATGTTATAAATACATTGTATATGTATGTTTATTGGGAGGAGAAATAGGATGTACTCCATATATGACTATGTTATAAATACATTGTATATGTATGTTTATTGGGAGGAGAAAGGGGATGTACTCCATATGTGATTATGTTTATAAATACATTGCAAATGTATATTTGTTTGGGAGGAGAAAGGGGATGGACTCCATTTTAAAGCAAGTTGGCTAGAGTGTCCTGGGTGAAAGACCCAAAATTTCATATCTAAATGGGTGTCGGTTCCTTCGGACGAAATATCCATAAAATGGCAGGATTGAAGTGTTTA
This sequence comes from Camellia japonica, assembly GCA_030407325.1. NCBI lineage: Eukaryota > Viridiplantae > Streptophyta > Magnoliopsida > Ericales > Theaceae > Camellia > Camellia japonica. Next base: position 68,390,233 of record JAPPVO010000002.1, read on the forward strand.
TGTGTGTTTTGCATAGTTGGAAAACCATTGAGTTGTAGTCTTATTTTGGTTGTTAAAAGATAAAGAATTTAACTCATGATGTGAGTAGCATATATGAATTGGAAATGAATTGAAGGAAAATGGAATAAGATTGGTCTTAGTGGCATATGAATATGCAGGCCTTGGATTTAAGAGATTATGTAATAAAATCATATGATTTTGACATGATATGATTTCACGTATATGTATAAGTATCTTTGTTCCCACATATCTTTTAATGTTTTAATATGAGATTGTTCAATGGGCTTTGCTCACCCCCTGCCTGTACATGTGTACAGGGAATGCTTTTCGGATTTAAAGATCAAACATTGGGTTTTACCATTTCATAAGTGTAATGTAGTGATGGATTGTACTACTTCATTTGTTGTTTGGCCGAGTGTTATTTTTTTTTTTGTAAAGAGTAGTGTCATCTATTGTATTGTAAGCCTACGGGCATTTCTTTTATTTGTATGTAAATGTCATTGTTGTATAACGAGAGAGAATATGTATATTTAATTATTCTTCATTTCATCCAAGGATGAAATGTTATTTATAAATGGACTTAATTAATGAATATTGGTAAGGTTATCCGAGTAATAAAATACGGGACGTGACAGCTGGTTTCTGTCTGGATGCACCACAGCTTTGTTTTAAGCTTTGTTTTGTTTGTACCAAGTATTTTTTTAGCATTTTTGAGTTGTTTTCATTTCATTTTTCTGTTATCGAGTTGTATTTTACATTTTGACCGGTTGTAAGTCATTATCCAATTCATGAATCAATTCAAGAACAAGCATTCACAGTTCTAAAGGTTACAATGTAAGGGTTACGCCATTCATCACATGCAAATGCCATTCATCACATTGTGTAAAGAGATCATTCAACAGAAACTTGTCTTTTATAAACTAGCAGGTCCAACCTCGGTTATTATTTTACAAGGCAACAAAACGAAATAAAATCTTTCAAAATAAAACAAAAGGGTCTATTCGGAGCTGGTCTTTAACTACATAGCTAAAAAGCAATTAAAAAAAAAACAACAAAAAGAAATCATCATCCTCATTAATAGCCCATCCTTGCCCTCTTCCTCCTCGGCTGCGAAGGAGGTGCATCATTGTCGTCACTGGAACTGCTCGACTACAAGTCAGCCTCATCTCCCTCATCCTCGAGGGTCATGGACTCGTCAAAAGACTCTTCGGAAGGCGAGCACTACCTCACTTGACCTCTCCCTTGATCAGCTCCTCCTCAGCCCCATCTCTTTCTACTGGTTGCGGAAGGTCCTGCAGGCACTGCTGGCGCTAGCTCAAGCTGAAAAGAGGATAGATATCAGTATGAATTAATAAAGTGTACAATATGGCAATAACAGTAAACTGCAGATAGAATGTACCTCAATCCCATGGGTGACTAAGGTAGTCTACCTCCTCCATACCATGAGGAGTAGTCGGTCAATCGTACGAAGGAGGTTATCACCATACGCTTGGGGTACCTACGAAAAGAACAAAATCTGAGAAAAGATGAACAGGTATACAAGAGAACAACGAATAGAAATGATAGAAAACAAGCTAAAGTGCAGTATGGACTAGCATAAAGGAATATGTACCTGCTCGACGCCAAGAGCAAACACTAGCCTGCAATCCCTCTTCTTGATGTGCTCAAGTGGGATCTGCTTGATCACTCCATCCGGACGCATGTACATGATCTCAATGGGGATCACAAGAAATCCAAGAATAGGAGCAACGACAGGGGCACCTCAAGTAGGCGCATCACCAACAGTAGCAGCAGCAACAGCAACCTCCGGCATAGCTCGAGCCACGCCTGGGGTAAGAGGCGCCATCACCCGAGTGTGTAAGAAGGTAATGAAGTAGTCAGGCTCATGATGATGATCGCCGTCCTCGCCTAACATCAAGAGGTTGATCTAAGGACTGTCCTACAGCTCATTGATTACCCTCATGAAGGGAGGAGGGGGATATGGAATGTCGGGGGTAGCGACGCCTCGTGTCTGGTAGATGAACCTCTCCTCCAAGTAGTAAGCTCAGCCAAAGGGGCCCTCGAACAAAATCCCCATCGTAGAGGCATGCCATGCAGCGGTATAGGTCATCCTCGATCCCTGAGGAATGCCTGCCCAAGGATGCTAGTCAACCTGTGGAAGAAGATGTCCGATGTCAGAAATCAGTGCAGTATGAGAATGGCAGTGCGGTATAGAAGCAACAGTATGAGAATGATCGTGTAGTGTGGGAAACAGTGCAGTCTACTTACAGTATATAACAATTAAAGGGTGGTATTTTGTTACTTGGTCCACAGTGATCGTGTCAAACAAAACGTCGGAAGTAGGGGAAATCTCGGTCCATGCGGCGACGTCGCTCAAATCGAGAGTTGTAGTACCGGGAGTGAGGTACTAACAACTCGATCGGCCTCACCAGGACCGGAGCCAGGGAAGTGAAGTATATGTAAACCCAGAGCTGCAAACAGAAAACTGGATGAAATGAATGAGCAGAAAATGAAATGCAAAGCAAATGAGCTGAAGATGCAGAATGAACAGAATACATAGAAAGGCTAACTGTGAGGCGTACCTCCTAAACCCTTCAATAGCTGTCGAGTGAATCAACCTTGCGGTAGGAGACGGAGCTCATATAGCAGTATAGGGTGGCCAGACCAGCACCACTCCAATCGTATTTTGCCACCTGAAAGAGGTCCACTAGTGCTCCCAGAAGATATAACCCCACGGTATTTTCCCTGTTCACAAACAGGGTAGTATTGAGGAGATACATAAGGAAGCCGCGAGTGTACTGGGCGACCTCATCTGGAGTGGTGGGTTGAAAGTTGGAGAAGTACTCAAAGAACCAGCTGTACCTCACCATCCCGTGGCTGGTAGAGTCCGGGATCGCTCCAAGAAGCTGATGTTGTGCGGCTCTCCACTGCGTCATGTCTGGATCATACGGGATCGAACCGCCAACTTTAACCCGCAAGCCGGTGAGCATCAAAAAATCGTACGGAGTCAGGGTCATCTCCTTGATCAACGAGAAGTGGAATGAATCGGTGGTGTCCCACCATCTAGCTAGGTACAAAAATGACTCGGCCCTCATTTGTATGAGCCTTGAGCAGAAGGGCCTGAGCTAGTTGTGTCAACCGATGCGCGGACCTCTGCAGGTAGTCTCTCATACCAGCGTAGAGGGCCAGATATGGATCCGCAGTCACTAATCCTCCTAGCCACCACTTGTCAATGGGGAATATATATGGTATTAATTGATGATCTACTTGTGAAATTCAAAGAGTACAAAACAAAGGAAAATGGTTTACCGTGGAGGCATCAGCGGACAAGTACTCTGTAGGCCCTCGCAGCAAGACCTCATCGTCTATCTCGGGAATGAGGCCCTCAGATCTCAAAATGCCACTTGGAGGTGGAACGTGTGTACGTGGCTGACAAGTGGCCGCATTGAATGGCCAGGCGCTGAGAGGAAGCAACGTAGGGGGATCCTCAACCTCCATATCCGCGCCTAAGGCGGCTGCGATGCCAATGGTGGGGTCCAGAATGGGAACTTCACCGCTAGCCATGGAGAAAAGTGGAGGAAATAAAGAGAAATTGAGAAAATGTGAGGGGTTAAACCTTAGGAGAGAGAAAATAAGAGGAGAAAATGAAAAACGCGAAAGCGAGTCCTCATAAAGCCAAGAAAACTTGTGAGAAACAAATAAAAACAATGAGAAACTCGAAAATTTGACCAAATCGAAATCCAATCGGTTCAAAATGTAGAGGAGAAGAAGGGTTTCGAAGAAAAAGTGGTGAGGTTTGTTGGGAAACGCAAGTAAAAGCAGAAATCTAGAGAGAGAGAGAGAGGGAAAGAAGGGAGTTTCGAAGGTGAGGAAGTGAGGAAATAGCGTTTTGTTTTGTTTTAAACAAGTGAATCACGAGAAAAGACCTAATTTGCCCCTGCCACTATTAAAGCCCGGCCAGTTGTCGTAACGCCCGGCTGGCTCTCAGTGAAAACCCAGTTCAACCTTTGTTTTTCTTTGCTTTATTTTATTTCTGGTATTAGGAAGTGATAAAAAACACACACACAAAAAAAGAGAGGAAACAAAAAAGAAGAAGAGCATAAAGAAAAGAGAAGAAAAATTAAGTAAAAGTGAAAATAAACAAAAGACAAAAGAAAATATAAGGTGAGTTAAAAATGGATAATGCATTTATTTGATTGTTGATCTAATTTGTTTAAGCTTGTTTGTTTTAAACTTTTTTCTTAATTTATCATTATTTTGCTTGAATCGTAGTTCATTCCGTTATGTTGTAACCAAACGAACCAAATGATATTGTATGTACACTCGATTCAGAGAGTGTCGGAGAAGTGCCCGATATTGTATGTACGGTTCATACAGAGGAGTTTCAGATAAAATCATTCGTACCACATTAAAATCATCATCCATTTTACAACCGGATTAAAACGCGGTGCGTTGAGCCCATTGTTCTTACACATTGGCATTGTTTTGATTTTACGTATCTTTGAGTAGAATCCATGTTTTTGATTCCTACTTATGCAATTCACTTGTTCTTTGTCAATTCCAACATTTCCTCCTCTTGTGTGTGACGCGTTAGGATTGTACCTCCGGTTAAAAACATTCGGGTGCGCCCGGTGTTCACACCGCCTTTCCTCCTCTCACACGTTAGGATTGTACCTCCGGTTAAAAACATTCAGGTGCGCCCGGTGTTCACACTACCATTCCTCCTCTCGCGTGTGACGCGTTAGGATTGTACCTAAGGCTAAAAAAATTCAGGTGCGCCCGGTTTTCACGCCACCTTCCCTCCTCTCGCGTGTGACACGTTAGGATTGTACCTCCGGTTAAAAACATTCGGGTAGGCCCGGTGTTCACACCGCCTTTCCTTCTCTCGCATGTGACGCATTAGGATTGTACCTCTAGTTAAAAACATTCGAGTGCGACCGGTGTTCACACCACCTTTCCTCTTATTGCGTGTGACGCATTAGGATTGTACCTCTGGTTAAAAACATTTGGCTGTGCCCGGTGTTCACACCACATTTCCTCCTCTCGCATGTGATGCATTAAGATTATACCTCTGGTTAAAAACATTTGGGTGCGCCCAGTGTTCACACCGCTTTTCCTTCTCTCGCGTGCAATGTGTTAGGATTGTACCCCCGGTTAAAAACATCAGGTGCGCCTATTTGTTCACACCACCCTTCCTCCTATCGCATGAGACGCGTTAGGTTCTCTGTTGAGACCTCAGGTGCGCTCGATGGTTACGTCGCCCTTCCCCCTTCCTATGTGAGGCGTAGTTAGGTTGCATTTTCTTACATCCTTTCTATGTGAGACGTAGGTTGGTTTGTGCTTTCTCTATGCTTTTCACGCGAGGCGTGCCTGTTTATTCACTTTGTTTCATGTGAAACACGACGACGTTTATTTTGCTATATTTTGCATCATCTTTCAAATGTTGCTTTCTTGTCTAGATTGTAGCGTTGCTCCATTGCTTCATTTACATTATGTTTCATTGCATGACCATAAGTTCTTTATTGCATGATCATAAGTTATTTGTTGCATTTCGTTGTTGCATTTTGCCCCGAGTTCATTTTTGTATTTATGTCTTGATTTCTTGCTCGAACCTTGCGGCCTTGTCAAATGGGTCGTCTTTGGGCTTTGACATTCATTCACGTCACTTTATGACTTCGAGCTTTGTCAAAGAGGGGCAACTGTAGACACCCCATTTTTGACCGCCCGCAAGGCTCGAGTGCATTGCTCGATACAGTTGATGATGAAAGTGGTATTTTGCGTGATTCGAGGTCTCAACGAAGGAGTCTTTTTAAGCTTCAAAACAACCCCAAACCTTCCATATTCCCAATTATTACACCCAAGAAATCCATTTCCACACCTTGTGCCATCCTTTGTTGAGGCTGCAACAGGAAACACGGAAGTCATTGAGGCCCGACCGTGCCTCAGTGAGGGCTGACCGTGGCTATTAAGGGTCGGCCAGGCTTCGATAATGATAAACACTATTTTGGCCGGGAGCCCGCCAACTATAGACCGCCCCGAGAACTCCGCTCCTCGCACGCGAGGGCGCGAGTCGTTTTGTTCTGAGCTACTACAGTTCGGACTCGTGTCATGGTTCTGAATCTAATCTCATAAAGTGCATTGTGAGACCGATAAATCACCAAAGAGTCCAAATCTGGCAAATCGTTTTGGAAAACTGATTTTTATAAAGAAGTGCCAAACATGGACTGCTTTGCCAGCTACAGAGTCGCCACCTAAATATTTTATTTTGGGGGAATTTAGGAAACCCTGACTCGTGCCTAAGGCCACGTGTCCGTCATCACCAAAGTTGCCTCGGCTCGAGAACTTGGGTACAAGAGGGGAAGGTCATGCAATGAGCACCCCCGCTCGCCCGATCAAAGATTGGCCTTTACTAACATGATATTTTGTTTTTGAAAACACATGTGTTCTTATTTTAGTTATTAACCTAGAATTACTATGTGATGCGCACAGCATACAAGTATAGACTAGATCACCTAAGTTGGAACAAAACATTGTATGTTCGTTTGTTTGAAAATGGTTTGAAGTTTGCTACTCTCAAGTAGGCTAAGCCACGGATTTCAATGAATTGTTCCAATTCAAGCAATCCAACCTTCATTCACAGGCACTCATGCAGTTATATTAGTTAAGCAGTTAGCCTCATGGCAAGCATGCTAACATGGCAACATACACATCTCATGCAGTATGCTAAAACATAAACACTCATAGTGTACTCCGAGCCAAAACAGAGAACTAGTTAGAAATCATGCATGATCCTAGTTCATGTTAAAATGGCTAATGCAACACATGCAAAATGCAGCTAAGATAGGCTCAGCTATTCTAAGATGTTATGTGAAATGCAACAATTGATACATGTTGTTGAACACGTATTCAAGTAAATGTATTGAAATACAATGCAGTTAGTATGATGCGCCGAGTCCGATGCATGCAAGACAGATGAATGGATGCACGCATGCAAGCATAAGGATGCTAATCGAAATATGCCCTAAAACTAACCATCGTAAGCTGTTAAGTAAAAGGGAGAAAGAAATGGAGGTTGGAAGACATGCATCACACACACGCACGCTTATTACAACAGTTGGCCTTCTTGACGGAGGGTCCGAATAAGAAGCTAACTAGCTAATCTAAGCTAATTAAACTAATTATTACGTCACAAAAACTGAATAACTAGCTACAACTAATTATTACAAACCAAGCTAATCATGTCACGCCCTCAAAATTAAACCCATTAAATATAAAACAAGGCATGCATTACTAAAAGAAAAACATTACATTATTTAAATCATCAGAGTACTACGAAATAAAACATCAAAATAAATGCCCTACGGGCTTACATCTTGCCAAGCTAACACTTGGTACAATTTCATGAGTTCTAACTCAAAACAAATAAAGCCCTGGGCTTGAATGTTTACATAATTCAAATAAAAACAACTAGAATAAATAAAACAGATCTTCAAGTCCAAATCCTCACAAGCTAAGTCTTTGGAGGTAGTGAACCGCCTGAACCTGAAAATGAAGTTCCCATATAGGGTGAGCCACAGCCCAGTAGAGAAATACTAAACCAAATATACGCTTTGAATAAAGTCCTAGCATTCAATAGATGGTTAACCATGATAACCAGTTATATCAACATACAATCTTAAGACACCAATGTCTATGACCCTTATCAATTTCATTTATACAAATATGGCTCAGAGCCTGGCCAAATAACTCAACGGGGATAACAATTCAAGTTAAACCTTTCTTATATCAAATGGATACACATGTTGGTGTTGTATCAATATCTCATAAACCACTTCCGTACTTCACAAAAATAATGATATACATATTAGTGCTATATCAAATCAAATAATCAAACACTTCAGTGGACAAGCATATGAGCTGTATCACACTTCAATAGATAAGCATATGAGCTATATCTCTGCAATAGGCGCGCATATGAGCTGCAACCCTGGGTTCATCCCCTATCTTCCCATAATCATTAACCGGTTTAGAGGTACATCCCTATCTTCCCCTAAACCGTGGAGTACATCCCCTATCTCCTCCCATACACAAGTAATGCATATAAACACAAAGTCATATACACAAACAATCAATACATAAATTTAATGTATTATTCCAATCTTTATACACAACGACATGGCCAATTGATTAGTTTCAGTTATCCCTAATCCACATGCAATGTCTACAACAATCATGACTATCCTCCACCGATAGCCCAAAACAGTTATCTCTAAACAGAAAATAACTAAATCAACAATTTAATAGGCATATGATTTAAATCAACCAACTACCCCATTTAATCAATAATTCCTCGTATTTCGTGAATTTAACCATTATTCCCAAGTTTCCTTAAATTAAACTTACAATTCAATTTAACACAACAACTAGGGTTTTTCCCAAAATTACTAAAATACCCCCAACATATTAAATTACCAAAACTTAGAACAAAACATATACATTGGAGTAGGAAATCCCTACCTCGAAAAGATAACTCAAAAAGAAGAAGATGAAGATGATGCCCAAAAACGAAAGTGCTCCGAACTAACAACTTTTCAGATTAAATGAAAGCCCTCGCCTCACTCTACCTTTTTAATGAAGGAAGTAGGGTAGGAACGCACTCTAAATAGATCAAACCTAGGAGAGAAGGTGAGTAGGGAGAGAGAGAAGTCGGACCTTAGGGTTTGGAATATAAAAAGATCAAGAAAAACTGTTTAAAACCCGCTACTGCCTATATAAACTAAACAGGCTCGCTCGAGCGAAGACATGGTCGCTCGAGCGACCAGACACAAAAATCCACGCTCGAGCGAAGAAAATCTCGCTCGAGCCAAAAACTCAATGCTTCAGGTCTGCAACCCAGAAGCTCGCTCGAGCGACTAAATGCTCGCTCGAGCGAAGAACTCGAAAACATACACCTCGCTCGCTCGAGCGACGAAATGCTCGCTCGAGCCAAGAAACACATCTCTCAGGTCCTAAGCCCATACGCAGACTCTCGCTCGAGCGACCAAACCCTGGCTCGAGCGAAGAACAAAAACAACAGCTCGCTCGAGCGACCAACTCCTCGCTCGAGCGAAGGTCCAAAAATCTGGACAGCAACACTTGGTTTCCAACCCAACCAACCTGTAACAAACCTGCCCAACTCAACCCATAACTCAAAAATAAAGAATTAAAGGACAACAACAACAATACACAATGCCCGGATCCACGGAACTTAAGTCCGGATACAACAATCTAAAGGAAAAAGACCGGGGTCGCTATAAATCAAATACAAATAAGCAGCTAAACGCATTAACTACTTAAGTACAGAACCAAGCATAAGCTAGCTAGGAAAGCAATTAAATAAATTAAATAAAAGGGCCTCGGGGGGAGAAGCGCATGCATGCTCGGTCGCCTCGTTCGGAAATCCAACGCAATGCCCCGATTTGCCTCTGTTTGCAACTGTTCTCAGAACCTTGCACCAAGCTCCAGAAAGCTTCTAACTCACCTTGGGGACCCTCAGGAACATGGCCGACCACTTTCTGGAGTTGCCAACCACCTGCCGACCACTTATCTTTGCTGCAGACTAGAAAACGTGGTCGACTAGCTAGTTTTCCTGGTCGGCTGACCAGTTTTTGTTGCACTTCTCCAGTTTGCTGCAACAGAGAGCAAGAAAGCGCATGGCAATGTATTTGCAAGGTATGTGCCCATAACCACCCTCCCTATCATTTCATAAGCTCAAGGGAGTGTGGTTCTCAACCCTCGGGCCACCAATCACGCATCTCGATGCATGATGGCCGAGAAGCCAAGATTGCCCAATTCAATATGAAATGAATGCACACATAAACACATAAAGCCTTGACCTCTATCATGTATGATCAAGAGGGTTGGCGACCGAGAATTGAGGCACATTTCATCACTTCAAGTATGAAACGTCCCTGGTTTATCGTGTTTGGACTAACACCTAATCCAAACACAATGCAAGCAACAATATGCATAACACAATGCAATGCATGCATTCACAATGCAATGCCATATGAGGAACCTAATGGCATGCATACACAATGCAATGCAACAACATGGCATAGTCAATGCAATGTAACATGAGCATGCTATCAATGCTAATGGCATGCATACTCAATGCAAAGAACAACATGGCATACGCAATTGTGGGAGCCGAATAATTGGCAAAATCAGAAGCGCACGCTCTGATAGACAGATACTACTCGGCTTCATCCTGTACGATCAGGAGGCCGAATGCATTTGATAGGCCGAGTATCTATTGAACTATGAAGCCGAGTAAATAAGAGAATAATGAGTGAAAAGTGGGCCAGGCCTCGAGGCCCAGGAAACAAGTATAAATAAAGGAGTAACAGACGAAGAAAGGTATGTGAGAACTATTACACTTAACTTAAAATACAAGGAATCCAGAGAGTAGAGACTGACTTGCCCATCGGAGTGCTAATTCTGGCACCCTCGACCAGAGTGTTGATTCCTTTTCAGGTGGCTAGCTGAGGATCACGAGCGTCCCTCAGGATCAGAAGAGTATTTCCGAACCACTTCTCCACAATTGGCGCCGTCTGTGGGAATACTCAAATACATCCATGGCGGGCGTAACAAAAGACCCTCCGATAGTCACTGATGAAACCACGCAGAGAGATGACCTCACTCCAACAACCATGCTTGGACCGGAGACTATCGCCGCAAGACACGCCGTGAACTTTGCCTCACCCTCAACTTCGGAGCATGAGACAATGCAGGCGATCATAGAACAAGCAAAGCAAAATGAATAGAGGTTAGAGAACATGATCGCTGAGAATGAGCGTCTCCGTCAAGATCTGGCCTTGGAGGTGGCGAAGTCCAAACAAGCTGTACGCCTAGATCCCGAACGACCTCCAAGGATAGGTGGTCGACGACCTCGAGCCCGATAAGTCGACACTGATAGTGACTCCGACTCATTATCCCCGGAGCCCAAGAAAAAAGGGCAACCTCAAACTGCCAGTTCTTCTGAAGAGAGTCCCTGTATAAGGCATAAGCGAAGAAGAAACAGTTTAGATGAAGAAGACCAATACGATCCCTTTGTACGACAGATTGCAATGGCAGTGCTACCCAAGAAATTCAAAGCACCGTCATTCACCTTGTACGACGGTAAATCAGACCCCATCGATCACATCCGCCATTACAAGCAAGCCATGACGCTGCATGCAGATGACAAGGCTTTAATGTGCAGAATATTTCCGAGCAGTTTGGGACCACTAGCTGTCAGGTGGTATTATAAACTGGAGCCGGCTTCGATTAAAAGCTTCCACCAACTCGAAAAATCCTTCAGGGCAAGGTTTATCACTAATGAGGTCTAGCCAAAGCAAGCCGATTCCCTCTGGGCAATGCAGATTCAACCGGGGAAACCCTTCGAGCCTACTCGGCGCGGTATTGGAAATGTTTCAATCTGGTAGACGATGCTTGCAATGACTCCATGGCCATCACCGCCTTCAAGATGGGGCTGCATCCCGACAGTGCCCTCCGCAGCTCTTTGACTCGACGGCCCCCCAAAACAGTTTGGTCGTTGATGAAGAAAGTTGAAGAATACTATAAAGTGGAAGATGATGTCTTGCGGGTTAAAACCAGAAATTTGACCAACAAGATGACTCCTACTGAAATTGCTCAGCCGTTAAATTCTGTAGCACCTCAGAGCCCTGAACCATGGCATCGGGCAAAATGAGATAAGAGACGGGATTCTCGCCGATCAAGCGACCAATGCTCCCATTGAGCAAATGAACAACTGCAAGTCGATAGCAGGCACACAAGGCGCGCCGACAAGAAATATATTGAGTTGTCAAAGCCAATCAGCACGGTCATGTCCAAAATCCGACATCATTCGTTCTTCAAGTGGCTGACAAAGATGGTGGGACCTCCCGACACTCGAAGACGGGATAGGCGGTACGAGTATCACAAGGATCATGGCAATGAAACTGAGAGTTGTTATGCATTGAAGGATCACCTGGAGGAATTGGTATAGGATGGTCGGCTACAACAGTACGTCTGAAAGGGCAACTCAACCAAAGCAATAGCCTTGAGACAGGATTCCCCTCCACTTGGCGTGATCCACATGATATACAGCCTGCCAATTTCATCCGCGGTGCATACGATTCAGTCGAATCTCGACCCTCAAAATCAACTCACTCTGGCTAAACGGTCCCATGAAGCTGCAAGCATTTCTTTTAATGATTCAGATCTGGCCGGAGTGACACTTCCTCACATCGATCCCTTGGTAATTAAGTTATGCGTAAACCGATTCACCGTTGAGCGCGTACTCATTGATTCGGGGAGCACATCAGAGGTTATGTATTACAAGACATTCACCAAACTCGGCTTCTCAGAATCAGATCTCTCCTTGGCTCCTTATCCATTATTCGGCTTCAATGCCAATCGAGAATACCCATTGGGGAGAATCACATTACCAGTCCGAGCGGGCTCCCGAACAGTGGATGTGGAATTCTTGGTCGTTAGGCTGCCATCACCGTATAATCTCATCATGGGGCGATCCTGGTTGCATGTTATGCAGGCCGTGCCAAGCATCTATCATCAGCTGCTATGCTTTCCCACAGAACGTGGCATTGAGCAAATCCGTGGCTCTCAGAAATCGGCACAAGCATGTTATCTCCTTGCTCAAAAGATGCCAAATGAGTTGCAAGTGAACTCTATTGAGGTAACAGATCACGAGAGCCTCGACGACGTTGGTTGGCTCCCAAATGAAAAGGCCATGGAAGACCTAGATCGAGTTGAAATCAATGACAACCCAGACAGGTTCTTCATGGTCGGTGCCTTCCTCAATCAAGTCGACCGACAGGAACAAATTTCCTTCCTGCTTGGCAACCTTGATATATTTGTGTGGACTCCATATGAGATGCCGGGTGTAGATCCGTCTGTTTCGCAACACTATTTAAATGTTGACCCTAAGTGCAAGTTGATCATTTAGAAAAGTCGGCGATCAGCCGCAGAACACACTGCCGCAGTTGTTGAAGAGGTTGACCGGTTGCTTGACGTTGGGGCAATCAGGGAAGTGACCTACCCTATATGGCTCTCTAATTCTATGGTTGTGAAGAAGAAGAATGGGACCTGGTGAGTCTGCGTTGATTTCACGGACCTAAACAAAGCCTGCCCCAAAGATTGTTTTCCTCTCCCAAGAATAGACCAACTGGTAGATGCTACAGCACGTCATCGGCGCATGAGCTTCCTCGATGCCTACAGAGGCTACCATCAAATTGCCTTGCATCCGGAGGACCAAGACAAGACTGCATTTCTCACCCCAAGAGGAACCTATTGCTACAAGGTTATGCCTTTTAGGCTGAAGAATGCAGGGGCAACTTACCAGAGACTTGTCACCACCATGTTCAAAGAGCAACTCGGCCACACTATGGAAGTATACATTGACGACATGGTGGTCAAATCCATGGAAGAGTAGAATCATATAGCCGATCTGGAGGAGACATTCGGCATTCTACACAAATACAAAATGAAGTTGAATGCTTCCAAGTGTGCGTTTAGGATTGGCTCTGGCAAGTTCTTGGGTTACATTGTCAACCACCGAGGAATCGAGGCCAACCCAAGGCAAATCACAGTAATCTTGGAACTTGTCTCCCCTCGTTCGGTAAAAGAGGTTCAAAAGTTGATGGGGATGGCCACCGCACTCAACAGGTTCATCAGTCGGTCTACAGATCGTTGCTGACACTTCTTCCATACACTACGGCAAGGAAAGTCTTTCGAATGGTCCGCCGAGTGCGAAGCCGCTTTCAACGGTCTCAAAACCTACCTTCGATCAGTTCCCCTCTTGATAACACCCTCGGTAGGCGACCCGCTCATCTTGTATCTGGCAGTTTCTGACCGGGCTGTCAGTGCCGTACTGATTAAGGAAGAGCTGGGGGAGCAGCGGCCAGTGTATTATGTGAGCAAGGCAATGGTCGACGCCGAAACACGCTACCTACCGCTGGAAAAACTTATCCTAGCCTTAGTCATGGCGGCAAGAAAACTGATGCATTACTTCCAGGGGCACAGCATCGGAGTGCTAACAGATTACACCCTTCGATCAGTACTACGCAGTGCGGAAGTATCATGACGTGTTTCAAAGTGGGCTTTTGAACTCGGCCAGTACAACATTCAGTTTCTACCTAGAACCTCAATCAAGGAGCAGGTGCTTGCTGACTTTGTAGATGAATTTACCGGGGGTCTTGTCGATTTCAAGTCTGATGAAATTCGACCTAAACCGAACTGGAGAATCTATGTTGGGGACATTTGGCAGTTGTACTATGATGGATCAATCCAATCAACGGGCAGTGGTGTGTCGGAGTAGTAGTAATCATAGCTCCCGACGGCGCAATAATTGAGCAAGCCGTCAAACTCGACTTCGAAGCATTAAATAACGAAGCCGAATACGAAGCCCTTCTGGCCGGTTTGAGGAATGCACACTTTCTGGGTGCTCGGCGTTTGCTGGTATTTTGCGATCCAAAATTGGTGATCAATTAGCTAAATGGGGAGTACGCAGCCAAAAATGACCGTATGGCGGCTTACATGAAATCGGCTAGCGCCTTGCTGGCCAAATTTGACCATCATGAATTGAATCAGATAACACATGACCAGAACACACATGCAGATGCCCTAGCTTGCCTAGCCTCCGCCATCAACTCAGAGATTAAATGGACCATCGAAGTAGGTTTCATCTCGGAGCCGAGCATTGGCCCTTCGGAGGAAATCCAGGTCAATGTCATAGAATCTGAACCGAGTTGGATGGATCCCATTGCTGCATTCCTGTCTTCCGAATAGCTCCCAGAGGACAAGAAAGAAGTGCACAAGGTATTACTAGCCGACAATGAGAGCAGATGCCGAATGTTACGTAAAAAAGTGTGAACAGTGCCAGAAGTTCTCTCCTTTGACCCACCTGCCTGCCGAAGAGCTAAGCTCCATAACCAGTCCTTGGCCATTCGCCCAATGGGGACTTGATATCGTCGGACCATTGCCTCGTGCCCGTGTAACAAGTGATTTTTGATTTTCGCGACAGATTATTTTACAAAATGGGTAGAAGCGGAGGCACTAACGCACATCCGAGATACCGACATGAAGCGTTTTGTTTAGAGAAACATCATCACATGATTTGGCATTCCAAGAGCACTTATCTCAGACAACGACACCCAGTTCAATTGTGGTGTCTATCGAGAGTTGTGCAGCAAGTATGGTATCCAGCCTTACTTTTCTACGCCGGCTTATCCACAAAGCAACGGTCAGGCTGAAGCCTCTAACAAATCCATCTTAGATGGCATCAAGAAGAGGCTGGAGAAAGCTAAAGGCAAATGGGTCGAAGAATTGCCGAGTGTGTTGTGGGCTCATCGAACTACGCCGAGGTGATCTACTGGGGAAACGCCGTTTGCTCTATGCTTTGGAACCCAGGCGATCATACCCTTGGAGATCGGCCACCCAACCCTGAAATCTCAAGTTTTTGATATGGGCCGAAACGACATGATGCTGGCTTTGGATTTGATTCTGATCAAAGAACGAAGACACCGTGCCCTTGCGTCCATGGCGCGGTACTAGCAGTGGCTTGCCAAGTCATATAATTAACGTGTTCAGCTGCGCCGTTACACACCGGGAGAGTTGGTCCTAAAGAAGGTACTTCCAGCTGCCAAGAAACCGGCTGATGGAAAATTCGGTCCTAACTGGGACGGCCCCTATCAGATTGATTCGATTGCAGGAGTAGGGGCATATCGGCTCAAAGACATGTCAGGAAGGAGTCTGCCACGGCTTTGGAATTCCACGCATTTACGCAAATTTTATCATTGACCCGACTTGTGGGGCATGATACTTGTTCTGAACGGTTCGCCATGTATATCTCATTTTATGTAATGCAAAGATCCCTATTTACTCACTACAAAATCCAGTCCAAGGTGTTTCGATAAAAGCCTCCGGATTCGGAGCGCCTTTCGTGGATATCACGATTGGCCAAGATAAGTCTCTAGATTCGGAGCCCCTTTGGTGCATGACACCTTTGGGCCAATTAAGACTCCGAATTCGGAGCGCCCTTCGTGGATGTCACGATTGGCCAAGATAAGACTCCGGATTCGGAGCCCCTTTGGTGCATGACACCTTTGGGCCGATTAAGACTCCGGATTCAGAGCGCCCTTCGTGGATGTCACGATTGGCCAAGATAAGTTTCCGAATTCAGAGCCCCTTTGGTGCATGACACCTTTGGGCCGACTAAGACTCCGGATTTGGAGCTTCTTTGGTACAGGACACCTTTGGGCCAACTAAGACTCCGAATTCGGAGCCCCATTGGTACATGACACCTTTGGGCCAATTAAGACTCCGGATTCGGAGCGCCCTTCGTGGATGTCACGATTGGCCAAGATAAGACTTCGGATTCGGAGCCCCTTTGGTGCATGACACCTTTGGGCCGATTAAGACTCCGGATTCGGAGCGCCCTTCGTGGATGTCACGATTGGCCAGGATAAGTCTCCGGATTTGGAGCCCCTTTGGTGCATGACACCTTTGGGCCGATTAAGACTCCGAATTCGGAGTGCCCTTCGTGGATGTCACGATTGGCAAAGATAAGACTCCGAATTCGGAGCCCCTTTGTGCATGACACCTTTGGGCCGACTAAGACTCCAGATTCGGAGCCCCATTGGTGCATGACACCTTTGGGCCAATTAAGACTCCGGATTCGGAGCGCCTTTCGTGGATATCACGATTGGCTAAGATAAGTCTCCAGATTTGGAGCCCCTTGGTGCATGACACCTTTGGGCCAATTAAGACTCCCAATTCGGAGCGCCCTTCGTGGATGTCACGATTGGCCAAGATAAGTCTTCGGATTCGGAGCCCCTTTGGTGCATGACACCTTTGGGCCGATTAAGACTCCGGATTCGGAGCGCCCTTCGTGGATGTCACGATTGGCCAAGATAAGTCTTCGGATTCGGAGCCCCTTTGGTGCATGACACTTTTGAGCCGATTAAGACTCTAGATTCGGAGTGCCCTTCGTGGATGTCACGATTGGCAAAGATAAGACTCCGAATTCGGAGCCCCTTTGGTGCATGACACCTTTGGGCCGACTAAGACTCCGGATTCGGAGCCCTATTGGTGCATGTCACCTTTGGGCCAATTATGACTCCGGATTCGGAGCGCCCTTCATGGATGTCACGATTGGCCAAGATAAGACTCCGGATTCGGAGCCCCTTTGGTGCATGACACCTTTGGGCCGATTAAAACTCCGGATTCGATGCGCCCTTCGTGGATGTCACGATTGGTCAAGATAAGACTCCGGATTCGGAGCCCCATTGGTGCATGACACCTTTGGGCCGATTAAGACTCCGGATTCGGAGCGCTCTTCGTGGATGTGACGATTGGCCGAGATAAGACTCTGGATTCGGAGCCCCATTGGTGTATGACACCGTCAAACCTGGGCCGAATGAGGTGCTTAATACCTAGAGCCGTATCCATATGTTTGGGCCGAATTCGCGGCACCTTGCGCAATTTACGTTTCGGCCAACTAAGTATATTTTCATGGTCGTGGTCATTTTGTCAAACAAGTATAATTTCATACAATCATAGTTGGAATAAAAAGATCATAATATCATGATTAAATCCACTCATAAAATAGTTGGTACAACAACAAAAGCATTCCGAAAAATATATGTCCTCATTAAACTACTTTCGAATACATTATTAATTAAACAATAAATAAATACAAAATGTGCTTATTTTTTCATGAAAGTTTATGCGGCGCCACCCTCATCGTCACTCTTCTCTATCTCATACGCGTCGAAGGGAAGATTGCGGCGATGATATAATGGTGAAGCCGACTGAACACCTGCTGCACGGAGGGTATCCGCGGCCTTCAGTGCCTCTATCCACCCATGCCGAAATCCCCGATTTTCGCATCGACAGACCTCCTAGGTGAGATTTTCCCTGGTTTTTTCTATTCTAACCTTTCGGTCGTCATGGAAGCCTTTTTCGTAAGCCCTACCCTTGGCGGACTCAATCGCAAACATGCTAGCCGTATCTCGATCGGCAATCGCATGACCTATTAGCCGTTGTGTCACCCTTTCTTCCATGATTGGGTTAGACTTTCTGGCCGACTGCTCTCCACCAACCTTGACCTTTCTCAGCTCACGATCGGCCTTCTCCACGCGAGCTTCTAGGCTTCGAATGCGTTCGTCCCTCTGCTCTATCTCCCGTCGAGCAGCACGAAGACGCATACCGATTTCGTAGGAGGTGTACAGCCCCTTCACCGCCCCATGAATACCCTCTCGGAACACTTCGAAGTCTCGTCGACCAACCATCGACTGCTGAACTTCTGGCGGAAAAATCTGTCGGGCAAATTCTACTGCCACATTTGGATCTCGGATGATTGAGTCCGCCTCCGTTATCGGTCTGTTATCGACAAACACTGCAAAGCTCAATGGGCGTGGTCGCCCACTGGCTTCGCTGCGCGGACGAGGGGAACTGCCTCGTTGGCGTTTCTCCCTTCTAGGTGACCTACTTCGTCGACGAGGAGAATGACACCTCTCATGCTCAGCAGATGCTCTAGGCCCCGTTCGGGGAAGTTTGCCACCTCGATTCATCGAGTCCAGCTCCGCTAGTGTCTTGCCTTCGCCTTTGCTATTGAAAAATAATCTGCTAGACATTTACCCTTCGCTGCAGGGTTGAGTTTTGTTTAGTTCCTCATATAGGGTTGAGTTTTGCTTGGACACAACCCCCTCTCTAAATAATTCATGGGCGCACCACGTTCCCGAGGCAACCTCATTAATGCACGCATTCCGTAAGCCGCCGACTTTCGACTTTCTAGCTTCACCCCCGACCAAGGCAAATCCCCTAATTCAAACGATCAATGGCTCTCTCCTCTAGTCGGCCAAATCTTATTCGGCTTATGATGCTCATGCACTGGCTGGGGCAAGGGAAAATTTATTAATCTGATCGGTCAAGCATTTAAACCCAATGCCGATCGATTTATGCCACAGCCATTCCACGAATGAGTCCTATTCGGCTTATGAAGCTCATGCACTGGCTGGGGCAAGGGTAGATTTATTAATCTGATCGGCCAAGTATTTAAACCCAATGTCGATCGATTTATGCCACAGCCATTCCACGAATGAGTCCTATTCGGCTTATGAAGCTCATGCACTGGCTGGGGCAAGGGCAGATTTATTAATCTGATCGGCCAAGTATTTAAACCCAATGTCGATCGATTTATGCCACAGCCATTCCACGAATGAGTCCTATTCGGCTTATGAAGCTCATGCACTGGCTGGGGCAAGGGCAAATTTATTAATCTGATCGGCTAAGTATTTAAATCCAATGCCGATCGATTTATGCCACAGCCATTCCATGAACGAGTCCTATTCGGCTTATGAAGCTCATGCATTGGTTGGGGCAAGGGCAGATTTATTAATCTGATCGGCCCAGTATTTAAACCCAATGCCGATCGATTTATGCCACAGCCATTCCATGAACGAGTCCTATTCGGCTTATAAAGCTCATGCACTGGCTGGGCAAGGGCAGATTTATTAATCAAATCGGCCCAGTATTTAAACCCAATGCCGATCGATTTATGCCACAGCCATTCCATGAACGAGTCCTATTCGGCTTATGAAGCTCATGCACTAGCTGGGCAAGGGCAGATTTATTAATCAAATCGGCCCAGTATTTAAACCCAATGCCGATCGATTTATGCCACAGCCATTCCATGAACGAGTCCTATTCGGCTTATGAAGTTTATGCACTGGCTGGGCAAGGGCAGATTTATGTCGAAAGGATTGTTCATATCTAAGGCAAGGGCAGATTCCTTAAATTTGAATCATGAATATCTCCCAACTTTTGAATCATCCATCTTTTTAATAGAATAATTGTCTATTCATTCAATTAAGTACAGGAATAACACAAAACAAGGAAAAATTTCATTGAATAACACAAAACAAGGGAAAATTTCATTGATAAACTGAATACAGACAGAGTATCACTTTATACATGAAGATCACCCTGAGTAAAAATAAAATAAAAGAAAATACATTGAAATTTCTAGGCAAAAACAACCAGTGTGGCATCCTAAGGGTCCTCGGGGTCAGACTCCAGCGGCTCGATGTCCACTTGCTCATATGGAATTGGCATTGCCAATGTCACATTTGCAGTAGCAAGGGCTTTGAGCCAGCCGTGCTTGAATCCCCAGTTTTCAAATTTAGGAGCTTCCTCCGCATAACTTTCAAGGGCGGCGTCTTGCCCAGCCTTATACGCCTTGGAAGTCTCGGAGTCGGCTTTTTCTTTTGCCTTCTTTAATTATTCCAATTTGTTCTCCAGCCTGGCAACTACCTCTTGGGCTGACTTCAGCGATTCATTGCTCGCGCTTGCCCTCTGCTCGGCGACCAATCTCTGCTCTTCAGCATTTTTCGCTCTCTCCATTTCGGCCTCCGCCCTTGCACTCTCCATCGTCGCCCTTGCCACCTCAAAGTTAGGCCTACTCCTTTCGCCCTCCACCTCCGATCTTAAACGGCCTATTTCTTCAACGGCCTCGTGCTGACGTCGCCTTATCTCGGCTATCCTACCGACTGTCTATAAAAAAGAATGTTAAAACCTAAACAAATATACGCAGAAACGCAAAAGATATGATCAAGATACATACCAGAAGAGCTGTCTGAGCGGCCAATGCAATGGCTAACACGTTCGGCTCCGAGCGGAAAGCCACCTTGTCAACTGGTAACGAGACTGATAAGCCAGGCTTAATGCCACGGCTGGGTCTTTCACAGCCGATGCGTCAGAGGAGATCGGCACATTTTTTATCTTTGGCTGAACCACAAAAGGAATAACCACGTCTGACTCCTCCAAGCGCGACCTTTTTTCGACAGGAATTTCTTCAGAAACAGCCTCAAAATCGGCGGGTCGCTTTTCCCTATCCTTATCGGCCTCTGGAGTCAGACTTTCAACTGACCGTTCCGTCTCAACAGAAACAATTTGAGCTGTTTCAACAACGACAACCTTCTCAGATGATTCAAGGAGGGCAGCTTTGGAAGTAATGGCCTCGGCCTTCTGACGGGCGGCCAAACGCTCAGTATTCTTTTTTCGTGCCAGTTGAGAAAGAGATTCCTTCGCCATATCCTTAGAATAGGAGCCGGGCAGATCTTCTAAGCCAGTAAAAATATCTCCAAAGGAAAACTCCCCCCGACCCGAAGTGGACGGCGAGTTAGGCTGATTAAGACCAGCCGCTTCAAACGCTGATTTTAGAGCCTCGTCGACCTCCTCGACCTCTGCAGCAAACTCTCTCGTTCGTTTGGCAACTACCTCGACCACCGGCTCTACCTCTCGCTCTGAATCAGATGCTTTAAAACCAATTTGCCTAAGGGTCTTGAAGCTGGGGAAGACAAGAGCCGTAAGATGTTGTTCGCCGGTTGGGATCGGAATGTTGTCCGCCGCCGAGAACGTAGTATAAGTAGGCTTATATCGCAGGGGTATATGGGCGGCTCTCCCTTGCTTCTGTACGTTTGGACGACCACAATACTTGAGTGCAGTCTTAATTTCAGCAAGGACCGCCTCGTCGGCCGAAGTCAAAATCTTCTTCAACTTATTGCCTGCATAAACAAAGAATTAGATTGGTAGAAAAAGCCGAGTAAAAAGAAAGATCAATAAAAACGAGGAGTTACACGGCAACCTGGTTCACCCCTCCGTCTGGGTATAGGGTCTAGGCAATCTTCGCCTTTGCCGAATTCCCAGTTGCCTCGGACATTGACCATCACATCATCAACTCGGACATTGACCAAGTGGTGGTCAGTGTCCTTGGCCCTGAGAAAGTAGCGCCCGTGCCGACCGGAGGATTTGGCTATAGCATAGCAGTGCTGAATGGCCGAAATGCCAAGGTTGATCCTAAGGCGCCGGTTCAACTCTACGATTCCCATGATGATTCGAAAAAAGTTCACATTGGGTTGGGAGGGAATCAGATCCTAATGGCGGAGGACGGCCCTAAGGAATGGGTGTAGGGGAAAATGGACTCTGCCCTCCGCAATGGATAGGAGAGGAAAGACAATTGTATTTTGATCTTCCCACTCCATATCCAGAGTATTGTCGGTCACTAGAGATAGGTGGACATCATCAGGGATAGAAAAGTGTCGTCGGAACCCTGAAATACGACCCTCGGAAAGGAGGTCTTTCAAGTGCTTAGCCATTCTAGTGAAGACTCAAGGGTATGCCAAATCTAAAATAAAACACGGGAAATAGGATTACAAAGAGGAGAAGAAAACTTACAAGAGGCAAGCGAGACAAGGAGAGACGAGGAGAAGTTGCAGAAGACGTGAGTCAGAGAAGGGGTACCGACTGGCAATCCAGGAGGCTCAAATATTTGAAAAAGCATGCATTCGAAGTGACTGGAGTTTCAAATCGTAATAAATGCAAGAGATGCACGAATGAGGCGAGAAAGTATAATGATGACCGAAAGGCGTGTGCATTCTGACATTCACATTAGGATAGGTGAAGCCGCCTAACTTTTGTTTCTCTTGACTTTTCAGAATTCGAAACCAAACACACCCAATAACTACCGTCAATAGGGAGTTTGGGGGGCAATTGTGGGAGCCGAATAATTGGCAAAATCAGAAGCGCACACTCTGATAGACAGATACTACTCGGCTTCATCCTGCATGATCAGGAGGCCGAATGCATTTGATAGGTCGAGTATCTATTGAACTATGAAGCCAAGTAAATAAGAGAATAATGAGTGAAAAGTGGGCCGGGCCCCGAGGCCCAGGAAACAAGTATAAATAAAGGAGCAACAGACAAAGAAAGGTATATGAGAACTATTATACTAAACTTAAAATATAAGGAATCCAGAAAGTAGAGACTGACTTGCCCGTCGGAGTGCTAATTCCGGCACCCCCGACCGGAGTGTTGATTCCTTTTCAAGTGGCTAGCTGAGGATCACGAGCGTCCTTCAGTACCAGAAGAGTATTTTCGAACCACTTCTCCACAGCAATGCAATGAACAACATGGCATACACAATGATATGGCATACACAATGCTAAGAACAACATGGCATACTCAATGCAATGTAACATAAGCATGCAAGCAACATGCAAATAAACATGCTAAATGGACTTAAACCGAATGTGGACAGACCTCAGCCATGCCCAAATCAGTAGCTATAATGATGAAACTAAGGCATGAAGATCAAGACAAGCATGCTCAATGCAATGGCCCATCAACTAGGCATAAGAGCACAACCCTCAAGAGTGCTCAAAGAGTGACAAATGTGGAAGTGTAACAACACTATAAGCTCTGAAATTAAGCAAGAAATGATGCCAAATCGTTCAAACAACATAAGCATGGCATGCTAGGGTCCTTAAGGCATAAGGCTAGCAAAGAGGACTATACAAAGGGACATGCAATACATGGCACAAATGCATGAACCAACCACAAATAGAGCTCAATTAGGTCTAAACAAAGACCAAAACATGCTAAGATGAGGGCTCAAGGACCTAGGCAAGATGGCATACATGCTAGGCCACAAACAAGGCAACAATGCATAACACTCAAAGGCACTTGAAGAATGAATGAAGTGGGAACATGGCGATGCTACATGCTCTGAAATAACATATGAAATGATGCCAAATCATATACATGCTATGGTACCCGAAGCATGCTATGGTACCCGAAGCATGCTATGGTATCCAAAGCTTGAGGCAAGCATAGGCATTCGTACTACAACTATGCAAAACATGAAGCATATGGTCAAGGCAACCCAAAACAGTCCTAGAACATTTCAAAATGATGCTAAAACATGTATGGAAGGAAGCCAAAACAAGCTAGCATGAAGGGCATGAAGCATGGAATATGGAAGGCCAAAAGGGAGGGTTACACTACACCTACCAAGACCAAGCATGAGATGACTTCGCCAACAAAAATCAGAGTTATATCATGGCAAAATAACCCCAAAAACACATTGAAATGATAGCTCGCAAGCTTAGGCATGAAGGCATACGCGATGGCTCATGTTTAAGGCATAAATGACCAACCCTTCAAAGCATGGAAAGAGTGACAAATGCAAGTGTATTACCACACTACATGTACTGAAATCACATTTCAAATGATGCCAAATCATGAAAATAGTCCAAGTAATGCATGCTAGTGGACTCAATACACAAGGCTAGTGAGCAAGATTGAACCATGGCTATACAAAGCAATGCATGCATGACCAAAAAAACACAAATCAGAGGTAGAGCATGCTAAAACATGGACAAAAGGTTCTTGGAGTTAAGCCAAAACATGCTAGAATGATGGTCTAAACACATGATGCATGTTAAGCTAGTGAATGGAAATGCACTACAAGTAGTGCATTGAGCATGCATGGGGCCATCAAACCAACCCAAAAAAGATCTAAGGCATGTTAAAACAACACCAAAAACCTACTGAGATGGACTCAAAACATGCTAGAAAGACATGCTACTTCATGAAGCACACAAAGCTAGTTTGCAAAATTTACACTACAAGTGTATTAAGCATGCATGAGGTGACAAAACCAAACCAAAAAAGTGGTATGCCATGTCAAAATAACCCCAAATACATCCTAAGATGGAGCCAACATAAGCTTAACAAACATGCCCAAACATGAGGCAAATGAAGCAAGCATACAAGACACAAGGAGAGGGGATGACTCTTTCCTATTTGGGACCTCAAAACACCATTTCCACTACTGAAATTCCTCTGAGTTTTAGTGGTGAGAAGGCCAAAAAGAGGTGGTCCCAATAGCTTAAAAGGAAAGCACAAAACAACGCCAAACAAGGCACAAGAGAGGGTAGACCACCCCCAACACCAACAAGGCCTTAAACAAACATGTTAAGCCCTAAAATTCAGAACTTTTTTCAGTAGAAAGTCAAGCCAAAAACAGCATGCAAATAGGTTCAAAAGTTTAAGCAAAAATAAGGGTTTAAGAGGTTAGTTTCTCACCCTTATAGAACCCCTTTAAAGCTGCAACTCCAGCAACTTTCCTTGATCAAAACCAGTCCAAAGACTCCAAAACCAACCTCAAAGAGCCTCAGCAACAAGAGTATGGTGTTTGAGTGTGTGTTTGTGCGCAATAGTGTGATAAACAGGCACTTTTGAACACAAAAATAAAGAGAAGATGCAAGATAGATACAAAGATGTATGTATAACTCTCCAACACCAAAATCTGAACCTGGAGAAGGGAGGGAGGGCCTCCCTCTTATAGAAAAACAAGCCTCAAGCTTGTTGAGGAAGCTAAGGGCTCAAAGCCATCCCTCCATACACGTGTATGGAGGATGGTTTCTGTGCCTTCCAGCTGGCACAACTGGCAAGAAAATATCTTCAGGAAGCTGAAGGAAAGCTGCTGACCACTTGAAGTGGTCGGCCAACTACTTACACTGGTCAGTCGACCACTTTTCTGGTTGGCAAGAAGAGAAAGTGGTCGGCCGGCCAGTTTTCTGGTCGGCCAGCTTATTTTTCTGGTCGGCAGGCAAAATTCTGCTTTCCAGGTCCAACTTCAAATGGCCATAACTCCTTCA
Organism: Camellia japonica; assembly: GCA_030407325.1. NCBI lineage: Eukaryota > Viridiplantae > Streptophyta > Magnoliopsida > Ericales > Theaceae > Camellia > Camellia japonica. The sequence goes on from JAPPVO010000002.1 coordinate 68,415,777, forward strand.
TCTGGACTCCTTTTCAGGTCATTCTTGTGTCCAAATTGAATCCCCAGAAGTAATCTTTCCAATGGTGGCATCCTCGCATCAAAATTCCAACTGTGCAAAAAGTTATGCCTGTTTTGGTGAAGCCCCACAGTTTTGGTCCTACCCAGATTCATGCCGAACTTCTCCCAAACTAGTTTTCTTCTTTCCTTTCCTCTTTTCTTCAACTCCAAACCCCTAAACAAGGTGTTTTGAAAGATTTTTCAAAGATTTCATCTCTCTTTCAGTCATTTCCACTTTGTCCTTGCTCGGTTTACCGAGAAGCACAACATTTAACGAAATGCGAGCGTCGGAACATCGTAGGAATTTTATTTTCAAAACATTTTGAAAGAGAGGGTTTCAAGATCTAAAATATTTTGATCAAGATTGTTTTGGTCCAAGAGGGGTATGAAGTTGGGATTCGACTCTCTCCTTGTCGAAGAAACTGAACATTTGCCCTGCACACCTTTCACCACCAAGTAAACCATCAGTAGTGCCCAAGTCTTAAGGGCAGTAAAAAATGGAGTGTCTACACCAACTTTTTTTTTTAAAGATATTTATCACCTTTTGTGCTCAAATTCTATAAATACAACCATATTCCTCTGTTTTAGGGGTTACACAATTAAGAAAGAGCCTATACACATAGAGAGAGCTCCTTCTTCCTCCTTCTTCCATTGCAAGCTACCTTTGAGTTGACCTACCAACCTTGCATCATCTATATACACCACACACAACCTTGACTCATCATCTTAGAGCCTTTTTTGACCCTTGAGAAGCATAATTCAAGCTTGAGAATTTGTCAAGAGTGAGTTTGATCATCAACCAAAGCGTACTCCATTTTGAGAGGTATAAGCTTGTAACTTTTGTTCTTGCTTTTGATTTCTTCATTTCTACTTATTTATTGTGTCCTCAGACTGTTTTACACCTATTCTAAGAGTTGGAACTTGGGTTTGGACAAGCTACCAAAGGTGGTAAGGTTAATACCCTCACTTGCACCTATTTTTGTAGCTCAACCCTTGGTTCTTTTACACTCTTTTTCTTTGGTTTTTGAACTAATTTCCATGGTTGAACTGATGCTAAAAACATGATTTGAAGTCTTGAAATTGGAGTGGTTGGCCATCCCTCCTTGTTCTTTTGTTCACATAGCTTTAGTGTCTTTGCTTTTGCTTAGCTTTTGAGCTCTTTTCGTACATTTCCAGCCACTGTTTTGGGCTTATTTTAGACTATTTTAGGACTGTCTTATTCTATTTAATTGGTTCAAGGTTTGATTAATTCATTTGGTGTAGCATTGGTCTTTGTATATAGCTTGCATCATGTTGTTCTTAGCTTTTCTTTGTTTAATTTCTATGATAATAACCTAATTTTAAGAATTAAATTGCCACTACTTTCTCCCATTTGAGAGTTGTTTCAAACGGTTGATGGTTATTCAACATATGAACTAGAAATTTACGCTTAATGGCTGAATCTCTCTGGAGATTCATTGTCAACGGCGTAATCTCACTTTCACGTTGAGAATTACTTCCCATTTGATGCTTCTCTCCTTTTAGAGGACTTAATCATCACTTCGGACAAATGGACTAAAGAATGGAAATGACTAAAAGAATTGGTTTAAAAGCAACCAACACACTTAAAGAAAATGAGTCATATTGCTTGGGATTGGCCGGACGTTATGCCAAGTTTATCGAGTCAATAGTGATCATACACTAATTCATGGTGTTTTGATGATTCTTGAAGTGTCTCTACTTCTTTTTTCTGAGTTCGTTCCATGATAAAGAGGGAGGAGTGGTCATATCCATTGCATTTCATTGATTTTTGTCCAAAATTGTATCCGGAATCATCAAGAAATCAATTTGCCCATTGATGATTTTGGAAACAATTCTAGCCTTCTCTCGAGGCTTTTCCATGATAGAGAAGGAAAGAAAGGGACGAACAGAGCTTGAACAACTCTGTCTGCACTGTTTTCACTTCAAAGCAAAATAGAGTTTTGCACAAAACTGAGACACAGCCGGCCTTCTCTATGCCCGACCGGGCTTCACTGGGCCAGTCGGCCCTCAAAGTCTGGTCAGCAGTGTATTTTTGCAAAAAATAGATGGCAGTGGCTGAGGTGAAACAGAGCAAGCTTGGGATAAACAAGGCTGTTCTTGAACATTGTGCATGTGCATGCATGCAACTCTTATGCATCCTTGCTTACGTTATGATCATTGTAATTAATTTAATTTAATTTTGTTCATTGTAATTAGTCTCGTTAACTACTAGTTGTTGTAATTATTATTTTATTTATTCATAATTGTTGTAATTAATTAGCTTAGATGGCTAGTTTTTTTAGCTTAGTTATCCTTGTTGTAATAGCATAGTTAGCTAGTTAATTAGCTTAGCCTATTCTATTCATTTGGTTAGGTTTTGTAATAATTAGTTTAATTCGGACTTTCGGACATTGATTCGCACCCTCCTGCGTGAGGGATCAAATGTTGTAATAATGTGTATGTCTTCCAACCCCACGTCTTTCTCCCTTTTATTTATTCGCTTACGATGGTTAGTGTAGAGCATCACGTTTCATTAGCGTTCTCATGTTTTGCATTCATTTGTCTTGCATGCATATAAGGTTCGATTCATTATGCTAACCCGATATCAATGTCCAAATTCATTTCTTGAATACGTGCTCTCTCGCATGTCTTGAATGAAATCATATGCCATGTTCATAGCCAAACCTATAAAAATACATAATGTGTGCGTTGCATTAGTCATATTGCATTTAATTAGGAACATGCATATTTTTCTAATAATTTTGCTTTGTTTTATCTCGGAGTACTAGGTAAGTGATTTTGTGTTTTAGCATCTTGCATCGAATGTTTGTGTTACCGTGTCCAAGCATGTCCACCATGAGGCTAATTGCTTAAATGATATAACTGTTTGAATGCCTATGGATGAAGGCTAATTGCTTGTCTTGGAATAGTTTGATTAATGCCCATTTTTAGCCCACCTTGTTTTTTTTCAAGTGGCTAATTCACAAAACAATTTTCAAACAAACATGAAATCAAAATATTCCAACTTTTGCAAATTAGTCTATACCTTGTGTGTGCACATCACATAGTAATATAGCCTAAATAATCAGAACAAGAACATATAATGTGAATAAATATCACATCATGATTAGTAGAGGCCGATCTTTGATCGGGCTTGTGTGATGCCCAATTCATGACCTTCCTCTCTCATACCTAAGTTTTCGAGCTGAGACACTTTGGTGATGACGGACTAATGGCCTTTGGCACAAGTCTCGGGTTTCCTAGATTTTCTAAAAATATTTAGGTGGCGACTCTGTAATCTGGCAAAGCAGTCCATTTTGGCATTTGATTCAAACTTTGATTTTCCAAAAAGAATTGTCGGATTTGGACTCTTTTTGTGTTTTCACTATTTCACATTGCACTTGTGAATTAGATTCAAAACCACAAGTGAAGTCGGAACTGTAGGGCTAGTCGCCTTTCGAAAGGAGCGCGGAAAGTGGGGCTACAACTGCTATCAATAGTCTAATGGATGTAACTCTAGTAACTGGAGAAAAAGTATCAAAGAAATCAAGATCAACTTGTTGCTTAAAACCTTTAGCGACAAGCCTCGCTTTATATTTATCTATAGTTCCATCTAGTTTAAGTTTTTTACAAAGGACCCATTTACATCCAATACTTTTACAACCTGGAGGTAAATCCACTAGCTTCTATGTTTTATTTGAAAGTAGTGAATCTATCTCATCATTTACAGTCTCTCTCCAGAAAATAGCATCAGGTGATGATAAAGCTTCTTGCACCGTCTGAGGAATTTCTTTCACATTGTAAAGATAGTAGTCGGGGCCAAAATCTTTTTCAACTTTAGCTCGTTTACTCCTTCTTGGTTGGATTTGAGAATTTTCTTGTCTTGAAAAACTTGAGATGGAGTAGAAGAGCTAGACATGGATAAAATATTTTCAGAAATTATTTGACCCCCACTATTTTAAGATTTGAAAGGAAATTTATTTTCATAAAAAATAGCATCACCTGATTCAAAAATAATATTATTTTCCATATCAAAAAATCTATAGACTATAATGTGCAACGCATACCCAAGAAAAGCACAGGTGGTAGTTCGTTCACCTAATTTAGGTCGTTTAGGATCTACAAGCCTCAAAAAAGCTAAACAACTCCAAATCCTCAAATAACTTAGATTTGGTTTATGCTCCTGCCACAACTCATAAGGTACCATTTTAGTCTTTTTGTGTGATACTCTATTTATCACATGGCAAGCTATCAAAATAGCCTTGCCCCAAAGATTTGAGAGAGCACCTGAATCAATAAGCATAGCATTCGTTAAGTCAATTAATGTTCTATTTTTTCTTTCAGCTACGCCATTAGATGAAGGTGAATATGGTAGAGTAGTCTCATGAATAATTCTCAATGACTGAACAAAAGAGTCCCGGCCTCTATCAATTCTAATTCTCTTAATCTTTTTATTAAATTGATTTTCCACTTCAAGAAGGAATTCTTTAAATTTCTCAAAAGCATCACTTTTATTTTTCAATAAATATACGTTTGTGTATTTTGATAAATCATCAATAAAAGTGATAAAATATCGGTTACCACCACGAGTTAAAATTCCTTCAAACTCACACAAATCAGTATGAAATAATTATAGCAATTTGGTATTTTTCTCAACACTTTTATGAGGCCTCTTGGTAATTTTTGCTTTACTACAAACTTCACATTTTTCAAAACTTTTTGTCACTTTAAGAATTAATCCTAAACTACTCATGATTCCCACATATTTACTATTAATATGGCACAAGCGAGCATGCCAAAAAATTAATAGAAGACAAAGTGTAAGTGGTGTCATAGTAATAATCATAAAATTAATTAGCAAGGAAATTTAAGAGATAAAAATGACATTTATACTCATTTGTATTGTAGGAAGCCACTTTTGCTTCATGTGCCTCGTAGTATTCATCATTCATTTCCTTGGTTGGGATTTTGTTTGGGTTCTTCTCGGTAAGAACATAAGCAACTTTCAAAAAGCTGAGGTAAAAAAGAACTTTTCATTTCCACCTCTTAAAATGAACTCCCTTGAACTTGAAAGGCTTGTTGATATTTCCAATTCTATCATTGGTTTTTTCTGGTACTTGTTCCATGGTTGGTGTAGAAAAGAGTAGATGAGAAGAACTATTTATAGGCCACTAGGACCTTACAAATTATAACAAAAAATAATAATGACCATTAAATTAGAGACAAGGGAGAGTCTCCAAATATTAACTCACCACCAAGTCCATCAACTTCCAATTAATCTCCATTTATGAACAAAATAAAAGGTCCCCAAAAAACAATAAATCTCTATTCACCAAACAAAATAAAATTCATGAACAAGACAAAAGGTAAAATAAAAAAATAAAAAATATAAATAAATAAATAAATAAAAGATATTAAAATGGTCCAATATATTCTATACTGGAAAAACTCCTCACTAGCTTTGTAATGATATCAAGATGAGTATAGTGTCAATACATCTTTATGTGCGTTTTGTTTTTACGAACTCAACTGACCTAATTACTATAATAATGTTTTTTCATAATTAATTTCAATATTTCCTTTTTTTATGTGCAAAATATTTTTTTTTATTATTATTAATGTATATCAAAGTGAGTACAAGAGAAGGATTATATTAATAAAAGGGAAAAAATATTGGAAAGTCCTATATGGGGAACAGTTGGTCTGTTTGGTCCCACGTTTATTTTTTCACTCTATTTAGTCTTATGTGATCCCATTAGTGGTGCAATCAAATCCTTTTTTGAATTGTTTATGCTTCTTGCTAGACAGTTTTACCCATATGTATTCCACAGATGGGTTTTATTAAGGAAACACGTATCCCATATTTTTTGGGGGGTTGGGATATACATGATGCAAGATAGAGATGGGAGCCACGTTTAAAGCTTCAACATATCACTACTGCTGAAAGGATGATAGATTTCATTCATCAAAACGCTGCACAGGTTGTCAGGTACGGTACATACTTCATACCAATATTTTCTCCATTCATGAATATACAGTTCTGACTGTTTGTTTAATTATGTTTTGAAGTTGTGTCCCTTTTTTAGGGAGATTGATTAGGGTGGGTTATGTGTGGTTTTCGATTTGGGGGGGAGAGGGAACAAAAAGCAACATTGTTTTGCCCTTGTAGGAGGGGTCTTCCACAATTTACAATGTCCCAGTTATGTTTGTTCAAAGTTAAACATTTCAGGTTCTCGATCTGACACGCTTGTCACATTGGCATATAACACATAATCTGTCCTCCACGTATGCACCTATGTATCTCTCTAATGTATGCCAATATGTGGTGTTGGTTACACCGATGTCGTGCCGAAGTTGCTGACATTTTCCTGTGGGAATATGTATCCATCATCGGTGTTACACATCAAGCACAACTTATACTTTTGTGTCAAATGATTGCTAGTTGTGTCTAATTACCCATAATTTCCTCGCGCAATATCGAAAGCATGAAATGTTACACCACTGACCACCGTTTGACGTATTACATACAAGAAATTTATTCTTGTTCTTAATTGTGATGTTCTCGTACTTCGTTTTAGGTATAGAAAGCAATATGATGCTATTGTGTTCACACTAGAGTACAAATGTTGCATACAATATGGAATATCCATTTCTGTACGGGGACCTAGTTGATTTTGTTTGCTCAAAATTCAAGGGATTGACACATACAAACGTAGTGTTGTTTTTCAAGATTCCCGGGTGTAACCACGCCCCGCGAGGGACCGCGCTACAGCTCGGACTCTTCCGTTTGGTTTGGATGGTGGTTCATAATCTGAACCAAAGAGTCCAACTCTGGCAAATCGTTTTGAGAAAAAAAAAGATTTTTTTGAAAAGTAGTGCCAAACATGGACTGCTTTGCCAGATTACAGAGTCGCCACCTAAATATTTTTTTTAATGGGGGAATTTAGGAAACCCTGACTCGGTGCCAAAGGCCACGTGTCCGTCATCACCAAAGTTGCCTCGGCTCGGGAGCTTGGGTACGATCGGGGAAGGTCAGCTATGAGCACCCCCTTTCGCCCGGTTTGAAGACCGGCCTCTACTAACCGTGATATCCGATTTTGAAAACTTTATGCGTTCTTATACCGATTATTAACCTAGAATTACTATGTGATGCGCACAACACAAAAGTATAGACTAGATTGCCTAATTCGGAAATAATCATTGCATATCCGTTTTGTCTCGAAAAACGTGTTGGTTTTTGCTACTCGCAAGTAGGCTAAAATACGGATTTCAACGAGTTGTTCCAACTTAGGCAATCCAACCTTCACCCACAGGCATTCAAGCAGTTATAACACATAAGCATTTAGCCGCATGGCAATCATACTGTCATGGCAAACATTCACACGCATGCGATATGCTAAAGCGTAAAAACTTACATCGTACTCCGCGCCAAAACAAGGAACTAGTTAGCAAACATGCATGACCTAGTTCATGTTAAGTGGCTAATGCAACACAGGCATAGATGCGATCTAGAGTAGGCTCGGCTAACCCTAAACATGGCATGTGAAATGCGCAAGTAGCACATATTCAATTTGGAATTGAAAATTGCAATGCAGTTTGTATGATGTACCGAGCCCGGTGCATGTAAACAAATGCATGAATGCACGCATGCATTGCATAAGGTATGCTAATTTAGATGTGCCCTAATCTACCATCATAAGCAGGTAAATAAAAGAGAAGAAAGAAGTGGGGTTGGAAGACATACATCACTCACCCACACTTATTACAATTATGCGCTCACTCGGAGGGACCGAAAGAATAATACAGATTAATTAACTACGCAAGCTAATTAAAATATTACAAACTTCACTAAATTAATCAAATGAATTAATTAATCTAATTAAAGCAGTAAACCGCCTCGGGATGAGGACTGGATGCAACACGCGCTCGGGACTGGCTCGGAACCGCACTGCCATGCACGGATTGCCTCTGTTTCCTTTGCTCTCCTCCTCAGAAAATTACCAAAGTCCCAGGAGTGCCTCTCAGGGCACTGGGGAGTACCACCGGCTGGAGTAGAGCACCACCGGCTGAAGGAGGAGGCCACCGGCACTAGACTCATCCATCGGCTGCCAATTGACTGCCGGTCGGCACTAAACAGTGCCGGTCGGCACAAAATGCCTGCAGAACCTGCAACTCACAGCAGCAGAGGGCAACAACATGCATGGCAATATAATTCAAGCCATTTATGCACTACACACACCCCTTATCATGTTTTTGACTCAAGGGGGCATGTGTCTCGATTCCCGGACCACCAATCGCGCATTTCCATGCATGATGGCCCGGAGAACCAAGTATGCAACTTTAGTTTCAAATGCAATGCAACCAAATAAACACGCAAAAGTGCCCAACCTCTATCACATTTCACTTCAAGAGGCCAAGCATGCATGCTCATGTGATGCAACTCTAAGCATGTTATCTAACATGCAACATGGATTATGCAATATACCTATGCAAGCATACAAGCAAGCATACAAGACAAGCATGCAAACCGATGAAAGAATGGTCTTACACATGACTTAGGCAACTCAAATAGGCCTAAAATCAGTTGCCAAAGTGCCTAGACATGAGGACTAAACAAGCACACACACATGCAAGTGTTATGATCCAAACCTTAAGCATGAACATGGCAACTCTCAAGCACACTTAAAGAGACCAAACATAGACAATGAGCATGCATTGTAAAGCTCTGAAATACATGCAAAACATGGTGCCAAACCAAGTCGAAGATAGACCAAACAAAGCATGCAAATGGTCTAAGGCTTAAAGCTAGTCAAAGAGGCTTTGAACCAAACTTATGCAAGGCGATTATGGCATGCACTAAACAACTAAAAACAGGTTTTTAGTATGTCAAAACAAAGCCAAAAGGCTACTTAGATGGCATCTAAGAGGCTTGAAATCAAAGGCATGCAAAATGGCCAAAACATGGGGGCATTCAAGACATGCTTTCAAAGCGTTAAAGAGGCGACTAAGGTGAGCATACAAGCACACCAAAAGGTCTGAAATAGCATGCTAGGTGGTTCCAAACCATCAAAAATGAAGCAAGCATGGCATGCTACACATTCATGCTCTTGAGGCCAACAAGCCAAATGTAAAGGGGCTATATGATGCATGCCAAGATTGACCAAAACAACTTAGGACAGAGCTAAAACATGTCAAAATAAGCATACAAGCTTCATGGACCTAGGCCTAAAACATGCTAGAAAGAAGGCATACAAACCTAGAGCAAGTTAAGGCAATACAAGGCATTACAAAGCATCTATGCGAAGCATGCAAGGAGTGCTAAAACCAACTTAAAACAGAGTTTAATCATGGCATAATAGGCATGAAAAACAGCCAAGACATGCTCAAAACACAACCAAACATGGTGCTCCTTTGGAGGCCAAAACTTGCCCTTTTCAAGGACATCAAGGAGAGGGGGTGGCCCTCTCCTTTTGGAGACTTCAAGGCACCATCTCCACCACTGAAATCCCTCAAGATTTCAGTGGTGGAGAGGCCCAAGCACCAAAGTCTCGGAGCTCTCACAAAATGGCCTAAAAATGGCCCTTTTCAAGGCCTAAGGGTGGTCAAACCTACCCAAAGTGCAAAACACTCTTGATAAACAATAAAGAGGGTTAAAAATCAGAACTTTTATGTGTTATGGACTAAGCACAAAAACAATTCTAAGCTAGGTAAAAACAAGGTGCAAAAATGGGGTAAATAAAGTAAGTTTTGTTACCTTTGAAGACCACCTTCACAAAGGTTGGAGTTGTTGGTTCCTTGAGCTCCAAACCAGTCAAGAACTTCAAGAACAAGCCCTTAGCACCTCAGTTCCAAGAGGAAGGTGAAACACTAGGTGTTGATGTGCAATAGTAAGGCACAAACACCTAGTGTACAAAACAAGAAAGAAAGAGAGAGATAGGATAGATACACAAAACCTAACCTAAAACCAGAGCTTCCCCCCCTCCTAAAATGTCTAACCCTTCAAAAATTCTCCCCCTTGAGCCAAGAGAAGAGGCTTCTCTTGTATAGGCATGAAACTTACAAGTTAAGCAAGCCTAAAGGCTCATCCCTCCATACACGTGTATGGAGGGGAGCAAAAAGGTGATACAGCTGTCTAAAAATATCTGATAAAGCAGCTGTACAGTAGTCGGCAGGGCAAAATGGTCATTTGCCAAAATTTAGTGCCGGTCGGCACAAAAGAGTGCCGGTCGGCACAATAAAGTGCCGATGACAACACCAGCCAGCCGGTGGCCTCTAGCCACAGCCGGTGGTATGTGGGGGTGCCTCACAAAGCATTCCCTGCCATTCCAAGGCAAAACACAAGTGTTTGGTGCAAAACCAAACACAAAACGGTCGAGTTCGGAAGTCCTGAGGCAAGGCGCGCGAGCCGAGAACTCCGGGAACTCCAAACGAACACAAACATGGATAATCACCGAGTGTTCCAGCGGTGACGTCCAGGTCTTGAGGACGGTCAAAAATGGGGTGTCTACAGTTGCCCCTCTTTGACAGAACTCGAAAGTCATAACAATGACGGGAGTGAATGTCAAAGCCCAGAGACGACCCATTTTTGACAAGGCCGAAGACTTGGACAAACATACAAAGCGCAAATGGTTGAACTCGCAAGCTGCCTACGTATCCCTTAGGAATCAAACCAGCGTAGTTCAGGCACAGGCATACAAGCCGCAGATAAGGTATGCGCCCGTAGGCGGGGGCAAAATGCAACTGACGATGCAAAAGGCCGAGCATAACTTATGATCATGCAAAGAAAGCTGTAACGAAGCACACATGCGACGGTTATAAGCTAGCATGCACCAATCTACACTACAATGCAGAAAGGATGTAAGAGAATTATGCAATTCTCGATACGTCTCACTCGGAGGATACAATACCTGTGCGGCTCGTCCGGTTGCACCGGCCTCAAATGAGCCGTACATACAATATCGTGCCTGCAAAGAAAGCAAACTCAACAGGTACAATATTGTTAGCAACATGCATGACATATGCAATGCGAATGCAAAATGATATGCAATTGAATCTAAATGTAATGCAAATGATATGCAAAACTAATAACAAATATAAACAATGCAAATAATATGCAATGTAAATATGCAATGCAATTGAATCATGATCCAATCATGAGCGGTTCAAAACCACACAAATGTCAGATAGATTGATGGAGGTAACAAGTCCGTGTCCCATAGAACGATGTCTGATCTATGAGTAATACGCACGAACACAAGCACAAGTATTGGGTGGATTGACATAAGTGGGGAAACGACCCGCTGATGCGTGGACAATGATCCTAATGCCGGATGCAACAATTACACTACAATGTAATGGAAATGGATACAATGGATATGGCACGCGGGCCAAACCGAATCTTGCCTAGGAAAGGCATGTACGCATACAAACCGCGTCTAACACAGAAAATGTGCCGCAACCCTCAAACCAAGCTCGTCAAGGAATAGGCGCGTACACAAAAACTGTGCTTCGACGTGAAAAGTAGGGGCACATATCAGACCAAGCTCAACCTGGAAAGGCGCAAGCCATAGATGGAAGTGATGCAATGGATGCATGCAAATTACGATGCAATGGGAATGCATGACATATGCACTATACTACAATGATGATGCATGACATATGCATGGTTTTTTTTTTTTTTTTTTTTTTTTTTGGATGTATGACATATGCATGTGTTTTTGGTTTTTGGATTTTTTGAAATGCATGACATATGCAGTATTTGAATGATGCATGACATGTGCACTATCTACAATGATGCATGACAATGCATTATGATGCAATGACTATGATCGCAGCTTTCCCTATCTTATCAACAGGGCGATATACTAGGTTGGTTCAGTATCCAGAATTGAGGCGTAGACACGCCGCCTCAACCTATGGGGCTTCCATACAGATTTCAAGCCGAGGGTACACCCCCTGGGTATTTAAACCAGACTTTAGTCTCGGAAATTCCGAACCTTTGCGTTCTAGGCATAAGCCATTCGAACTCTAGTTTTCACCGTCCCAGTTGGTCTTCTAGGAACTCACCACAAACACAGGCTGGTGGCTTTACCAGACCACCGAAAGTCGTTCGGGCACGACAAACACCGAAGGAATTGCACCTTCAGAGGATTTAAGGTCTCCTAGACCGGGATGCACAGAACAATGCAATGAGATGCGCAGAATAGCGCGATGCGTTAGACAACGCGAGTGCACAAGATAGTGCAATATGATGCATGCCAAATGCGATGATGTGCACCTCAATGCACCGAAGGTCTTGCACCCCCCGAGGATTTAAGGTCTCCTAGACCGTGCGTGTTTAAGGTCTCGCCAGACCAGGGGAATGAACAAAACAATGCGATGTATAATGCAAGTGAGACACGCGTGCCATGAAGGAGTGGAAAACGATATGTAAATGAGACACGCATGCCTCAAAGGATTTGAGGCACGCGTACCCCAAGATTTGAACTGAAAGGTAGATCGAAAGATGCATGACAATACGAATGAACTAAAGTGCGTAACAACGCACATCTTTCAAAATGCACCGAAGGTCTCGCACCTTCCGAGGATTTAAGGTCTCCTAGACCGTGCGTGTTTAAGGTCTCGCCAGACCAGCAGAAACCTCTCAACGTAGCACACGCGAGAGAGGAAACAAAAAGAAGCCTCTCAGCGTAGTACACGCGAGAGGGGGGGAAAGACAAAAGACCTCTCAGCGTAGTACACGCGAGAGGGGAAAAACAAAAAGACCTCTCAGCGTAGTACACGCGAGAGAGGAAAAACAGAAAGCCTCTCAGCGTAGTACACGCGAGAGGGGAAAAACAGAAAGGAAAAAGAAGCCTCTCAGCGTAGTACACGCGAGAGAGGGGGGGGGAGTGCGAGGCAACGCATATGGGACATGCATGCCAATGCAAATAGGGCAAATGAGACAAATGAGACACGCGTGCCTCGTAAGAACGGAAAATGAAGTGCAATGAGGTGCGCGTGCCTCAAAGGATGGAAAATGGAGTGCAATGAGGCATACGTGCCTCGAGATGCAATGAAATGCGAAATGAGGCACGCATACCTCATTTGATGGAAAATGAAGTGCAAAACGAGGCATACGTGCCTCGAGATGCAATGAAATGCGAAATGAGGCACGCGTACCTCATTTGATGGAAAATGAAGTGCAAAACGAGGCATACGTGCCTCGAGATGCAATGAAATGCGAAATGAGGCACGCGTACCTCATTTGATGGAAAATGAAGTGCAAAACGAGGCATACGTGCCTCGAGATGCAATGAAATGCGAAATGAGGCACGCGTACCTCATTTGATGGAAAATGAAGTGCAAAACGAGGCATACGTGCCTCGAGATGCAATGAAATGCGAAATGAGGCACGCGTACCTCATTTGATGGAAAATGAAGTGCAAAACGAGGCAAGTCCCGAGGGGCGCGCGAAACGGCGCGATGCGACGCCCCAGACAATGCGATGGATGCATGCAACGCACGCGGGGTAACTTTTTGAACCTTATAGAAGACAAAAGGATACAAAAGGATACAATCTTTGCTTGAATTTGAGTGCCACGCACAGAAGGCACGGTCCGAGGTCGAAACGGAGGCCGGTTGAGCGTCGGGGATGCACTTTCTTGCACTTTCTTGAGCTATGAAGACCCAAAACCCCTTACTTTGCCTAAACAAGACCTTGGGAACACCACCGGCTGGGTGGGGTGGTCACCGGCTGGCCACCGGCTGCAGAAACCATTCATCGGCACAATATTGTGCCGACCGGCCAAAAGTTGCTGATCGGGGGCAGATTCGGCATTTCACCTCGGGCTTTATAAAATAGGGCTTCTAAACCCTATTCTTCACTTCCTCTTCCGCCGAAATCCTTCATTCTCTCTCTCTAGAGCTTTGTTCTCTCGATTTTTCGTCGATTTCCTCGTGTTTTCGCACCATTTTACCGTCGGATTCGCGATATTCTTCGCGTTTCGGACATTTCCACCCGATCGAAATCTCATTTCGGGATCTCCTTTGCTATTTTCGCCTTTTCGGGACTTGTTCCCCTCGATTTTCTCTACATTTCCGTGTATTTTCATCTTCCGGCCTTTCCGGCCATTTTCGGCCCGCTCGGGGTTGACTTTTCCGGTTGACTTTTCACATTCCACCCCGGTTTTCCTTCTCCGGCTATTTTCTCACCACCATTGCCATGGCTGACGATGTTCCACATGTCGGGACTCCCCCGGATCACGAGATGGATCCCGGGGTCGAGCTCCTCCCGCTGAGTGAGCGCCCGTTCGATCCGGCGACCTATCGGCCGGCTATTCACATTCTACCACCCGATGGACTTCGCCACTTCCGCGGTTTCGACCGAGCGCTGGACCCGGAGCTTCTTCTGCGCGAGCCGACCTCGCACCTGTCCTTCGGCGCTTCCGAGGTAACATCTCTACTTTGTTTTATTTTCTGCAATGTAGAATTTTCTGTCGACTGCCGTAGCTAACTGCACCCGTTAACTGCTTAATTCTGACATGCCGTATGCTGTAGTTGATTGTAGATAACTTCACAACTGATATCTGCTTAGGACCGGCACACGTGCACACACACTGCACTAGCCTGAATCACCCAAACACACGGCACACATTGCACTTTTGACATGAACTCACCGACACCCGGCACTTATTTGAATCTGAAGAGCCTGCACGTATGCTAAACTTGCACTGAATCACGCAGACGCGCTGACACATCACTCGCTAGTCATTCACTGAACATACCGGTACCCGGCATCTGTTTAAATTTTGAAAACTTGCACACATGCTAGATTTATACTGATTCACACAGGAGCACTGACACATCACAGGCCGTAGTCCGCCTACTGGTACACTGAAACCTGACATTTGCTTGCATCTGAAAAACGTACACACGTGCAGCATGTTTGTACTGCACCTCTCAAAACACACCGACGCATCACATTTTGTAGTTTACTGTAAGCGCACCGACACCCGGTATTTGTTTGAATCTGATAAATTTGCACGCATGCCATATTTGTATCGACTTTAACATGTTTCCTCAGAACTGTACATCTCATATTGCTTTGCGACTATTTGCTTGAAAACAGGGAGATTCCCATGCCATCCGCGGGTATGGGAATGTCGCGGCTCGAGAGTGGTATTTGGAGCTTCCGGAGGCGGTTCGACGCATCGTGGACGGTGCGGGCTTCAGTTCCTTTTGCAGGGGTCTGACCCGGCTTACTGCCTGCCGGCCTCTTTTAGCTGCCCTGGCAGAGAGATGGTGGGACACCACCGATTCATTTCATCTTTCTGCAGCTGGGGACATGACGATGACCCCTTACGATTTCTCGGTGCTCACCGGCATCGGGGTAGGGGGTGATCCGATCCCCTTCGACACCGCCATGGACGAGTGGACCGCCGCTCAGATCTACTTGCTCGGCGAGGCGCCACCCCTTGCTCGTCCAGGATTTGTCCGCTACTCCTGGTTCGAGGTGCAGTTCAGAGTGCAGTCCGCGTTGGTGGCGACGGCTCCGATGACCGAGGCGGCTGTAGAGCAGTACGCGCGCGGCTTTTTGATGTTTTTGCTAGGGACGACCCTCTTCGCCGACCGGGCGAACACCGTGCCTCTCTGCCTACTCAGCGCACTGGTGGACGTCCGAGACATCCTGCGATATGACTGGGGCGGCGCTGCTCTGGCCACCCTCTACGGCTACATGAGCTCAGTTTCCCGTGGCAGCGGACAGTTGCTCGGGGGCTACTGGCGGGCTTGGGAGGTATGTCTTCTTCTCTGCTTTACATTTCTGCTCTACATACTTTCTTTACTCTGCACACTGCACACACTGACTGTATACTGTACACGCGGCACACACATACTCTGCTTTGCACTGTTCACCCGGTATACTCTGCTCGATACACTGCACAACACACGGCTTTATTATTTCTATTTCCCTCTGTATTCTGCTTTATCTGATGGTCATACTGACATCTGTTTTGCAGCTATGGGTGTATGCCTACTTTCCCAGGCTGGAGCCAGTGCCTGTGGCGGAGACCCCTCTGGTGGTCCCTTTCTCACGCCGCTATGATGGGAGATGCACCCGGAGGCCACGGGAGACATTCAGTTTCTTCCGCCGCTACTTCGACACCATTACCCCCGCCGAGGTATGTTTTACTTGCAGTTTATTTAAGCTTCGCTTTTCCACTGTATATTTGCAATACCAGTAGATAACAAACTGTATTTCAATTTCAGATCACCTGGCAGCCGTGGGCTCCTCTGCCAGCGATGGTGCGGGATCGGTTTGCCGGCGCCGTCGAGACCTCGCGTTACCGGATTTTGCTGGAGGGCCCGGTCTGTCGGGCTTGGTACCTAGGCGAGCGCTTCTTGCGTCAGACCTTAGGGTTACCTGAGCAGATAGTCCCGGTTCACCCTCCTGAGCATATGAGGGACACCGAGCGTTTCACCGCTGAGCAGATGGCGGACTACACCATCGGCTGGGACGAGAGCGGCTACAGGGGCGAGGGCGACTACTCGGAGTACGTCCGGACTTTCCTGATGCGTCCTCTGAGTGGTGGTCGCCGAGCTGAGAGAGTGGGGCCTGCGGCACCAGCGGCCGGAGCAGGAGTAGGAGGAGGAGCGCCGAGGAGGGCTCGAGTTCGCGGCAGAGGCGGGGTTCAGAGAGGACGAGGGGCCGGTTGGCCTGCTCTGCCTACTATGCTGACATACAGAGGGCAGGGTGGGGAGGCCTTTCAGATCCCCTTTGCTCCTCCCCCGGCTGGTCATGAGTTGGCCGGTATTCCCGACTTACCTCCGGTATGTATCACTTGCATTCTGCATCTTGCATTGTCCTTTTATTTCAGTTTATTTGATATTCCGCAGAATACTAATGCATCTGATACTTTTGCAGGCGTCCTCCGAGTACACCCGGCAGTCCGTGGAGTTGAATGCCTCCATGATGGGGATGCTGCAGCGGACCTTCGACATCTTGGCTCTTTACAGCATTCCGGTATGTTTCCTCTGACTGTTTCATACAATCTGATGCACTGCGCAAAACCTGATGAACTGCTCACGGCACTCACACTGTATTCATATACTGCATTCTGCACCGATTCACTGCTCACGGTATTCACATACACTGTACTCATACACTGCATTCTGTACTGATAAACTGCTCACGGCACTCACATACACTGTACTCATACACTGCATTCTGCACTGATTTACTACTCTCAGCATTCACATACACTGTACTCATACACTGCATTCTGCACTGATTTACTGCTCACGGCATCCACATACACTGTACTCATACACTGCATTCTGCACTGACTTACTGCTCACGGCATCCACATACACTGTACTCATACACTGCATTCTGCACTGACTTACTGCTCACGGCATCCACATACACTGTACTCATACACTGCATTCTGCACTGATTTACTACTCTCAGTATTCTCAGTATTCTGATGTGTTCAACTTTCATGCTTTTTCAGCCTCCCTTCCAGATTCCTCCGGTGGGTGGCGCTCCAGCTGGACCTCCCATTTCTACTCGGGACGGCAGAGCCTATCCCCGCACCAGAGGAGGGCATACTTACGCCGGGAGCAGCTCGCGGGCTCCGGTTCAGGATGACGAGTCTGAGGCAGAGACAGAGGCGGAGGCGGGGTCGTCGGAGGAGGAGACCGGAGATAGCTCAGGCTCAGGCTCAGACGGCGATGCTCCTGGTGATGCTCCTGGGCTTCTGCCCAGGAAGAGGGCGAGGACGGATCCTTAGGCGCGAGACTATTGATGCTACTTCAGATTTTTGCTGCTTTTTTATTTTCTTTTCTTTGTACTTTTCCCTTTTGTAGTTAGGGTGCTTTGTACTGCCGCAGGCAGATTTTTGTTTCCGAAACGATGTACTTGAAAGAGATGATATGAAACAAACTTTTTTTGAAAAGAATGTTATATCTGTATATATCTGCGTATTTCATACTTTGCACTGCATTGCATCACGTTACACCTCAAATGTAAGTGAAAATGATTTGTTTGTCTGAAAATTGAGCAATTGTACTATGATAATCGGATAACCAATCAACTAACAGCAAATAACTCATACAAACCACTGCTTGAACAAATAACAGCCCATACTCTACTGGGGATTGATCTGCATACAGCCCATAATACAGCTCTCGGCTCATTCTGCACACAGCAAACCCTGAACAAACAGCCCAATTCTGCCAAGACGGATCAGAAAACTGACACGGTTGGAGTTGAAACACGCTCGGATGTCCCAAATTTCCCTTTTCTTCTCTTGCTTCGTACGAATGTAGAGAATGGCACAACATCCTGAGCACAAACGATTTTTTGAAATAAAGAAGGGTTTTCAACCAGGGTATCGAGCCTACCACAGAACACAACGAGACAGACTCAAATAGAGAAGCAAAAGGCACACGACCTAAACACAAACGAGCCACACTCGAAAAAGACTCAAAACAAAAGTTGAGACCGACAAAACAAAAGACGCGACACACAGACATGTTTACACAAGGAGAGACCTCGAATCTCGAGGAGCCAATTCCTCCGGGTATTATTTCCCACCCCTTCTGATTTGTGATACTCACATCACTCGGCCCTCAGGCTCGGTTTTTCTCTCAAAACCCTCTTGCTCACTTCTCTCTCCGCTTACACCTCTCTATTCTTTATTCTCTCATTCTTCATCCCTCCCCAGGGTGATTAGTGGATGAATAGGAAGTCGCAGGTTCACACCCAGCACTGGTAGCTCACGGCTATTTCTTCTGACGAATGGAGCGCCTTTCCGGCGAGTATGTTGACGGGGGAAAGACAGAAGACCTGACTCAACTGTGCCCCTAGTTCGTCATCTTGACCATTTTCGTTTTCTTCCCAAAACAGTTTTGATCAAAATGAGAGTGGGATTAACACACTTATTCGATTTTTGATTTGAAAATCATGCGAATCAGGCAGTGAGCACTGAAAATTCTCCTTTTGGGTCCAAACATGGTCCAATTTTGAAAAATGAAATAATTTTCGAGAAAAAAGTCAACCTCAGTAAAAATTTTCAAAAACTATTTTTGCAAACAATCAACGCTCAACGAGCGCGGAACTTACCCTCGAGATGCGCAACCTCGGATCGCAGGCAATGGAAAATTGCCCCTGGCTTGAAAGGGGGGTGAGGCAACGGAAAGTTGCCCCTGGTTTGGAAGACAGCTCAGGGCAACTTACGGCAATGCACGGCAACGGAAAGTTGCCCCTTGTTTGGATGATACCGCGGCACATTGTTAGCCAGTCCTTGTTGACGACGATCAGTCCCTCGGACGCGGAGGAGACGAAAACGGTTTGAATCAATATATGGACACAGTCACCTGGAAGGTGTTGGTGGTCGGACTTCAAGAAGAAGTTAATCACCTAGTTCCAGGTCGCTGTAATTGAGACGTTGGATTCAGAGGAGTCAAAAGTGATCAACACCATGACATGGACTGAGACGCTATGGAAGCGTTGGGGGCTGGACTTCAAGGTGAAGTTGCCTACGTATCCCAAACATGGGAATCAAGCCTTACGTAGTTCCGGTTAAGGTACACTCGGGTATTTTAACCTTCACTGTTTAGGCTCTAACTTTTGCCAAGGCGCCCAATGCGGGTTTTCGACCTTGCGAGCTATGTTTTTCTTCTTTTTCTTTTCTTATTTTCTTTTCTTTTGCATTTTCATTTCTTTTTCTTTGCTATTTTTGGTTCTTTTTTTTTTTTTGCTTCTTTTTGTATTTTTCTTTTTTGTCTTTTCTTTTCTTTGCTCTAACTTTTGCCTGGGCCGCTCTTCCGGGTTTTCGGCCCAGCGAGCCTCTCAAAGGGTAAAAGTGTAGCAAGCCCATGCCAAATGGTTTTGAGATGGAAGCCCTCTGTATCCGAGAGTGACTGTTGGGTTGATTTGCAGAAAATCCATCACGGTTGCTTCTCGAGCTTTGCTGGTGGGATCTGATCTCCTTGATCTGACTTTGAGGCCTCTTGCTCGAGGGCTGCTTCAAAATGGGCCACACAGGCGTTTCATGGCACTGTTGAATGTTTGAACGGATTCCGGTTCACAACAGATAAATCGAATCTTGAGGCTGAGAGCGATCCTGGGCTACACAATCTCAAGAGCGATTCCACACAAGTCTTCGCGAGACTGCACAAAACATTTTTTTTTGAAAGTTTTTAAGAAAGCGACAAATCGCTCGTGCTGAAGATAGTGTGGAACCAGTCTGGATCAGGCCAGGGTCCTTCTCAGTACTCACGCCGACAAGCATAAATTCATTCATGAAAAGCTTAGCATGCGTCTCTTTTTCTCAAAATGATCAAAATTTTTACAAAACCTGAGGAATTACTTCCTCTTCGTTTTCATCACCACAGTGTTAAAAAGGGTTTTATGAAAAGCTTAGGTCATTACAACGATGTTCAAGGCGCAAGAGAGCAGGCGATATGTACTGTCGTTCCACTCACACCCTTTGGCACGGCTAACTCGAATAGCGACAAATACAGCACCTGATAGCCACGGCCATTTCATTCAGATTTGTGAGCATAACTGGCTCCCTGACAGAAACAGACTCAAGAAAAAGCAAAAACAACTATTTATAAGACAAAACGGTGTTTGAGGCAACAACCCCGAAATCACCTGGTATTCTATAGAAGAGGGACTGACTCATTACAATTAGACAGACCCTTAAGCAAAAGGAATGTCTCAAAACAATGAGACAGGCTCAAGACAAAACAGAAGACTGACTCGACACCCAAGTCAGAATTTACAAAAATTAACATTTAGCAGGTGCCCAAAAATGCGTGCCAAACGCTATATCCAAACAAATGTACCAGACACTGCCCGCAGGCGGTTCACCTTCTGATTACATACTCGCAGTATCTGTGTCTTCAAAATCCAAGAACTCTGTAGTGACTGACTTGGCCGAGGTGGGTGGGAGGATAACCTCGTTGTCAATCAGATCCTGCACCTCGTGACGGAGGCGAAAACAATTGTCAGTGGCATGGCCTGTCTGCTGATGGTACGCACAGTACAAGGAAGCATCATGTGCGGCCGGGAGATTCTTCGGTAGGGGTCGGGGCTCCAAGGGTTTGAGATGCCCCTTTTTGGCCAAAATCAGCAGTGCCCTAGACAGAGGCATGTAAAGAGGGTGGAAGACCCTGTGCCCTCGGGGCAGGTACTTCGGGGCCTGAGCACTCTTGCTAGATGCACTAGCGAACGGATCGGCGGGTGCGGCCTTGGATTTCTGATCCTTTCCGGATGCAGGGCTGGGAGCGGGAAGAACTGTTTTGGCATGACGGGGCCTATCCCGATTCTCTGATTGACTGGAACTGCCCTCAGGCGAAGTGGGGAAAGCACTCTCCACAGCTTTTGTCACAACTGCAGATATCTGTTGCTTGTTCATCCCCCTGGCTTTCAAAGCCTCTACTGCCCACAGCAGTTGTTCGATAGGGTCGGCATCTGCCTTCATCTTGCCTTTATCTCCGGCCTCGGCCTGATTCAGAACTCGGTTTGATGCGTCGTTACCATAACTGGAGGTCATCTCCGGTTGATTAAGTTCGATAACAATTCGGCCCAGCAGCGGGGGCTCCTGGGGTATAAAGCCTCCGGCATACGGCGCGGCTGGCGGTGAAACTGCCATTCCATAGGCGAGATCCGTCACGGATCTTTGAAGATCACCTATCATCCCCATTAGCTCAAATGTAGTAGGCTCGCGAGCCTGATATAGCTGAGGAGCCCAAACCGGGTGCGCGGCCGGCGATCTGGGCGGATGCGGCATGTCAACAGTAGTCTCATCATGTAGGGTGATTTCTTGATCCAACGCGGCCGTCATGACCACGATTTCTTCTGAATTCTGCGTCATGCTAAGTCCTGCCGCAGCAAGGAGAAAACACTAACTGTTCTGGATTGGCTCTCTGAATCTCTAAACTGAAACGGAAAACAAGCAGCATTTCAGCCCCAGACAGATCAAGCACGGATGTAGCCGAATAACTGTACTCTACTACTGATCACTGTTACCCAGAATCACTATTCAAAACTGAACTGATATCCGCAGACACAACTGATTCTCAACAACACTGATACTGATGCCCTCAGGCCGGATACCCAAACTTGCAAACTGATATATGCGTTCCCTGCAGAGATACACTCTAAAAGCACATAACAGGTAGAAGAGAGCCATTACACCCCTATGTTGGGGTAGGGTTTCCCTGTCCTATTTTGTCAGGAGCTAGGGTTTCACTACGCATACAGCGGTTTCAAACAACCTATATCGGGTAAGCAACCTGTCCTAGTTTGGAATGGTCACTATGGATTTCGAATATGCACTAGGTCGAATGGTCAAAAAGGGTGCCCCGGTAAAACCGGGGTTTGTGTTCCCATACTGGCAGAGCCCGCAACCGGTCAGCCTTATGGACATGCCTTGACAAGACAAGCCTCCGGCAAACCGCTCAGGAATAGCAGATGGCCAACACGGTGTCCTAGGCGCACCAATGCACATGCAATGCAAAGAAACACATAAGTGTAGTCAAAACAGGATATCACGAGTTCGAGTCAAGCTCTCTAAAATCCCCAGCAGAGTCGCCAGAAACTGTAACCACGCCCCGCGAGGGACCGCGCTACAGCTCGGACTCTTCCGTTTGGTTTGGATGGTGGTTCTAATCTGAACCAAAGAGTCCAACTCTGGCAAATCGTTTTGAGAAAAAAAAGATTTTTTGAAAAGTAGTGCCAAACATGGACTGCTTTGCCAGATTACAGAGTCGCCACCTAAATATTTTTTAATGGGGGAATTTAGGAAACCCTGACTCGGTGCCGAAGGCCACGTGTCCGTCATCACCAAATGTCTTGGCTCGGGAGCTTGGGTACGATCGGGGAAGGTCAGCTATGAGCACCCCCTTTCGCCCGGTCCGAAGACCGGCCTCTACTAACCGTGATATCCGATTTTGAAAACTTTATGCGTTCTTATACCGATTATTAACCTAGAATTACTATGTGATGCGCACAACACAAAAGTATAGACTAGATTGCCTAATTCGGAAATAATCATTGCATATCCGTTTTGTCTCGAAAAACGTGTTGGTTTTTGCTACTCGCAAGTAGGCTAAAATACGGATTTCAACGAGTTGTTCCAACTTAGGCAATCCAACCTTCACCCACAGGCATTCAAGCAGTTATAACACATAAGCATTTAGCCGCATGGCAATCATACTGTCATGGCAAACATTCACACGCATGCGATATGCTAAAGCGTAAAAACTTACATCGTACTCCGCGCCAAAACAAGGAACTAGTTAGCAAACATGCATGACCTAGTTCATGTTAAGTGGCTAATGCAACACAGGCATAGATGCAATCTAGAGTAGGCTCGGCTAACCCTAAACATGGCATGTGAAATGCGCGAGTAGCACATATTCAATTTGGAATTGAAAATTGCAATGCAGTTTGTATGATGTACCGAGCCCGGTGCATGTAAACAAATGCATGAATGCACGCATGCATTGCATAAGGTATGCTAATTTAGATGTGCCCTAATCTACCATCATAAGCAGGTAAATAAAAGAGAAGAAAGAAGTGGGGTTGGAAGACATACATCACACTCACCCACACTTATTACAATTATGCGCCTCACTCGGAGGGACCGAAAGAATAATACAGATTAATTAACTACGCAAGCTAATTAAAATATTACAAACTTCACTAAATTAATCAAATGAATTAATTAATCTAATTAAAGCAGTAAACCGCCTCGGGATGAGGACTGGATGCAACACGCGCTCGGGACTGGCTCGGAACCGCACTGCCATGCACGGATTGCCTCTGTTTCCTTTGCTCTCCTCCTCAGAAAATTACCAAAGTCCCAGGAGTGCCTCTCAGGGCACTGGGGAGTACCACCGGCTGGAGTAGAGCACCACCGGCTGAAGGAGGAGGCCACCGGCACTAGACTCATCCATCGGCTGCCAATTGACTGCCGGTCGGCACTAAACAGTGCCGGTCGGCACAAAATGCCTGCAGAACCTGCAACTCACAGCAGCAGAGGGCAACAACATGCATGGCAATATAATTCAAGCCATTTATGCACTACACACACCCCTTATCATGTTTTTGACTCAAGGGGGCATGTGTCTCGATTCCCGGACCACCAATCGCGCATTTCCATGCATGATGGCCCGGAGAACCAAGTATGCAACTTT
This sequence comes from Camellia japonica, assembly GCA_030407325.1. Classification (NCBI taxonomy): domain Eukaryota; kingdom Viridiplantae; phylum Streptophyta; class Magnoliopsida; order Ericales; family Theaceae; genus Camellia; species Camellia japonica. The sequence goes on from JAPPVO010000002.1 coordinate 68,440,007, forward strand.
AGTTTCAAATGCAATGCAACCAAATAAACACACAAAAGTGCCCAACCTCTATCACATTTCACTTCAAGAGGCCAAGCATGCATGCTCATGTGATGCAACTCTAAGCATGTTATCTAACATGCAACATGGATTATGCAATATACCTATGCAAGCATACAAGCAAGCATACAAGACAAGCATGCAAACCGATGAAAGAATGGTCTTACACATGACTTAGGCAACTCAAATAGGCCTAAAATCAGTTGCCAAAGTGCCTAGACATGAGGACTAAACAAGCACACACACATGCAAGTGTTATGATCCAAACCTTAAGCATGAACATGGCAACTCTCAAGCACACTTAAAGAGACCAAACATAGACAATGAGCATGCATTGTAAAGCTCTGAAATACATGCAAAACATGGTGCCAAACCAAGTCGAAGATAGACCAAACAAAGCATGCAAATGGTCTAAGGCTTAAAGCTAGTCAAAGAGGCTTTGAACCAAACTTATGCAAGGCGATTATGGCATGCACTAAACAACTAAAAACAGGTTTTTAGTATGTCAAAACAAAGCCAAAAGGCTACTTAGATGGCATCTAAGAGGCTTGAAATCAAAGGCATGCAAAATGGCCAAAACATGGGGGCATTCAAGACATGCTTTCAAAGCGTTAAAGAGGCGACTAAGGTGAGCATACAAGCACACCAAAAGGTCTGAAATAGCATGCTAGGTGGTTCCAAACCATCAAAAATGAAGCAAGCATGGCATGCTACACATTCATGCTCTTGAGGCCAACAAGCCAAATGTAAAGGGGCTATATGATGCATGCCAAGATTGACCAAAACAACTTAGGACAGAGCTAAAACATGTCAAAATAAGCATACAAGCTTCATGGACCTAGGCCTAAAACATGCTAGAAAGAAGGCATACAAACCTAGAGCAAGTTAAGGCAATACAAGGCATTACAAAGCATCTATGCGAAGCATGCAAGGAGTGCTAAAACCAACTTAAAACAGAGTTTAATCATGGCATAATAGGCATGAAAAACAGCCAAGACATGCTCAAAACACAACCAAACATGGTGCTCCTTTGGAGGCCAAAACTTGCCCTTTTCAAGGACATCAAGGAGAGGGGGTGGCCCTCTCCTTTTGGAGACTTCAAGGCACCATCTCCACCACTGAAATCCCTCAAGATTTCAGTGGTGGAGAGGCCCAAGCACCAAAGTCTCGGAGCTCTCACAAAATGGCCTAAAAATGGCCCTTTTCAAGGCCTAAGGGTGGTCAAACCTACCCAAAGTGCAAAACACTCTTGATAAACAATAAAGAGGGTTAAAAATCAGAACTTTTATGTGTTATGGACTAAGCACAAAAACAATTCTAAGCTAGGTAAAAACAAGGTGCAAAAATGGGGTAAATAAAGTAAGTTTTGTTACCTTTGAAGACCACCTTCACAAAGGTTGGAGTTGTTGGTTCCTTGAGCTCCAAACCAGTCAAGAACTTCAAGAACAAGCCCTTAGCACCTCAGTTCCAAGAGGAAGGTGAAACACTAGGTGTTGATGTGCAATAGTAAGGCACAAACACCTAGTGTACAAAACAAGAAAGAAAGAGAGAGATAGGATAGATACACAAAACCTAACCTAAAACCAGAGCTTCTCCCCCTCCTAAAATGTCTAACCCTTCAAAAATTCTCCCCCCTTGAGCCAAGAGAAGAGGCTTCTCTTGTATAGGCATGAAACTTACAAGTTAAGCAAGCCTAAAGGCTCATCCCTCCATACACGTGTATGGAGGGGAGCAAAAAGGTGATACAGCTGTCTAAAAATATCTGATAAAGCAGCTGTACAGTAGTCGGCAGGGCAAAATGGTCATTTGCCAAAATTTAGTGCCGGTCGGCACAAAAGAGTGCCGGTCGGCACAATAAAGTGCCGATGACAACACCAGCCAGCCGGTGGCCTCTAGCCACAGCCGTGGTATGTGGGGTGCCTCACAAAGCATTCCCTGCCATTCCAAGGCAAAACACAAGTGTTTGGTGCAAAACCAAACACAAAACGGTCGAGTTCGGAAGTCCTGAGGCAAGGCGCGCGAGCCGAGAACTCCGGGAACTCCAAACGAACACAAACATGGATAATCACCGAGTGTTCCAGCGGTGACGTCCAGGTCTTGAGGACGGTAAAAAATGGGGTGTCTACACCGGGTTCAACAATTTTGTGTTGTAGAACAATGTGGACATGCAGAATATGGTGTATCTCGCGCAATTTTTTTGCTTACAACACATAGTTGTCATTATCGCATAAGAAGATGAGGCAATTAACGCAATTGTATCTGCCACTTGTTCCATGACGAATGAACCTGTTCCATCTCGTAGAGGGGTCAAATGCCCATTGGATTTGGATGATAACATTGCCCTGCTACCTAATTTTTGTCCTCATACTGAGAAGGTGCTATTGGCTGCCCTATGGGCCAACAAACTCACTCACGTGGGTCAGTGTTTCGAAGGCGACGCACAATTATTCCGTATTGTACTTTGGAAATACGCCGTGGAGTGTGGATTCCATTACAAATATGTGAAGAACGATTCCATTCGGCTGACAGTTGTTTGTGCTACAAAGGACACAAAGGGTTGCACGTGGTATGTCCACGCGCGAATTTTAGCTGCAAATGACTTTTTCTAATTTCGAAAATGAAATAGTGAGCACTCATGTAGTGTTGTTGTTCGTACCTCTAAGCACCTAAGGGTGGGGTCAGATTTGGTTTATGATATTCTCTCATCATGTGTTCGTGATAGACCACTCGTACGTCCTACCAATATCATGTTAGAATTAAAGGATGATTATGACCTGGACATTACGTACTATGTTGCATGGTTAGGTTACGATGGTACATCGACGCCGTAATCGAGTACAACCTCGGAAGCTACACTAATTTTGATCACGATGTCAACACGTGTATTGATGGTTTCCAACATTGTTGTTCATTATTATTTCTATACACCACTTTCCTCAAAAGGAGGTTTAAAGGGTTCTTGCTTGCTACCACTACGAAAGATGGTAACACAGGTACGTTACAACCTTCACACATATAACAAAATGTAACCTTCCATGCACACCCACGTTATCAATGAAATACACTCTGTTTTACCATTTAAACGTTGGAATTTTTCTCTAACCATCATTACACCTAGCCCTTATCCCATCTACAATGTGTAAACAGGTTTGTTCCCTTTGGCATACGCAATCGTCGACTTCGAAAACACAACAAATTGGTCATGGTTATTGCGAAACTTATCCAACGTGTTGGTTAGAGGAAGTCCATTAACATTTGTTTTAGATCGAAATGCGAGATTGCTTGAGGTGATGCCTACTATTTTCCGAGACGCACATCATGCATTCTGTCTCCAACACTTGTAGCGCAACTTGAAAGAAAAAATGTGATACATGAATAGTATGCATCATAATGGATTGGTAAGAAAATTCCAAGCTTGTGTGTACACACTAACCGTGCTCGCATTCAATCAGAAATTGAAAAAATTCTAGAAATCTAGCCATACTATTGCAACCAAATTCCTCAAGGATGCACACCCATAACATTGGGTGAATGCATTTTTCAGGTATTTACATTAGCTTTAAACAAAATAATTGTCGTTGTTAATTCCAAACGCATAAAACACTAACTGTTTCACATTGACGTGTGACATTTACATTAACAGGGGCAACCAATATAGAGAGATGAGTTTCAATGCAGCCAAGTCATTCAGTTCGTGGATACGTGAGGCGCGCAATCTCCTAATCACAAAACTAGTAGATAGTATCAGAGCTCAGCTAATATAGTAGATATCAAAACGTAGGGTTGCTGTACAGACATGGACAGGTGCAATTTTTCCTAAAATGGATTCTCGGTTAGAAAAGACGTTTAGCAAAGGTCGTTCATGGAAGGTTAGCTAGTCAAACGATGAGGTGTACGAGGTTCATTCACACCCTTCCGTACTTGTCGACATAGGTAGATGGACATGCTCGTGTTTCCAATGGCAGATTAAGCGTTTCTCGCGTACCCATGCTATAGCTGTAATACGAAAAAGCAACAGAGATTTGAACGAACTTGTTGAACCATATTTCCATGTGTCGGAATACCGGTTTACATATGGCCCAACAATCTACCCAATACCAACGGTGGAAAAACCACCATTTGACCCAGCTGATTACGTGATTTTTCCACCGGCTATTAATCGACCACCAGGTCGCCTAAAGTAAAAATGAATACTATCATGGGGTGAACATGTCCAACAGATACAATGTGGCAGATGCGGTCGTATGGGAAACTACAACCGGAAAACATGCAAGGAACCACTCTACTGAATTATTCATCGATCCATCTTCACAATAACATTTGCTTTCACAATATAATAAAACTTAGCTTATTAGAGCAACTACGATGTCCTTAACACAACCACTATACCGGTCAAGCTATCCAAAAAACAGGTTGCCCCGACCATCAGTACAATATATACTAAATAAAGTGCTAGGGTTTATTTATGTTTTATGTGTTTTTTACTAATGTCCAGTACACTTCGCGCGTTATGTAATTCCAAATTTATGTTTGTTTGTGTGCACGACACAGTAGGTTTACAAACAATTCAGCGTAATGTACAGCTTCACATTTAATACGGCTTTATAGTAACACAACTTCACGCTATTGCTTCCTTACATCACGCGTACGCGTCGCCCACAGTTACGTGCACGTGACAAGTTTGTTTGCATTAGTACAGTAGTCAAACTCCGTTCACAAACCTTCAACACAACTAAGTATTAATGGCTCAAAACCTATAGCCACTAACGTGGCAAACCCATTTACAATCAACTCTTTTATGGTACACAGTAGAACTCAACCCAATAACTTATTTTTCAAACTATTCCATTTAACAGTTTCTTAGCAACTAACATTACAACTGACGATTTGAAAAAAAAAAAAAAAAAAAACATTCGACCAATCATAACAAACGTATCAAGCACTTGAGCAAGGCAAATTGTAAATAATAGTTCCACCTTCACAGAGTTAAAACTCGACATGCAACCAATTACCTGCTAATCACCCGAATTTGACAAGTATTCGACAAAGTGCAACGTACCACATCACAAAGCATCTCGTTTCACTTGGACCCGGATATATCACACCACCATTTCAAGACGCACATTGCACATATTGACGTGTCAAGCAATACATGCATAGCACGACGGACCATATTTTGGGCACACACACAAAACATGTTTCACCCAACCAAAATAACTACTTAACAAATGTAAAAGACGGAAACACATTGTCCACCACGTCATGTTATCCACCAAAAACAAATTTTTCATAAAAACAAAAAAACTTAAACACATCCAAACATCATATAAATACTTAATAAAAAATATTGAAGGCACCGAACTAAAAAACCCATGTACAATTTGCCACCATCAAAACTATCATGAACCGAGCAACATCCATTCACATCATTGCGTCTGCATCATATTGAAGTCCGCGTCACATTGTCCGCCAATCCTCTAATCGGGTTGTTCACAAGCCTTTCACCATGGTCGCACGTAGTACGCTACAGTTACCCTCATGTAATGATCCACCCACATCCACGTGGGGCACATACCAACACATGATCGTGCACACAATGATCGCACAATCAAGCTTGTGCGCTACCAAAACAAACACTGTAAAAACACAAATTAAGCAACACATATGTAGCAACGGTGCAACACATCTGCACCATTGCCAACACAATCACTTACGTCTTAGCACGTTGTTGGGGACATCGTACAATTGACTCGATTGCAATCTCAGATTCCTGTGTTTGCACTAAGTAACCCAAATTCTTTGCATGCAACGACCGTCTGACCACATCTATCACAATGTTTTTCTACAACATAGTGTACACACCACAATCGAAAATCATCTCGTCAGCCACATTCACCACACAACAACAAAACACAAAAACACAGACAATTTGTTAACATGCTTACCAGGAAATTGCCTTGATAGTAGTGCATGTCCAAGGTGCTAGCCCTTTCCCTCATTGAATTATAATGTTTCCAAATACTATCATCTGTGTTATGCACCACAAGTGTCCAATGTGAGTCATGACATATTGGGAAGTGTATGTAGCGTGCGTCACTCGTAGCGTTAAGGTTGTCTAATATGAATCTATCTCTTGTTTGTCGATTGCTATTCCACATCATATCCTACAAACGACACCCTAATCAATCATGCATGGATAAAATTGGACTACAAACAAACACACAAAACAAAACAAACTCACCAAACATATGTTGCTAACAAAGTAAGTTTTCTCCGGGAATCCTACACCATCATTCAGTTTCACCTGTTCAGACGCTAACTATACCGTGTATGTATCAATTACCTAGCATTGACAACAGGGACATACATACAGATCACAATACATTCATGAAACCACATAGTACGTTACCATCAACTCGTACGATTCGCACACACCATACAAAGAGAAAAACGACTTACATGACGGACAAGAGCCAACACATTAGTAGCGTAAACATCACCGACTTCCTCATTACCTACCCACATCACAGCCCTAATACCAAAACAATCCAAACATTAAAACCGGAACACATACATATATTAACATGTACTACATAACAAAACCAACATAACTACTTACCCGTCACCATCGCGATCATACGTATCAATTATCCTCTTCTTCCCATCAGCCGTCAACATTTTCCACACAGCCAACCTGTTTAACCATAAGCCCAGACCACTTTCTACCAGTCCCTTCAACATCATCCACATCAATAACATCCACATGCACCCCATGTTCTACCCCACCCCTCACACCAACACTACCTGAGCAACTTGCAAAATTACTAACCTTACCCCTCCACCCCTGCACCACCGGATACTCAAAATCTGGAAGTTTTAGCTCTTTCTTGACTCTAGACTTGATGTTACGAAAAAAAGAAGTTGGTCCTTCAATTACCCTGCCACTTTTGGCCATTATTGGGCTGATCACCGCCACTTTAGTCACCAACGCATCAGCAACTGCCTCACCAGTGTCTAAATATGCATCCTGGCCTACCATTATCACATTCCGCCCAACCTCATTGGCTGACAACCACATTACCACCCCCGCATGGGCTATCATCCAACCTCTTTGCTATTTGCACAGCTTCACCTACCTCGTTAACCGCATTCCCACCTACCACTGTAACGTCACGGAACGTCTGCGTCACATTGTGCACTTCCTGATTGGCTAACTGCTCCTCAAGCCCAGATATAGTCTTTTTTAGTTCTGCATTTTTAGCAACTAACTTCTCCAACTCGCCATCATGCACCTTGAAAATACTCTCAAAACCCCCGACCAAGTGCAACGTCTACATCTCGTTCAACCTCCTTAATTTATCAACTTCTGTCTCCAACTTTAGTATTTCATTGTCTTTTATACTAATCTGTAACTCAAGATTTGTAATCGTTCTTATTGCTTGGTTGAGGTCCATGTCCGTGTCCCTGTCCCTACAGGTACCATCACTCTGACGGATGACGTGCCCAACATCAGACAACAAACCGCTAGATGACCCCACCCGTTGAATGCCACTATGCTTCCTACGCGTACCTGAATTGGAACTCTCGCCCGGTTCATCCCCCAAACTAATAGCAAGTTGTTCACTGTTGTCAGATCCCACGTAAGGTCGTGACGGTCAACCCACATCCACACTCAATGCATCTTTGCCTGATCCATTACCTTCATTCTTATCAAGTTCTCCACCTTCCAAACACAAAATCTCATTGGTGCGTGCTACTAAATGCTCGCATCTCACCAATATATTATTCACATCTATCAAACATATATCAATATGAAACACCACCCGAACATGCACCATACGTAATCACAAAGATGCGTTACTTCATAGGAACTAAGTAACACATACCTGGAAGTTGAGTTGCCTTTTCAGATTCACTCATCGAGCGTTTGCCAGAAGCACACCCATGTTCCACTTCAAGAACTTTAGAAATTTGTCATCTGCTTTAGGTTCCACGATTGTCGAATGCTCGCACAACCAATATTGCAAAAACCATACATGCACCATACGGTTAGACTACCCAATTTACCCCGTTACTCAACTAACATTCAAAACTAACGGTCATAGTACAAGACAAGTACAATGTGAACAATACCAGCAAAGAGATAACACATCCCGTTACTTTTTCTAGCATTCTGTGGAAGTTACGTACAGAACTCATCAAAGCGTTCTGGATTGCACTCGTTTAAGCATATTTTTTCATCGTATCCAAGTTGTCTATGTAATGAATAAAACACCAACTGATCGTTTCCCTGGATGTTGAGAAAAATAATTTCCCACATGAATACAAACAGAATAATTTGGCCGTGTCTTCCTTGTCAATTGTGTTCTCCCATGTCGCCGCTTCAACCAGCAAATTTCTAATAATCTTCGGAGTGATTTGACTGATGTTTCAACACCTTCGCTGTTTGTCTCGGACGAGGTATCAAATCAAGAAAAGTTGAACCACATTTCAGTCCAAAGATCAACCGTATGTCCTCGTCAGTCACATCCACAACCTCACTACTTATCTGGTCCCACACATGGTACTCTCGAATGATGTTCACCACCAAGTCATCCCTTTTACGGTACTCGGAATGTACCAGCTCATTTGTCAGTATAGCTTCGAACAACAACCAAAACGACGTCTTCCTCAAATGGACGAAGTGCTTCTTTGTCCAGTTGATTGCGCAAACCATTTTCACAATTCCAATAATGTTCAACCAAAAATTCAACCTCATCCTCGCCCTTTTCGGTGTCTCGCTAACACGTTTTACGTTTTTTTTTGTTTGAACAATATTCAACACTGCATATTCACCCCAAACTTTTTCACCGGCATACCTCCCACCGCTTCTTGTCGTTTGAGTTTATAAGACTGCGTCCTCGGGCTCCATGACATGCCAACTTTTGTAACAAACAACAACCCATTAGTGAGTAGCCAGAATAGAAGACATTACTAGAGAACTACAACACAACACACGCCACCAAACACAAACGCATACAACACTATACATTAAAACACATACCATACTCCCCACAGACATAACTTCTCGTCACCCAAACACACTAAATCAAAACAAAAACAACCACGGATAATATTAGTAGGTCAAAGATTATGACACATTGATGTCCACACACCCCACAATAATCCCCGTTCACGTACGCTCAGCCACGTGATGCACATATTCCAAAAAACCACTACTACCCACATGTATACCACCACCTACACATCACACGTTATACATTTTACAACACAATGTGCAGGGACCAAACAACAATCACAGAAACCCAACCACACCATACTAGCATTTTCATCCTGCAACTTGCATATTGGAACTACCAACTACAATAAAAAATGACAACATATCGTGGGAAACCTACGTCAGAAACAGGACACACTAACCAATCGCGAACATAACCACCCAAAATCACACACTCGACCTCCAAAAATGACAAGAAAATGTGGGAAACCCATATGATAAACGAACATGCTGACCAAACAAGCAAATGATACAGCAACGCACACCCTCGTGAACAATGTAAGACCCACATTGGTTCAAAAACTCAACCAAATCGAAAGTATAAACCAATAACATCAGCTTGTAGAATAATGGACAAAAGTCAAAAACACTTACTTCCACCCATCATGGTCATAGCCGAATAGGATGATGACATATTCAGTTCACGAAGCTTCGATTCCCCAATCACTCACCACGCTACCCCGAAAGCTAGGGATCCACACTGCCACCCACAAATACACACTCGCCCAAAGAAATGACAACATAAATTGATTTCCAAGAACCCACACACCAGTCCCAAATCTATAGTGACAGATTTGATCACAAATTTCAAAATTTGAACTTGGTTCACATCGTTTCTTCAAAACCCTAACACAACAAAGGAAAATTACCAATTTTGGGGATACTATTTCCAAGTAAGGTGGGTCTCTATCAGTCTAGACCTGCGTCAAACCGGATCCACTATTTACATTACCATAACTGACTACAGCATCTCTGAAACGTAAATCCAAATCCTTAGCTGCCACGTCATCACCGCCTAAACCAACTCCACGTGATGGCAAATCCGTCAATAAACATAAACAAGGACTGTACAATTAAAAAGAATATTTTTGGGACCAATTAGATCGAAAGACCCAAAAACGGAATTTACCAGACAATTTCCCTAATAAAAATAGGCCAACAAAAAGCACCATTGCTAAATAGCATTTCCTTGTTATTATGAATTTTCTAAATATGGTCATTATGTTTTGTTTATAAAAATGGTTGGTATGGAGTCTGATTTTGTTTGTATACCACAAGGTAAATCATAACTTGTGATTGATTTAAAGGAATGAGATTTATCATAATTTTAAATGAGATCAATATATTTTTTGAATGAAAATTCTAATATTTTAGATTAATCACATTTTATGTTTTGTTCACACACTTTGTCACTGTGTGAACAAAATTCATATTTATGAAGACGAGTCTTCCTTTGTGCTAATTTTAACTGTAAATCACAAAATACTAATGCACTAGATATTCATTATTACCATTCAGTAAATACTTAAATTATAATTTGATCATAAATTTATAAATATATATATATATATATATGAAAATAAATGAAAAATATATTAAAAAATAAAATTTTATTTAAAAATTTTCTGTCATTTTACTGTCAATTGATAAATTCATGTTTTAAACCAGCATTAAGAGAGTGTGAAACATCCATCCTTCTCTCATAGCACCCTAATAAAAAAAAAAAATTAAATAAATAAAATCACAAAAAAAAATATTAAAGTAAAAAATCCGCAGAAACGTCCATGCTGGCTGTGGATTTTTTTAATCATTTTATTTTTCGCCATTGATCTCGGCAGAGATTATAAAAGGATTGGGTACTGATGTCACATCATGATCAATTTCTTTTAAGGGTGGTGATTTAGACCCCTTTTTTAGACCCCCTTTTGACCCCCTCTCTTCTCTCATTGGTCTCCCTTTCCTGCACATCCAATCACTCCCTGACACATGGCAAAGGGGGGTGAGGGGGTGCCCCCAAAAGGGGGTCTCAAGTATTATCCTTCTTTTAACAGTATTTTACATACTAATTAGTATACTAGTTAATATATTACTATATATTATGATATTATTATTTTAAAATTAAAAATCACACTAATTATATAAATTATAACACTTAAAATTTTTAAAATTATATCATATTATTTATTAATACATTAATTAATATATAAATTGATACATATAATTTTATCCATTCCTTCTAGAACCATAATAATGTTATCCTCTTAATTCAATCCACCTCTCTCTATTTGTTTGTATTTATAATATAAATATATTTATATTATTTGTCTTTATATGTGTAGCCAAAAAGAAAAAGGACAAGAAAAAGGCCCACAGATGTATACACAACATATGGTTAAAAAAAAAAAAAAAAAACAAAAGCATATGGTTAAAAAATTCTAAGCTCATATCCGCATGGCTGGAATATTATTTGGGCCTAGTTTGGCATGTCAAAAAAAAAAAAAAAAAAAAAAAGTTAAAAAATTATTCAAAAAGTTAAAAAGCTATTACTATTTATCAAAAAAAATATTAAAAAATTAATTTTACATACAAAATTACAAGACAGATCTGAACGGCTTGCGTTTCTTAAGAAAAATTGGACAATTGGGATGCAATTTTAACACACTATGGTTCGGCCCGTGGGAGCCCATCACATGTCCCGTTTTGATAATCTGAACCGTTTAATATGTAGAACTCGTCGAGTATTATATATCTGTATAAAATCACATTGATCGGATATCACTAACTATATGATCAAATCAGTTTTGTATACAAAAAATGGATGGTGTTATAGTTAACGGTTAAAAAAAAACCAATCTGATTAGATAGCTATCGATATCCGATCAACGTGATTTTTTATAGGTATATAGTACTCGACGAGTTCTACACATTGAACGGTTCAGATTATCAAAACGGGACCCGTGATGGCCCCCACGGGCCGAACAGCACCATCTAGTGCAATGCCCAAAAAGTAGCCAATCATTTCTTAGCATCAATTCAGCTGCGCAGATAGTACGGTTGTACACCTCACACTCCTAATCTTCTCCTACACACTAATTTATACAATTTTTTAATACATATTTTTTCATAAAAAGTCAAAAAGTTAACCCAAATAACCATATTTTTTTCTCAACTTTTTAGTCAAAAAAGTCAAAAAATGCACTTATTTAGGACACCCCAAACAATCCCTAAATATAAATAATTTTTTGATATTTTAAAATAAAAAATTATAATTAATTTAATTTTTTGGGTGCTTTTTAACTTATTCAAGAATAGTAATTCAAATTTTATAACTAATTTTTGACATAATTAGTTATTCAAAATCATAAGCAATTAAAAATTTAGAATGCTGTTAATAACTTTCAAATATTTTTATCCACCCAAAAAAACTTTCAAATATTTTTTTTGAACCACCATCCCTTTTATTTTTATTATTATGATTTTATTTTAATATAAAATTTAATTTCTCTCATCAAAGATAGCAACACCCAAAATTTACTTTGTTAAATTTACTTTTGACTTAAGTGTTGAGTTGGGGTCACATGCCATCACTTGTGCAAGTAAAAGACAAACAAGTACTGGAATTTGGAAATTGATTCCCACCGGATTTAGCTACCCTTCTGTCATATGACCTTGGAAAACTTGCTACTTTGTCTTGTGCCTTTCATTTCTTTGGCAAAGTATACATGACATATTGAAAAACCTACAAAGTAAATTAGGATATTTTTTTAAATGTTAGAATAAGTTTATGCATACAGAATCAATTGTAAAATTAATCATATAAAATATAGTTGAAATAATTTAAGTAAAATTATATATTTTTTTAATATTAAATCTCACCATTTGATATGCATGCATAGTTAAGATTGTTTCATGTGATTAATTCTATGTCTGAAATATTTCATTTTTTTTTTAATTTTTAATTTTTAATTTTTTCTTCGGAGATGATTCATAATCTTTATTCAATTTTGATGACATTCCACCTTACCAGTGAAGAAAGTTTTATCAAGAGAAAACATTCTTGCACATTTAATTTTTTTTTTTCAAGTTAGGGATTTATATATTCAAAGGAAATTAATTGACCTATGGTAGAAAGGTTCAGTTATAACTAAATTAAATAGTTCACTTGATAGATTTTAATTGGTAATGAGTTTAAGAGTTTGATCTATTCAACCACCTCAAAGCACAATTTAACACATTTGCCATTATACGACTATCGCTATTCTTACAAAACTTTTATAAAAACACAAAAACCATTCATATAATAATATGACAATGACAATTTTATAATTAAAAATTATTTTAGTGAATATTTTTTTAAAATAATACTGCCATATCATTTTGTATAACATTACTCAATAATATATAGTGATATAATTGTGTAAGTCTTAAAATTATTTTCTTCATCCACTTAAATAGTGGGTGAATAATATCATTCTCTATTAATTAAAACGATAGGTAGACCCTATTTAAAACAATGGAGCCCATTTTATATTTGTTCACTCACTCGTCAAATGATTAAATAAAATAAAATTCATAGTAATGGAAAAATGTTAAAAAGTCTAAGGAATCAAAAAAAAAAAAAAAATCTTATAATTTGAAATTTTTTTTTTTTTGAATTGATAGCATAAATTAATTTTGTCATTGTGAATCATTCCATATATAAATTTCAATCACAAATTTTATAGTATGTTTTTCGAGGTTTGTAGGCTCACTAAAGAATGATTGATAATGGTTTATTTTGATAAGTAAAAAAAAAAAAAAAAAGGTGTGACGAGGATTAGTGTGACAGGAAAATGACCCACTAACAATAAAACAAAAATGTAAAGTAAAACAAGTGAGGTTTTCCCACGAGATGAAACCCTATAAACTACTCAATAATATAGGTTGTTACGAGTTCTAACCACTATTAAAAAAAAAAAAAATACTTTTGCCATTGTTACAAGTTGTACTAAAAAAAATATTTTTTATGATTGTTATAAGTCGTCGCAAATAATAAAAAAAAGTCACAAAAGGCCTGTTGCGACGGCCCATGCGACAGCAAATGGGGGTCGCGAATGTGGGGGTGGCAAATACTTTTTGTAATCGCAAAACAGCAGTCGCAAACTATTTGCGACCACCTAATCTACTTATGGTGACTAATGTTTTGACGTAGCAAAAAAATTTTTAAAAATGCCTACAATATTTTAACAATCTATATTCTCTTATATATATATATATATATTCAAATATTATATGCAATAAACGTAAAGTGATATTTGTCAAAATTCTAATACTCATGTATTATTTTTCATCACTTCCCTTAACAAAATTATCTTTCTTAAAATAAATAAATAAATGTGCATACAAAATATAAACTTCTATACATGCAAAATAAATATCCATCAACTATCCTTAAAGTATTTATACAAAATACTAATTGATTCAAGTACTCAAAAAAAATAAAAATAAATAAATAAATAATAATTCTCAGTTTAGCTCTCAATATCACCCACCCAATCATATCAACTACTCCTTTAACACTACCTGCAAAAATATACATCAATATATTAGACATCATTTAAATTATCTTTGCTTAAGCAATAAACACCTATGAGGTTCATTTCAAACGGTGAAACAATTTAGACCTTCAAACTTAAATGTTATCCAAAGCAAACCACTTGGAGCTATTACATCTTGCAAACAAGAAATAATTCTTCTTGCAAATAACATTTAAGCTTCCTGTACTAGAATATACATAAGAAGCAAGATTGCCAATGTACATACAAAACTTGCAAACAAGAAATAATTCTTCCTGCAAATAAAAATGTAAGAAAGAAACTAACCATATTGTCTTGCAATTTCATTCCAATCAAGTAAAATTCCATCCCTCCCAAATCCTCCTCTCACGTAATTAACAACAGTCTCCACCCAACCTTTGTTTTCGGTCACTAACCTCCTACAAAGAATCGGGTATTCCTTACCCTTTGGAATGTATTGGTAGTACAACATGTTCAACCGAAGAAACAACCAATTTATATATAACACCACTATCAATGAATGAAAAGTGTTTTCAAATTAGTGACGAGTATCTTGTATTCTTCATTTCTTTTTTCTTTTTTGTCTTTTACTTGTGCCCCAAGGACATTTTTTAGCAAGACCCTTTTACATAAGATAGGTATATGCATATCTATATATACATGAGGGCATCTCCAACCCTTAACTAAATCTTGACTCCAACTTAAATTTGAGTAAAACGCCACTAAAATCTCATCCACTCCTTTATTCAAACCTATACGAAATTGAGTTTTACTCAAATCATAGGAGACCGATTTCCTTTATTCAAATTTCTATCAAATAAAAAATAAACACATATGTGTTCCAAATTCTCATTTACTCCAACTCCTAGCATCGACTCAAAACATGACACTTGTAAGCAAGTGGATGTGTATTAGGCCATCTCCAACTCTCAATTTATACTTATACTCAAATGAAGTACAATTGGGCTCGTAATTGAATTGCACAAACTAATTTTCATATTTATAGAACATATATATATATATATATAAACACAATTAGTACTCATCAACTAATATAGAAACCAAAGCAATGAAACAAATTTATAAATACATAGATATATAGAAGCAGAAATATGAAATGGGGTTTTGAAAGTTATTGCAAAACCTGGTAAGTTGATTTCACATAAGGGTTTTTACATATGTGTTAATGTGATTTTTTTATTGTTGTGTACATGGTTTCTCCCTCCTTGGAGCCACTACTAGATACTTTACCTATTAAATGAAAAATTGATATATATATATATATATATATAGAGAGAGAGAGAGAGAGAGAGAGAGAGAGAGAGAAGCACCTCATCTTCTTTTGAAGCTTGTTGCCCACTAGATGCATCCGACACCTACAATATGTTAGTATAATGTGTTAATAATTTCCATATGTATGTATATAAATTTGATAAAACGTAAAATTCATCAATTTGTAAGTATTGCACCTCTCTCAAGCTCGTACTCCTAGCCACACCCTGTGACTTTAAGAACAAAACACGTGTCGTCAAGTTCTCAATCATTGTAGTGAACCTAGACTCAACGTCTTGTATCACACGTCATGTGATTTCATCAATAAATGAAGAGACTGTTGATGATTGGGATGGGCCGTTACCTCGCGCATATACCGTACTCCAGGGCATTCCTGTCTCATAAGTATTGCAATATCCATGTCCATCATTCCCAACAATTTTATGGTAAATCCCATTGCAATACTCAATCGTATATTGCTCCTTAGGAACTTTCCAAAGATACACATTGTATTCCTCCTACATTTTGAAAACATGAGGACAATGTTTGTAAAAAGCAAAATATGTGTAGAAACTTTTAAACCATAGACATATTGCCACCACATCGGGATCATTCAGGTTGTGTGCCCTCTTCCAAAGACTCATTTGATCTATTCGCTCCCCTTTATGTGTCATCTGCAATTTTTTTCAAGTTAGGAGCTCAAGTCTTCACAACATAATAAGTCGTAAGTGCAGCACTAGATTAGTACATTGAAACGAATATCTGAGAAAGATGTCCTTTCGGTCGTATGTGGAGGCCCACAAAATCCCCGATTAAAAGAATTCTTCTTAGCAATCGCCTATGACATTGGTTAGAATATCAAACATTAGTTATTTATCATTAAAACATTAGTTAAAATTTTATAAAGAATACTTATACATGTACTTCTTTACTCGCTCAATATTGCACAAGTTTCCTCTACTGGGTTGGCACTATGTTAGTAGGTACTCTAGAAGCAATGTTCGGATCATTCTTGAATGGAACCCAATACTTGGACTTTGTCTTGCTTTTATGATCTTTCCACGATGTCCTACAAAGTCGCATGCAAACCTTCTTGAATTCATCTAAACAATATACCAAGTTGTCCTACAAAGCATAAATTAAAAAATTGAGTAGTATAGATTGCAGAATAATATCCTTAACTTAAAATTAAAGAAGGGGACATGTTGGAGGATCCATAGAAACCTAAGAAATTTCTGGAATTATAAGTTCTTGAAATTATAATAAGCATGTATGTTGGGGCTATTAATAAATTGAATTATTAGATGTTTCACAGTATCATACCTTCACCTCCTGCCAAATATTCTCCTTTATATCAACATGCATCACATTCCAACTAAGATATATAAGTGAGACTCTATGCCCGCTGTGCACGATCAACCCTAATTGTCCCTTCAACTTTTTGCCATCATCCTCCATCGGCTGGAACTTATCATCAAATTTTACTTGGATCTTAGTGCGTGTACCCCATTCCTTTATCCCTTGGGCAAATCCTCGACCTTGTCGTGGATACATTAATGAAAATAGAAAATAAAATGCAAACAAACCTAATGATGACTGTGAGGAAGTTGCTGTAGAGGCAGCTAATATTATATGTGGAGATGAAACGAATGAAGAAAATACTCCATCCATAGTGCAAGTTAGCGAGGGACTTGCCCACACACGTAAAGTCTTACCCATAGTGCAAGGGGCCTTAATGTCTTCTTCTTTCCCTTTCGCGTCATCCTAAAATTAAAGAAATATGAAAAGGTTCATATACAAGAAATATGGATATCAATTTACTTATAATATAACACAAGATATAAATATAAACAAATGATACAAATCAATTTCAGAAAAAATGGAACTTTAGCAGTTAAGTTTACCTTGAAACATATGGAGAAGATGCTCCATCCATAGTGTGAGGTAGCGAGGGACTCGCCCACACACATAAAGCCTCATCCATAGTCCAAGGGGCCTTAAATGTTTTCCTCTTCCTCTTAGCATCCTCGGTCGTCGTGCTAGCAATTCTTCATTTGGGTGACGTTGATAACTGTCAAGAGTGCAAGTTAAATTTAAAACCAATTTAATACATGACAAATAGCATCAACTAACAAGATAAATTCATAAAATACTCCTAAGAATGCTGACCTGAGAGGCAACATCAACTCCAATTTCGTCTAGGACCTATCAAGTAAATAAATAAACTACCGAAAGTACCACCATGTCATGTGTACATTCCGAATGTGTAAAAAAAAAAAAATCTTCAGTAAATATTAAAGACCAATTTAAAGTCAAATTCCAATAATAAAAAAACCTAAACATACAAGCTTGTAATTGGACAAGCGCTTAAAAAATGAACCTAGTTGGTCAGCTCTTCAGTTTCCTCTTCAGTCTGCTTAACTAGGGACATTTGCTACAAACACGCTTGTAATTTTGCTATTTGTTGCCTAAGCCCGATTAATAGACATGCTGAAATTTTAGTTGCTACATGCAAAATGCAGATACAAATAAAAATAAGAAGATAAATCTGAATATAAAAATAAGAAAGAGAAATATTTCCCAGAATGTACCTCATTCCCTATTTTAGCAGTTCTCTTTATCTCCGCAACAAGCTTCTTTTCCTATATCAACAAATAATTTATAATTAGATCAAACACCAAAAACTTGCAACATAAACATTACCTATAAACTTGTTAACATACTTCCAATTGCAAGGTGGTGATTTCCCTCCCAATACCTGAAGCAAGATAAAAGTCCAAACATTAATATGAATTCCTATGTATATAATAGTAATCAAATTAATTGATTCAGAGAGAAAAAAACAAATACAGGACATTAACATTTACCAATAGCATTAGATACATTTAATTACAAACAGTTTAAAGAACGATATCTCTGGTTGCATTGGTCATTTCACGCTTACTCTCTTGAAGTGCCTCTGTAATCAAACAACACAGAAACAAAATAAATCTTTCTTAATTGAATTAATACATTCACGTAATTGATATGAATTATAAATTAGGACGAAGAAAACTAGGGCAAAAACCTTTGGCTGTGGGTTTCTTCGCAAAGATGTTCATGATTTATAGAAAAAATGAAACAATCAGTAATCAAAAATAAAAATGAAGCAATCACAAAGACACAAAGCAATTCACAATGACATATAATTGAATATGACTTCCATTTTTGTATATCCACATTGTACATATGATCATACTATAAATGACACAAAAACATATATAAATGTCTCACAAATTCAACAATTAAGCATGAAACAAACACGCTATTGTGCACCAAGAAAATCAAAGTCCAACCCTCTTCCTCAACATCAATTGTTGCTCCTTCTATTCCTTCTCTCACCCAACCAATTTCTTTATCACGAAGCATAGAATTGTCTTCCAAATGTTAAGTCATATAGGGTTCAACTTGAGGGTCATCATTAGAATTCATATCAAAAAGACCTCTTTGAGACATCTTTACCACAACTTGCCAATCTGGTTCCAAGGGATCAGGAATGTACCAAACTTGCTCAGCTTGGGATGATAATATAAAAGGTTCATTGCTAACACGATTGGTTCGGTATAACAAACGATTGAAGTTGACTAATGTGAATTTGAAAGCGTCTTCCATTTTCTCCCTTGTGTTATCAACCCAATCACACTTAAACAACACATATTTCATATTGTTAGTGTACCGGATTTGAACAATATCAGTCAACTATCCATAGTAGTACACAGCACCGACGCGAGGTCTCATGTCCTTCTGACTAGCATAACTCATTGTATCATCCTTTAAAGCTACGCCACTATTTTGAGTCACCCGACAATCATCCACAGTCTTCACATGAAAACAAAACCCATTGATAATGTAACCATTGAGCCGCCTAGCCAAGGTATGAGGACCATCTACTAATCTATTGATTTCTTCAGTAAATGTAACATTACTTGTCCTTCACAAGGTTTGAGCCTATTTAAAGATAAATATAAATTCAACTTCAACTCAAAATTTATGATGGTGTTTGGGAAGTGAGTTTTTATGTAGGTTTTTTTAGTTGTAAGTTTTTATTAGATAAAAAATTTTTAGTGTTTGGGAAGATAGTTGGGTTTTTATGTAGTTGGATGTGATATTTGTGAGAGAAAAAGTGAAATGATTTTGGAGTTGGATGTGATATTTTGTTTGGATGTGTTTTTTTTGGTTTTGTAAAAAGTTTGTCTTTTAGTGGAAAAAATGAGAAAAAAATTTGGAACCTAGGTTCCCAAACACCACCAAAGATATGTGAAATGAAATGTCTAAATACATAAATGGTCCTTAAACCAGGTATGAAATGTTTCGAAATGCTCAGACTGAATCTGATGATTGCTTGCACGAGGCATTTGCTCTTAATGACTTCAAGGTGTTTGCTGTGTAAATTGAAAGAGAATAGTAAGTATCATATAAATTCCATTTTAGAATTTTACAATATTGGGGGAGTGATAAATTACCTTATGAATGGTGCAATTGAACTTGTGTTGAACAACACCTACTGGAAACACTGTTGTAATTCATTATCATTAAGATAAAATGTTATACTATCGCCTACAGCTCGACCCATGTTGTCATCACCTTTATTGTTTATCCTCGGTCGATTAGATTTGGTTTCCACATTAAGGAGATAGCGTGAACAAAAGTTCATGCATTCTTCCATCAAATAACCCTTAGCTATTGAACCCTCCGAATGAGCTCGATTACGCACATATTGTTTCAATGTAAGAAGAAACCTCTCGATCTGGTACATCCATTGAAACTGTATTGCTTCGGCGATCAATGCTTCATTAGCAAGATATATAGGCAAGTGTTCCATTATGTCGAAGAAAGCTGGCAGAATTTTTTTTTTTTTTTTCAAGATGACAAAGAATTACCGCAATACGATTTTGAATATATTCCCAATCGCTTGCACGATTTACTTTGGAGCATAATTGTCAAAAAAAAGTGCTCAACTCAATCAATGGTTCAATCACATTCTTAGGCAAGGACCTTCGTATAGCTAAATGAATAAGTTGTTGCATCAAAATATGACTATCATGGCTCTTAAGACCCCAAATACTTCTATCTTGTAAGTGCACGTGTCGCGAGATATTAGATGCATAACCGTTCGGTACTCTTACTTGCTTGAGTACTTTGAGAAATATATCTTTCTCATCCTTGCTCATTGTGAATTGTGTTGGAGGTATATAAACTTTATTAGACCCTCTTTACTGCAAGTGCAATGGTTTTCTAATATTCATTTCTTGCAGATCATGTCGAGCATTCACATTATTTTGGATTTTTCTCAAACTCCTAGTATTGTCCACAATTTATTATCGCATATATTTTTCTCTATATGCATCACATCGAGATTGTATCTTATTAAATTGTGCTCCCAATACGTCAATTCATAGAATATACTCTTTTTCTTTCAATTGTGGCTCCTCGTTCCATTATTTTCCCTCTTTTCTTATCTCTTGAACATTTTCTTAAGGTCATTCCTCCTATACTGACTAAGGACACCTTTTGATTCCAACTGATGCAACATCTCAAATCTAGATAACATTTGAGGTTTTATTCTCCATTCCCAATTACCATCGAATGATACTTTATCCTTTCGAAATTTATGATTAACTGGTAAGAAACGACGATGACTCATGTACGAATACTTCCTACCCTGCTTCAACCAAGATGATTAAGTTTGCACATTGCAACAAAGACAAGCATATTCACCTTTTGTACTCCATCCTGATAAGTTGGCATAGGCAGGAAAGTCACTGATTGTCCATAACAAAGATACATGCAATTGAAACATTTCATTGGTTGATGGATCAAACGTTTGTTCACCTTCATCTCATAATTCCTTCAACTCCTCAATTAATGGTTGCAAATAGACATCGATCTTATCGCCAAGTCCTTTTGGCCCATCAATCAGCACAGATAAAATCAAATTTGGTTGCTTCACGCACATCTATGGTGAAAAATTATACGGAATCAACACAATTGGCCAAGTGCTATGAACTATGTTCATTGATCTAAATAGGTTGAATCCATTTGCAGCTAACCCAAGACATTACGACTGTTACTAGCAAAACAAGTGTTTCATCGATCAAAGTCCTTCCATGCAAGAGAGTCAATAGGATGCCTTAACACACCATCATCAACTCGTTCTTCTGCATACGATCTCATGAGCTTTGCCATTTTCTATGACATAAACAACCTCTGCAACCTTGGCTTCAAAGGGAAATACCTCATTTGTTTTGTTGCTACCCATTTACCAAATTCCCTTTCATCATTTCCAACAACATCATTTTGTTTCCATCTAGAACTACTGCATATAACACATTTATCAAGCTTTGCATTCTCTTTTCTGAACAACATACAACTATTAAGGAAAGCATCAAAAGTCTTATATGTGAAACCCAAATCTGTAGTAACCTTCCGAGCTTGATAATATGAACGTAGAAGTTTTCTGCCTGTAGGAAAAGCCTCATTCAAAAGCTCAAGTAACATGTCAACGGATTTGTCGGCCCATTGATTGAGCACCTTCATATGCAAAATTCAAACGATTAATGATAGTGAAGTAAATTTGTGACACCCCGGGTACAATTCAGTTTGTGCATCTTCCAAAAGTTTAAAATATTTCAAAGTTTCGTCATTTGCCCCTATCTGAACTAGATCATCTTCCTCTATATGGCTTGAATCACTTACCCCTGCTTGGGCTGAATCACTTGTAGTTGGTTCATCATTCTTAATACCCACATGGGAATTCCCATGGCCTCTTGTACCATCACAACCACATCATTTCTAATCCTTGAATCCACTATTAATGTTTGGTTTTCTTGGTTACCATGTAAATGAACATAGGATTCCCCATGATGAATTCAATTTTTCTACTTTTTTACAAACCCATTGTAAATAAAATGCTCCCTTACAACCTCTTGTGAAAAATTGTATCGATGACTACAAAATCGACATGAACAACTAATCGGTGAACTTCCATCTTTATCATTTTATGCAAATCTCATAAAGTTATCAATCTCATTCACGTAATCAACTGACATCTTATTGGCAAATCAATCCAATTATTGTCCATCTTTCTATTTATTTAACTGTTTTTGTACACATCCATAAAAAGAATGAGTTTGCAAAGTATCACAATAACAAGTGCATGACTCATTGGCACAACTAATCATTGCCATAAAAAATAAAAAAAAAAGAATGATTTTGAGCATGATTGAATCTGAGAAACATGTGTGTTTGGTTTCAATTTTTTGGAAATTGAGTTTTTTGTTTTTTGCATTTTTTTGTATTTAGTGAATATTTTTAAAATTTTATGCAATTTTTTTTTTCCTTTTTCAAATGCATCTTCCTTAGATGAATTTTCTATTTGTGAATAGTGCCCATTTGTCACCAGGGAAGTACAATCTATATGCTGTAAAAGAAATGTATTCACAAACACAATTCTATCATTTAAAAGCAATTTAAATGAAATAAAATTGGACCTATAGAAACAAAAGTTACTATTGTATGCGCACAAATGAAACAATAGTCATACTTTTAATTACTCTTCTTTAAGCATAACCTATCACTATTGGTTGTCACCAAATCAAAGAATCAGGACAAAGAAAAGACACAAAATCTTTCAAAAAATTAAAATAATAAAAATAACATACAACACCATAATATCTTGTAATTTGCTTCAAGAAGGGAATAACATCAAAATGCAGCTTTTAAGAAATGTCAACCCACATATTTGTTCCCTTCAACATTGTTCTGTAAAGCACCAAAAAATATGGCAAGTTCTTGTTGTTCCCATTACATTACCTAGCAAAAATTTTAAATAAAAAAAATCCTCAAGCATTCTGGTAGACTTATCAATAAACTATCATGTCTTGAGGGGTATTCTAAATATTTACTTTGATTTTCCCTAACAAATTAGTCATATAATAGAACCACAAAATGTAAGTTTTTATTTTTATTTTTAATACAAAGCAACACAAGAACCCAAACACCTGGTGGAGCCACCAAAAGTTTGCATGAACTAGTTATCTAGTGAAAAAGCCTAAGGTCAAAAAGCTAAGTGACAAAAAAAAAAAAAATTTCCTGTAGATATTTCCAAGAGGAACTCATCGGCATTTTCCTCTTAAAAAAATGTCACCAAGAGGCTGCATATTGTATGCGCTCCAATGTGGTGAAAGAGTCAAATAGTCCCTCTCAAATACAGAAAGTATAACCGTGCCTTTCAAAAGAATAGTGCTTTACAAAATCTTAGAGTTCTTCCTCCAACCAACTTGAGAAAGAACCATAGAAATGGTAAAAAAACATTCCTGTAGTATCCAGAAGAGACCAAAATACATATTGCACGTCCTTCCTAACCAAAAGTAGTAAGATATGATTCAACTAATTCCAAGATGAAAACTAAATATATATATATATATATATATATATTTTCAATACATTAGTAGTTTAGCATATTTATTTCTTGAAACCATTCTTGTTGCAAGTTTCCAAGTAAAACATTCATAGATGAACAGTGGCCTCCAAGTGCCACAGAACAATGCAAATGAAAAGATAAAAAATACTGATCTATTCGATCATGAGCATCTCATCGAACAGAAAAAAAGATTGACTCACTGAATATAATAGCTATATAAACAATAAAGGATTGGATTGAACAACTATATAACAGCTATATAATCTATTCAATTTTGTTATTTATTGAACGCTATAAGGTCTGAATCTATTGTCAAGCAAATTACATAAGAGATGACACAAATTTGGATATAGAAAATACACATTCATCATTTTCGCAGCACAGAAAAACCAATGTTTAGATCAAATTCTATAGTCTTCTACAAAGCACATCTGAAATTCACCAAAATACGACTACAAGCTAAAATCCACACACATGCTCCAATCTAACATGACAGAAAATAATAATAATAATTTGAATTCAAAACTGAAATCAAGCAAGTTCAGAGCAAGTTCATCATTTTTGCAGCACAAAAAATACACAATTAAGAATTGAATTGTTCAGCTTGTACTTGTAGCAGACGAGGAATGGTTGATTTAAACCAAAACTTCGTCGAAAGGTGATCTATGGTTGTGACTACAGTGAGTTTGGATGATAAGAAACAAGTAATTGAAGCAGAGAGACAAAGATGTTGAAATACGAATGAATGATTCGAAGAGACTCACTGAAACGAAAGAGAGAGAGAGAGAGAGAGAGAGAGAGAGAGAGAGTTCATACGGTTGGAGGTCTCTTCTTCAAACAACCATGGTGATCTATAGAACAAAATTGAGGGAAATTAGATTCTCCTACTCAAACATGATCGAGCAAAATCAAATTTGGGAGAAATGAGAGTTTAGGGGAAATCAGTCTCTATTAGAGCATAGGTATAAGAAAAGGGAAAAATAAATAAAAATAATGAAGTGAAAATTGAAAAGTAGGAGATAACAAAAAGTGAACATTTTTGTTACCTATATTCAATTATTAATAAGAACAGCGAAGTTAGAGATGATTTGAATAATAGAATCATGGTAATTTGGCTAAGTGGAGGAGTGTGTCTCACATATCAACAAAATTGAAAGGAAAAATTTTAGGAAATAGTTATAAGGCTAGCAATATTCATTTCTTATTCTATTTTTCCTAGTGCCACCACACATCTACCTAAGGCTTCTCATCTCAGTTACACTCATTTTATGAATGTGTTGTTTCTTAATTGCCAAATATTTATCAATGTTGCTATTATAAATATTATTTTTTGCGACAGTCAAATAACCATTCGCAAAAAAAATTAGTCGTAAAAAGCCACTTTTCTATTGCAAAAGTTCCAAGTTAAAACATAAGCGTAGGGAGTAATTTTGAAGAGTTGTGTTACTTTCAATTTGGAATAGGATCCAAACCAAAAGTAATGTAAAATTGAGCTCAAAGCCAAATGAAGATTTTATAGATAAGACTTGACAGATTTTAGTGAAAAACATTTGTACATACATCTAGATACAAGTAAGTATATATATATTAATTATTAATCTATATTATTATGAAGAGAAGCCTTCTCTTGATATATTTATGTCTCATATTTTGAATATTTTTAAAATATCTCTATACCCGTTATATGGTAGTTATGCTATAAATTTAATTTAATTTTTCAAATCTCTCCATAGTGGTGTCTCGAAGTGTATGCTCACTCTTTTTGTCAAGTCGGTTTTTTCTCTATAAAATATATATATATATAGTGAAATAAACAAAATTTGAACTTAAGACCTTAATAAATACCTTTACAACTTGAATAACACATATTATATATATTTTTAATTTAAAATCAAAATTTATATTTTATAAATTTAGTAATAAATACATCCATCTGGTGCGCACATACCCTCTAGTATATATATATATATATGCGTATGCATAGATAGGGGTGGGGCCCCGTGGGACAACAAGAAAAGGGAGAAAGAAAGGAAAGAGACAGGTACATGGGAGTGTTTTATTTGTATTTGTATTTGTATTTGATTATTGAGAAAGTGACCAAAGGGTTAAAAAGGGCGTCACTCGTCCCAGTTGTTGCCTCCTTAACATCTCTATTCTTCTTCGACCTTTCCAATGGGACGGCCTTGGCCTTTCTCTTCACTCCTCTCTCCCTCCTTCCCCTCTCTCTCTCTTTCTCTCTCTCTCTCCAAAATCTTTTTTACTCTCACAAAACTACTCTTCCTAAATTCAACATAGGTATGGCTGCTATAAATCACTCAGCAATAGTTTTTGCTTTTTTAAAAATCAATATCTAAGGGAGTTGAATCTCCAACATCACTTTACAAGTACTTATGTCTTAACCCAATGTCACCAGTCAGGCCTTGGAGACCAATCATCCTGTTTGGTTCCATAAAATTGAGTTTTTTAATTTTTATTAACTTTTTAAAAATATTTTACATATATTTTTTTAGTTTTTTAGATATACCTAATCCAAATACGCTTAAAAAGTATATTATGTTTGTGCAAAAAAAAACTTTAAAAAATTCACCAAATACAAAAAAAATACAAAAAATTCAATACATTTTCGTATATTGTTGTATTGAATAAATTTTTTAAGATTTTTGTACAATTTTTTCATCACTTTTTAAGTAGATTAAGATTAAGTGAATCTAAAAATTTAAAAAAAAATTTGACTAAAATATTTTTAAGAAATTATTAAAAATATAAAAATATGAATTGAAAATAAAGAAAAATATTTTTGAAAACTAAAAATCAAATATTTTTGTAGTCATCCAATTTATGTTCAAAGTTAAATTAAAATGATGCTTATTAAGATATGTGATTTAAAAAGGAAAAAGAAAAAAGCAATACTTGAATGTTATTTTTCTTTAATTTTAAACTCAAGCTGTTTAATTATAGATTTTGCTAATGTGTCTTCTTGTTGTAAAAAGGAGAGCAAGATCATTGCACCATATATTATTGAAAGAAAGCAACTTCTCTCCAGTTCGGTCCATTCTTAGAAATGGGCTCGGTTTCTCTTGTAAATCCTGATGAATATAATATTCATATCAAAAATCATATTGATATCAGTAATTATTTAATTAAATCATATTTGATTAAAAAAAATTTAGATAGATTATTTTTAAAATATGCTTGGCGTTAATTATTTTTCAAACAAATTTAATTTGATATGTATAATTTGCTCCACATGCCCCACAAGATTAACATTTCGGATTGTCAAGCCCAACGGTGGGCCAGACTTGACTAGAGAAGCAGCTCTCTTATCAAAATAGTTTGCTAGAAATTTCCATCTCCTATGTTATTTTTCTTGTAACATGGCAAGTCTCAATTTCTGTAAAAGTGAGTAATAGACTGAACCTAACACATAATGAGTCACAAACACCATGGATCCCATATAATGTAGGACTCAAAATTATATATAGTTTTTCTATTCCTAACTTTTTTTTAAGTCTTTTCTAATTATTATAAGCCATATAGATACATAATTTTTTTATTTTTTTATAAATACACATGAGATGAGATGGAAAATAAAATATTAAAATAAATCCTGTGATAAATTCCATTTCTCAATTCGATATGTTATTTTAGGTTCTCTCTGTTGTTCCTTAGCTCCAAGTACTTTTGTTTCCTGCCTGTAAGTTCTTCTATAAATAGCTTCATTGGGTTACAACACTCAATTGAGAATGTGTCTTTCCCAATGGACTCAAGTTCCCCAACTCTTCTTCTATGTCCTCCTCCATTAGAGATCAAAGACGAGAGAGAGAAAAAGGTTCTATATTTTGACACATCTTTGCTACAAAAGCAACCAACCTTGCCAACAGAGTTCATTTGGCCACACAAAGACTTATTACACACTCAAGAAGAGCTGAGTGAACCCCTAGTAGACCTAGAGGGTTTCTTTAAAGGAGATGAGGCTGCAACCTCCTGTGCTGCCAAGCTTGTTAGGACCGCCTGCCTCAACCATGGCTTCTTCCAAGTTACTAACCATGGCGTCGACAAAGGCCTCATTCGAGCAGCCCATGATCACATGGATGCTTTTTTCAAGCTGCCCATTAACAAGAAGCTTAGAGCTCGCAGAAAACCGGGCAGCGTATGTGGGTATTCGGGTGCCCATGCTGACCGGTTCAAGTCTAAACTGCCATGGAAGGAGACCTTGTCTTTTGGCTACCATGGCAATGGCCCTGTGGTGGTGGATTACTTCAAATCTATCCTGGGAGATGATTTTAAAGAGACAGGGTGAGCTTAACTTGTAACTCTTATTGTAAATTTAAGCATATAGGAACACAGAAACTGATTACAGAATATATATGAATGATCAAAATTTTTTAGAAGTTGGTCTACAAAATTTTGTCCATTCATATGCCTTCTGTTTTGTTTTTGTGACTATTTTTTGTGTTTATAGTAAAACTAATATGTCTATCACGTGTATGTATGCTTACTTCTTTTTTTTTCTTCGTGCCGCGACTAGTAAAAGGTTTTCCTTCATTCATAGCCAAACCAAACTCAAAAAAGTCTTGTATCCCAGTTAAGTAATACTGATTACATGAATCTTTTTTTCGTCATTTAGCTCTATTAAGAGATATTAGGATTCATGTTCATAAAGGATTTGACAAGAAGTTTTAGGTGCTGATTGTCAACCTACCTAGCACACAACCCTTCTCCTTTATCTGGGCTTTTATAAAAGATTAGACATTAAACACAACACAAGTGGAGTAATCAAACATAAATTCTTGAATTGTGTGGTCAATATTATGATACTGTTATTGAATTATATTGTCACCCCTTGTCCCTAATTTTACAGCCTGTCCTGTTACTGTGTTTGTATTATCTCCATTTCTTTTTATTCTTTACCAGTCCAAGTGTAACA
Source organism: Camellia japonica (assembly GCA_030407325.1). NCBI lineage: Eukaryota > Viridiplantae > Streptophyta > Magnoliopsida > Ericales > Theaceae > Camellia > Camellia japonica. Next base: position 68,469,319 of record JAPPVO010000002.1, read on the forward strand.
TGCCAACAAAAATCACTACAGTGGAACTATTGGAAGTTAAATGTTTCAAGCAACTTTACTATATTTTTCACCTGCACTGTTAATTATCGTTTCAACATAATTAAAGTATATATGCAAAACATTTTCATTTCCAGGTTGATTTTTGAAAGATACTGTGAAGAAATGAGGCGATTATCACTAGCGCTTATGGAGCTCTTAGCGATTAGCCTGGGAATCGAGCGATTACACTACAGGAAATTCTTTGAAGATGGTAGTTCAATAATGAGGTGCAACTATTATCCACCTTGCAAAGAACCTGGCCTCACCCTCGGCACAGGACCTCACTGCGATCCAACTTCGTTAACAATTCTTCATCAGGACGAAGTTGGAGGCCTCGAAGTTTTTGCTAATAACAAATGGCAGGGTGTTCGACCTCGCCCAGATGCCCTTGTCATTAACATTGGTGACACATTCATGGTAGGCTAACTACCTAACCTTTCAGTCATCGATAATCATGATTTTAAATATCTTTATGAGAATATACGTATCAGTATTGATAATACAATAATATATTGGCAGATATTAGATTATACCAGTCAATATATCAAAAAATTTAATATCAATAGACTAAGATCCTATTAATACGACAAGTATCAACCAATATTTAAAATTATATGTGGGTAATACTGCCAAGTCTTTCTTATGTTGATGTTAATAATGCTACAAATTATTTTGATACATCCCATTAAGTCATCAGAGCTAAACTATGACTTGATTATGAGTATATCAGTTCAACAAGAAAGACAGATATATGGCACTGGCAAGTAACTCATGACAATAATTTTTTGGTTAAAAATAACAATATAATTGAGATGTTGACAAGTTTTTTTTTCTTGAAAAGACAAGTGATATTACAAGAGGGTGCCCACTTCAGGGTGTTGTATTGTAGCTGTTTTAACACATTAGTCAACTTTTCTTGGATTAAAATAAAAAATAAAAAAAAATAAAAAAATGTTCATGTTCAAAATGCACAAGTCCTACAATTCACCAAATTGGTATAAAGTGGTTCTAGCGACAGTCTTTTGGGTCCGTCCCTACAAACTTTTTTTTATTTTTTATTTTTTGGTGTGCTTGTGCGCTTGTGAGCAAGCTCTTGACACTTACAAATTAGTAAATTACCCTTTTCTCTTTTCAATTTATTTATTTTGTTGTTGTTGTTGTTCACAACAATTGTGAGTTTAACACACTTGTTGATGTTCAAACATGTGTTTTTTTAACTATAAGTTTTTCTTAGTAACTATGATTTATTCCAAAATGGCTCAAACCACTAGATCCAATTTGTTCGATAATCGAAAAAAAAATTTATTTGTCACCATATACATTTTATTATTTTATTATACACGTACACATAATAAGTATCGCACATTTATATATAGAATTCATCCTATTTAATAAGAACATTCATGGAAGATTGTATGCAAGTATGCATATGGGTATATAGGCATGTTTGTACTTTCTTTTGCTTTAAAGAAAACAATCCACTATACCATGGTGCTCCTTTGTCCATAAATCTATCTAATCGTACACAGGAGCGGCTCCAAGGCTTGGTCAGGAGTGTCACCCGAACTCCCTGGCTGCATTTTTTTATTTATTTATTATATAAATATTAGATTTTAGGAAAAAAATTAGTAATTGAATCCACTAAAATACAATTTTGAACCCATAGTTTTAAGTTCTACTCTTTTGAACCCACCAATTTTGAACCCATATTAGATATTAGCATGTCTTTTTGCTTAAACAATAGTATCAATATATTGAAATTTTTGTTTATAATTTTAGAATTTAAATTAATTTGTTGATTTTTTTCTCCATAGGTGATATAATGATTAATGTGAATTTTCTGTAAGATATATGGTATTTAAGTTTTTTATTGACACCACTGACAAAAATTCCTAAAATCGCCACTGATCGTACAATCTATCTCTCTAACTCTAATCTTGTAAAGAGTTTAGAACTCAACATAATTGTAGAGTGTGGAGTATGTTTGTTTGTTATATATATGGCAATAAACAAAATGAAAAGAAAAAGAGAGTTATAATGTGGGCGGTTTTGTTTGATATGTAGGCATTATGTAATGGAAGATACAAGAGTTGCATGCATAGGGCAGTGGTGAACAAGGAGAGAGAGAGAAGATCACTGGCATACTTTGTGTGCCCAAGAGAAGACAAAGTGGTGAGTCCTCCACAGGATCTAATTGACAGAGAAGGAGGAGATGAAGGGCCAAGGAAGTATCCAGATTTCACATGGTCAGATTTGTTACATTTCACTCAAACCCACTACAGAGCTGATCTCACTACCCTCCAAAGCTTCTTTCTTTTCCATCTCAACACCCCCAACTAACTCTTTCCTTTCTTGTCTCTTTTTGATCATTGATAATTCTCTCTCTCTCTCTCTCTCTCTCTCTCTGTACATATTCCCACCTCTTGGTCCTGTGGCTATGTGATATATATATGATCACTGATCAGTAGTTTTTATGTACCCTCTTTTTTTTTGTTTTTCCAGTGTACAATACACGAGTTCTGATTTGTGTATTTTTTTTTTTTTTACATCCATGTTCATGCACGAATGCCCCACGTGTGTTTGATTGACAGCAATCTGATTTTCAATCAAATAAATGGATTTTGTTCATGGTAAAGTCAAGTGTGCATATATAATATTATTATTGTGTAGTGTGATTATGAAACCTAATATTTTTTTACAGCTAAAATAGCGGAGAGATATAGGAGAAACCTGTGGTTAAAACGTGAAGGGGAAAAAAATTCCAATTACTTGAAGACTAATGATCCTTACCCTTTAATTGAGACAAAGAAAAAACAAAAAAACAAATGAAAAGAAACATGACCACTTAAACGGGTAGGCTTTTAATTGGTTCATTTTTATTTATTTATTTATTTATTTTTTTTTTGGGGGGGGGGGGGGAGAGGAAATTAGACCTACTCAACGTTATTTTTATATAAGAGATACTTTCGATGTTTTTTATTCAAATATTTATGTATGAATTTGAAAATAAAAAGAAAAAATATAAGTAAGATATGGATGAAATACAACTGAATTCGGAAATTTTGCAGTAACATTAGTCACAGGAGAGTGCTGTGGTGCCCCAATGGGAGCCTTTCATGAGTCTTTTTCAATAATTTGAACCGTTCATATTATAAGGTTCATCGAGTATATCGTTCATACAAAAATCCAAGTCAATCGAAAATCTACAACCCTATGGTCATATTATAATTATTTATAAAAAAAATTACCAAGATCACATTAACTGTATTTTTTTTTTTAAAAAAAAAATGTGGTTTTGTTACTGAGTCATAAACGTCCAATCAATTTAATTTTTTATATAATGATTTACTCAACAAACCTTATCATATAAACGGTTCGGATTATCAAAAAATCACTACAAGAATTCACACTTTTAGCAACAAAAATTTTGGTCGCTAAAAGTCAATTTTTGGTCGGCAAAAGTTATCCGCGACTAATTTTTTTGGTCGCTAGTTTGGTCGCCAATTGAGGGTCGGCAAAAGTAATTCGCGACCAAAATTTTCGTTGGTCGGCAAAAGTTGGATTTGCCGACTAAATTTTTGGTCGCTAAATATTTAATTATCGCGACTAATTCATTTTGTCGCGAAAACACTTTGGTCGCGAAAAGTCGCCTTTTGCCGACCAAATTTCTTAGTCGCCAATTGACACATTTCGCGACCAAAAAATTTGGTCGCCAATTGTGACATTTCGCGACCAAAAATTATGGTCGCCAATTGTGACATTCTGCAACCAAAATTAGTTTGGTCGCTAATTGTTACTTTTCGCGACCAAAACTGGGTCGGCAAAAGTGAGTTTCCATGACCAACAATTTTTGTCGGCAATAGATGTATTTTTTGCGACCAAAACTCTTGGTCGGCAATTGTCATTTTTTGCGAAAAAAAATAATTTACTTGTCGCGACTAATAAATTGGTCACCAAAGCAGGAAAACAATACACCTGTAATTCCTAATAATTCATTCAATCCATAATAAACCTAATTTTAAAGCATCATTCAAATTAACTGAATCATTAACATTCGACACAATACATAATTCATTAACATTCGACACAATACAACTATTCTAAGTTTTCATTTCATATTCGACACAATACATTAAGTTGCCTTGATAGCCAATCAAAAAGATCCACTAACTTAATTCGACACAATACATAATTCATATTCTAAGTTTTAATCCACTAAGTTGCCTTGATAGCCAATCAAAAAGATCCTTGCACCCTTTCGTGCCAAGCTTCGCATCCATCAAAGCAGTAGTGATGTAAGGCACCTAATAAAGAAACAGAATTGGAAAATTTATCAGAGAAGCATGATAGTGGCAGCGTGGGAATTCTCAAGGCAAAAGAACTAGTACGAAACTAGCCTTTAAAAGAAAAAAAGAAAAGAAAAATGAAAATAAATAAAGCAACCTAAATTGCATTTTAGACTAACAGCAGAAACACCAACCACTGAGGAATTCTCTCAAGGCTTCCACAATTTCATCGTGCAGTCTTCGCTATATGTAGCGACAAGGTTTCTGTGGGAGTGATGTGTGATACCAATTACATTCTTCTCATGGACCTGCCAAATAATTAAGAAATAATAAGAGTACTTTCAAGCCAGAAATATTGGATTTCTGCATAATGCAAGCCAAATTAGTAAATAAATATAACTAACAATTAATACCACACCCTGTTTATAAAACTAAGAATGAATCAAACTTCAAAACATAATTGCCAATTCTTGTAATGTAGAGATTGTGGCACTTGCTTCGCCTCCGAAAAAATAAAAGATTACCTTCATTAGATGCTCCAGTTTACCAGACTGGTAGCTAAAGCAATACATATTTCTGCACAAAATTTATAAATCGTTAAGAGTTAATAACGAATCCCATACATGTAGCAATTCTAAGCATAAAAATTGTTATCACAGAAGCATGTGGTTCTCAGTAAGACATCAAGGCATTCAATTCAAGGAAAAGTTAAATAGGCTAGTATTTACAGCTCAGCTGTTCCAACGCAATAAGCTTATTTTATAATCAAATCCAATAAAGATGAACTGGAAGATTGAAATAGGCTTCCAAACAACAAAACCCATTGCCACCACATTAAAGAGATGAACAAGAAGACAGGGAACCAACAGAACAAAAGGAATGCGTTACTGTATCCACTGCATTTCATAGACATAGCATGGTCAAGGAGAGGATGATTTGTAGCATCTCATTTCCTAAAATAAAATTCCAAAAATGAACCATTTTCTGTAGACATGGAACAGGAGAAGGGAGATTGATTTATGGCATCTCTTTTCAACATCCAAAGCTAATTGTCTTAACCTATATGTGTATATATATATCAATAAACATATTCATAATACATATATTAGTGAAGTGGTAGGGTTTGGATTACCAGAATTAGGAGAGACAGGGTGAGAGAGACAGTGTGGATTTGGAGTGGTCACAGGTCCAAATTCCAAATGCATGAGAGACACTGCAAGTTTCACTTGCAGAGCAACCTAGTGAGGCTCCAGAAAAATATTAGATAATGGACATTAAAATAGTCTTGCTCTTAGGTAAAGTAACAGTTCCAAGATGAAATGATGAATCAATCACTAAGACTTTCACAACTCGTGTCGTGAATAACAGAAACATAAAGTCAAAAATTAATAAATAAAATTTTAAAAACTCAGAAAGCATATCATCAGCAGCATTCAGTAAAGACAGCTTAATAACATTATTGGCACATGAATGATACAAATGTAACTAAGAAAAATTGTTGCAAAAAAATTAGAAGACAAATGTAAAAACCACGAGAAAGCTAATAGAGTTAACATGAGGATGACAGCAAGATAGACCTGTGCATGAGTGATGTAGAACTTTAGCCGATTCATTTCACTGGCAATTCTCTCCAAAAGCATGCTTTGAGCCTCCCTGGGATTTGTTCCATTTGCAGTGTGTTGAAAAGAGATTCCATTGCTTAAATGATCCTTTTCTACAGAATTTAGATCTCCATTGGACAAATCAGCGAGCATACTAGGCAGCTCCTTTATTAGTTTCTCAACCTGCATTTCAAAAAATCAAATGAAGATATTAAAAAGTGACCATAACTCATTGCAATAAACTAACAGAATCCCACAGTTGCTGGAACAAAGCCTAAAGGTTGCAAATGCAAATGAAAGCATGTTTTCTTTTAAAGTATCCAATTTATACAGGGTTGCACCCCCTTTGGCTCCTTCTAATAAATTTTTTTTTTAACTTTTAGAAGGAAAAAAAAATAGAGAGAGAAGGCTCTTCTGATTTTTAAGAAACTGTAGGTTGAACCAAAAAGAAATAAAAATTAACAGAAGAAAACTTGAATTACAAATATCAGATATCTCATTTGTAATTAGGAAACTAGTAACTAAAACCTTCAACTCAACTTAGCCTATCACAATTAATTGGCTTTGTTGTATTGAGTTTCTCAACTATCATAAACGAAAACCATAGTAAGATTAAGAATTTCATTTGTCCACAGTGAAAGCAATGCCAAGGGACCAGAATCAATGTGGTTAAGATAGCAAGGAAAGAAATTTCAGCATATGGTTTAACTTAATAAACAAATATTGGGAACAAGCATTTGTTAAATTGATTGTAAGTTTAGAATTATTTTCTTGGACCTTTGAACAGGCAAACACAATGAAAACCAAAACTAAAACAAGAAATCTCTTAATATGAACATACAAAGGTTTCCAAAATAGAACTCTACTTTTACTTGTTTAAATGATACAAGATCATAAAGGCAACAGTCTATTTAACTGCGGAGAATAATAAAATGGAAGGATTTCCAAACTTGAGCTAAGATTACCCATTTTGAAGGCCATAACTATAGAAATCCTATGAACCCAAATTCAACTTTGGTTAGTTCTCCGAGCAAAAACACTAAAATCACCAGAATGTTTCAGGTTGTATCCAAAACTTCAACTTAAATGCAAAAATTAAGTCAATTGTGTATTAATAAAAGTCTAATTCATCATAATTTCTGAAGTTTTGTTCTTACATTTTCTCAAAAACCAAACAGACAACAAAGTGAAAGTAAAAGTAAAAGTAAAGACAACAAAGTCTAATTCATCATAATTTATACATCCCATTTTCATCCCTTTCTTCAAACACTTCGTGCCCAACACACAATACTAATTGGGTTCCCAAGTCCGGTTACTCTAATCGGGGGCATCTGCAGCAGCGTTGTAAATTAAGCGCATGGAAAAGATGCTGAAGGGTAAATTTCCTTGGGCCGTTAAACCTCCTTTTCATGTCATAAATAATCTATTTTGTTTCAGGTTTGATCAGACTAGATGCCATTGATGATCATTCTCATTAGCCTCCTAATTTCTTGAAGGGTTCCTACTAATTATAATCTTATGTTTGATGATGAAGCTGGAATTTAATCATTGGACTGGTACTCTGACTTCAGATCTAGTAAGAGATAATCCCCTTAGAGAAATGTGGAGATTTGATTTTAAAAATTTAGACAATAGAGACTAGGGGATTTGGGTACAAGTTGGCTGAGTGATACTACTAAGCTTAGATGTCATGGATAACTTTACATAATTATATTATTTGGAGTAAGAGAAACTTTAGGGAAGTAGGATGCAAAAATTATTAGTATTAGTTATTATTTTTATTAGATCGAAAAGTGTATCGGAGAAGCATTACAGGCACTCTTAGGATGAATGATATATTTGGACCAACTATCAGACTATCAAACTTGTGAAGCATGCTATGTGCAATTGATGTATGCTGATTAAAATGAAGGAGAGAGATTTAAGATTGCATATGCGAGGAAACATGTTTTTACTCTTCAAACAATGAATATCCAAGAAATATCATTTGTATGAAACGAGCACTATTAAGTTGATAATTTCATGACAGATAAGTGGCAGGAAAAGTCAAAATACATTGGAATATAGATGCTTTATCTCAATATGCTTGTGTCATTCTTGCGCATGATCAGTGCTAATCTTCTCTTTATGCTTTGAAATGTTGATTATCCAAAAAACATCATGAGTATGAAACAAGCACTATTCAAGTGATAATTTCAGGACAAACAAGTGTCAAGGCAAGTCAAAAATAGGATGCCAGTATGAATACTAGAAGGGAAATGCTAAAGTTGGGATATATGTAAAAAATGTATTGAAATATGTAAAAAATGTATAAAAATATTTAACAGTATATAAAACATGTAAGATGTGTATTACCATTCTATTTTTTATTTTATTTTATTTTTTGCATTATTTGATCCATAACCAACACCCCATTGGGCTGTGGCTAGCAGAGTCCATTCTAGAAATGGACTTAAGAGTGGCAAGATAAAAGAACAGTTAAGGAGAGCAAGGTACATTTATCAGAGCTCTTCCCTCCGGCATCATTAGCATCTTCTAGTTTGGTAATCCCAGTTATCCTCTGTCTCTTTGTCCCATCAGTTTTCTTAAGATCCTTGCTCTGCTTAAAATCTACCCATGACAATACATGAGAGCAATTTTTGCATTGGCAATACATGAGAGCAATTTTTGCAGAAAGAGCCACATATGTTTATAAAAAGATTGGAATAGAAATATATTTATAAAAAGAGCCACATGAGAGCAATTTTTGCATTGGCAATAAACGATTGGAATAGAAATATATTTATAAAAAGAAAAAAGGTTTGCCACAGATTAATTGAGTTCTTATCTATAAATTTGCATATGCAAACTGCCTAACAAGAAATCACTACCTCATAATTTGAAGAAGAAATCACTACCTCATTAGCAAAACATACGTCCTCATCAGAGAAGAAAGATGATGACGACAAACCCTTTGGCTGCATCATTTCTGATGGCATGGTGAACCCAGTATTGAAAAAGAAGACGAAAACTGAAAACCGTTACTTAACTGGCTATCACCGGTGAACCTACAATTGAAAAGTTTCCAGCTTCCGTGAAGAAAATCTACATGGAGGATAAATAAAATGATTTATTATTTTAATGGGAATTGAAAATTAGCAGCCCAATAACACCCTGAAAAACAATATGAGAAAAATTAGGTGTATTTTTTTTTTTAAATATCAGCCAAACATCAGAGAGGTAGAAATGCATTAAAGAACATAAACAAACATCTTCAGCACTGTTTGGAAGCAAAAAAAATATTCAATGTCAACATACAGGTCTTAAACGAGGGGGAAAATTGAAATCGCAGCGCCCCAAAAGGAAAGATCAGCTCGAACTCGAAATCACACAGAAGGGCCCCAAATTCAACAGCCGATGGTAGAGCATACATTGTTTAAAAATAAAAGATAAAAAATGGATAAAGATACCAACTTTAAACATTAAAAAAAAACAACCGATCAAAGGATCGACGCCTGAAAATAGCAAGTAGAAAGATCAAATGCAACAAGAATTCAGCCAAAACAAAAAAAGAAGGAAAAATTAAAGCGCGTACCTTTAAATTGTGAACATGAACGGCATATCCGATAGAGTCAAATTGTGAGTGCAGTTCTGGAAAAGGATTTGGGAGAGAAAGAAAGAGGCATGGGTGGGAAGAATTTAAAGAAAGGGAAGGAAAGTTGATAATGACTGAGAGACATAGAAATCGAATGGATTATGGCAAAGGCAAGGGGGGAGATTGAAGAAGGGATCTAGGCATCTGTGCCGTGCAAGAACCTCCAAAGCCTTGATGCCTTGGACTTAATCATAGACTTAATCGATCTCCAATTCCTCCCCGTTTTTCTCTCTTCTCCTATCTCTATTTCTTCAACTTCCTTTCCTCGCCGGTTGATTCAGAGCCTCCTGCCGGATTTCATAGAGTTTCCGGCTAGGTACGGCTTTCTCCCGGCGAGATTCCGATCCCTTGCCCCTGGGCTCTCTCTCTCTGTCTCGCTTCTAGAGAGAGAGAGAGAGAAAAACACATTGCCCTGGTTTTCGGAATATACAAAATGAGAAAAAAGAGAGAATATAGACCGCGGGGTGTAGAGGACCGGACCAGACCAGACCAGACCCGCTCCTACAAACAGAGGGCGATGGCGATGGCGATGTGCGACGGACGTGAGCAATGGTGGTAAGGGATTTGGGTGAGCTAGAGAGAGTGGGCACCGATTGAGAGAGAGAACACAGAGAGAGGGAGAGGGCGGATGAACATACTACACAGAGGAGAACAGGGCCTTTGTTTAATTTTTTTTTTGTTTTCCAGGTACAAAACGATGTCGTTTTTTACTTTGGCGACCAAATTTTTTTTGTCGCCAAAAAATTTCATTTCCCCCTCACTGTTTCAAATTTCCCTCCAAACACTTTTGGCGACCAAAACCCCATATTCGTCGCAAAAATGGTACCTTCAACAACAAATTTTTTTAGTCGCTAAATTCCAATCAACAGCGACTAAAATATTAGTCGCTAAAAGTACAAATTTGGCTACTAAATTTTGTTGGTTGCCAAAATGTAACCTTCCGCGACCAAATTTGTAGTTGGTCGCAAAAAACATACCAATTTCTGCGACTAACTCATTTTTGGTCGCCAAAATGTGACCTTCTGCGACCAACTCATATTTGGTCGCCAAAAATATTGATCATTCGAGACTAATTAATATTTGGTCGCCAAATATCATTTTTTTGCGACCAAAATTTTTTTGGTCGGCAAAAGTGGTCGCCAATTGTGTAAATTCTTGTAGTGAATACTCAAAAAAAAGCCCCTACCGAGGCACTACGACACGCTGTTATGACTTAGTCACACCATCCCTTGGTCCAATACAACTATACTTCACACACTTTTTTCTTTTTCTTTTTCAAATTCAAGAACCAAACACAGCCTTAAAGACTCAACCATGCATGACTATAAAATTCTAACCATACATAAAATTTATACGTAAAATTTCACAAGAATGATGTGATAATACTATTATTGTAAATAAACTTATCTCATTGTTTTGTTTTAAAGTGAATGATCCTCATTAAGTCACATCATTATTATGTATGAATTTTTTTGTTTGTATATTATTATTCATTAATTAATTAAAACTTATGTGGTATTTTTTTAACAAAATGAAAAATGACATAGAAGTCTATTTAGGCTCACTTTTAAAATCCAGTGATATATAAAAAAGATAATTAGTTGATGATTTAAAGAAGACATGAGAGGGGAAGAGGGAGAGTTACCTTATATATTCTAACTAGCATATAACCCTTGTTATACACGAGATTAAACCATAATTGATAATTTTATTTTAAAAATAATTTAAAATAATTTTTAAAAAAATAAAAAATAAATAAGATTAAGTAAGTTTTAACTATTATTATTATTATTTTTTTTTTGAAAAAAAGAGTGTTTGAAATTAACTTTTAATTATTTTTTGGCTTTTTTAAGAGATCAGAAAAAGTTTATGTATTTTGGAATGTATTATTTAATTGTATGGGAAAATAGGAACAACTGATGTCATATTTTTGTTTGTTACTTAAATTTTGCGTTTTATCCTTCCAAATGCACTCACTCACAAGAATGGTTTGATCTTTTCAAATTGGTATATAAAGATTTTCTAACTTTTTATTTTTAATACATATTAAATATATGGGTAAATTACATTAACATTCCTGAGATTTATATTTATTACAGTTTCCCCCTTCACCTTTTAGAAATTACATCTCTCTCCCTGAGGTTTAAAGTTTCATTACAGATTGCCCCTTGAGGTTTAAAGTCGCATAACAGTTCCCCCCCTCACCGTAATGATCATCATACATAAAATTAAATTAATAGGAGGCTCAGTGTAATTTTCCAAATGTGAGGGGGGAACTGTAATAAATATAAATCTCAGGGGGTATCAGTGTAATTTACCCTAAACATATTTTAGTACTCTTTAATTCCTTGACTTTTTAATCAAAAAATAGCATTCCAAACATGGCATGAGTTACACATTTTGTGTGTGTGTATGTGTGTGTGTGTGTGTGTGTGTGTGTTTTGCTATTTGATGATACTGTAAACTTGGAGGATGGATGGGCCAGATTGATCCGCACTTCAGATAGGTCTGTTGGGCTTATAGTTCGCACAATACACCTGCAAAAATGGTCCAATGAAGGGAAGTCCCCCGGCGGACACTCCGATGATCAAGTTAGTTCAAGGTAAGAAGGTTTTTCTAGAGAGATAATGTACAAGAGGAGTGAGAGAAAACTTAATCTATGTCGTTCTTTTGAAGCATTTTACCTTTTTCATTCATCATTTCCTTGTCCCTTCCCAGCTGTCTTGTCAGTCGTAAGTCTAAGGTTTAGCTGACCTTGTTCACGGTGAGCTTGTTTTCTCCGACGTAAAGGGGCTGCCGCATTTAATGCTACCAGGGTCTTATTAATGGCTGATGTATAGGTGTTATAACTTTGCAGATCTTTGTTTGCTTACGTGGTTGGTTCCCTGCTTGACAAATGTTTAGATGCCATTGGTTCCTAGTTCAACATTGGGTTCTCAAGGGTGCTAGGCTTTAGTACTTGGACTGTGAATTGGGCTCTAAGTCGTGGGCCAAAACCTTTTGTAGGCCCACCGATGTCAGTAATCCCCCATTCCCGAATGCAGCTTTAGTCCAACAAAGGGAATAAGAAGGAAAATGGGAAGGGTCTTCCCAAGCCAAGGGGGATGACTGATTGTGGAGGTAGCCGAGCGGGAGGACTGACCGAGAGGAGGGTCGATCACAAAGAGAGCCGAGCTGAAGGACCGACCGAGAGGAGGGTCGATCGCGAAGGGGACCGAGCGAGAGGATCAACCGTAAGGAGGGCTGACCACAAAGGGAGCCGAGTGAGAGGATCAACCATGAGGATGACCAACCACGAAAGGCGCCGAACGAGAGGACCGACCACGAAGAGAGCCGATCGAGATGACAAATCGTGAAGAGCACCGACCGCGAAGAGGGCCTAGCAAGAGGACCGACCATGAAGAGGGCCGACCACGAAGGGGACCTAGCGAGAGGACCGACCGTGAGGAGGGTCGATCGTGAAGGAGGCCGAGCGAGAGGATCGACCGTGAGAAGGACTGACCACGAGGGGGGCTGAGCAAGAGGATCGACCGTGAGGAGGACCGACCGCGAAGGGGACCAAGCAGGGAACCAGCCACCTAAGCAGACAAAGATTTACAAAGTTATTACACCCATATATCAGCCATTAATGAGACCCTGGTAGCATTAAATGCAGCAGCCCCTTCACGTCGAAGAAAACAGACTCACCATGAACGAGGTCAGCTAAACCTTAGACTTACGGCCGATGAGACAGTTGGGAAGGGGCAAGGAAATGATGAATGAAAAAGATAAAAAGGCTTCAAAAGAACGACGTAGGTTAAGTTGCCTCTCACTCATCTCATACATTATCTCTCTAGAAAAACCTTATTGCCTTGAACTAACTAGATCGTCAGAGTGTCCATCGGGGGACTTTCCCTCATTGGACCATTTTTGCAGGTGTATTCTGCGAACAATAAGCCCAACAGACCTATCTAAAGTGTGGATCAATCTAGCCCATCCATGCTCCAAGTTTACAGTATCATCAGTTGGCGCCGTCTGTGGAAATCACAACTCCGGTTGACAGTTGTGCTCATTGTTGCCCGAGACCCATGCCCAGTTACTTCTCCTTCCCTCCTATCGAGGTGGATGGTTATAACAAGATCCATGGCTTCTCAACACAATGTCATCGACCCCCAAGCAGAGCCTTCTAACCCAAACAACCCACCTCTGTACTTCACGGAGCTCGCCAATAGCATCAACCGTTTGACCGAGCAAAACCAGACCTTGATCAATGTTTTACTCCAACAAACTCTCCCTATCCATCCTCCACCACCACAAGACATCCCTCCAAATCGAAAACAGACCCCGAGCCATCCTTTCCAGCAAGCCCACCTTTCTAACCTAAAGGGTCTATGGGCTCCACCTCAAGACCTACACCCACCACCTCAGGGCTTGCGTCCATCAAATCACGTACCTGTCCCTGAAAGAGAGGCCAATAATGTTTAGCCCCCGCTACACTCCAGGGGGGGACAACGTTCCTATTTGGGACACGGAACTACGAGCCATGAAATTCCGGCTCTATGGGGTCATGCAAAACATACAAAGTAAACCTTCCACGACAGCTAACTCCTCATTTGTCGCTTCCATTAGAGACAAACCCCTACCCTCCAAGTTCAAGTTGCCATCAATCGACACCTTCGTCAGCACAACCGACCCGGTCGACCATTTGGAGGCCTACAGGACCCTCATGATCCTTCATACTTTCCCTGACGAAATCATGTATCGAGCTTTCCTCGTGACGCTCAAAGGGTCAGCGCGACTATGGTTCAGTCAGCTACCACCACACTCTATCACTACTTTCCAACAGTTAAGCGACTCCTTCCTGAGCCACTTCATCGATGCTCAGCGCTAGAGACGTTCGGCGACTCAACTGCTCAATATCCGACAGACGGAAGGAGAGTCGCTGCACAGCTTTGTCACCCGTTTCAATACTGAAGCCCCACAGGTCATCCTCACGGCCTTCATGGCCAGTTTACGCCCATCAGATTTACTTTATTCTCTTTCCAAAAACCCCCCGACCGCCATGGCCACCATCCTTTCTAAAGCCCAAAAATATATGAATACCGAAGACTCTTTGGCAGCCCGCTAAGACTCTACATCCAAAAATCCACCCCCTAAGGACAAAAGAAAGGAACCCGAACCTAGATCCTCCTACTACACACAGCAACCCCCTCAGTATACTAACCAACTTACTCGAGCAGACCAACCAGCACCTACTCGCCCTCCCTATCGGTTTGAATGATACACCCTTCTCAATTCATCTATGGAGCAAGTCTTGAACCAAATTCAACGAGACTACAACCTAAAATGGCCTCAACCATCACGATCTCCCTCTAACCTGCGAGATCAATCCAAGTACTGCCGTTTCCATCAAGACCATGGCCACAACACCGAGGAATGTGTCAACCTTAAAGACCAGGTAGAGGATTTGATACGCCAGGGGCACCTTAGTCATTTCACGGCAGCCCATCCCCAGCAAAGGCCGAGGACCAACCCGCCGGGGCCCGACAACTTGCACAACGTAAGCGAGACAATAAATGGCTCCCACCACAACCCTGAGCACAAGGCAATCCTGCCCCCCCCTATTGGTGACATTAGAGTCATTGTTGGCGGGCTCGCATGCGGTGGGCCATCACGATTGGCGCAGCGAGCCGAACTCAAAAAAATCAAACATGGCTCCGATAAGGAAGTAATAACATTGGATCGCCCCTTCAAACACCCCAAACAATGGTGTGAACCCATTACCTTTATAGGGGCCGACTGCACAGGTATCCGTTACCCCCACGACGACCCCCTTGTCATCTCCGCTCTCCTATCCAACTACAAAGTCAGACGGGTCCTTGTCGATAACAGCAGCTCTTCAGACATCATTTTCCCAAACGTCTATCGCCAACTCAAAGTAGGAGAAGAAAAGTTGTCCCTCCTCCAAACCCCACTGGTTGGCTTCACCAGGGATCAGGAGACCTCCCTAGGCTCCATCGATCTTCCCATCACTATTGGAGAATATCCACGGCAGACCACCAAACTATTCACTTTCCTCGTCATCGACTGCCCTTCTACTTATAACATCATCCTTGGACGCACGGCTCTTAACACCTTCCAAGCTGTCACCTCCACCTACCATCTAGCCATGAAATTCTCGACCGACCTCGGGGTCGACATAGTGAAGGGCGAGTAGACGATGGCCAGAGAGTGCTACGTCACCTCGCTAAAGGAGGTCAAAATGAAGGAGGCTATGATCATCGAGGGTCTTGACGTTAGAGATGAGGAAGAGTTAGTCAAGAGGGAACCAGTGGAGGAACTTGTCGAAGTGCCTATCGATCCTACCGACTTAGCCAAAACAGCCAGGATTGGAAATCAATTGTCCTCTCAGGCCAAGGCTGATCTCACAACTCTTCTAGCCGAGCACAACAATGTCTTCGCTTGGACCTATTCAGACATGCCAGGTATCGATCCCTCTTTCATTACTTATCGTCTCAGTATTGAGCCCCACTTCCGACCTTTCTGCCAGAGGCAACGTATTTTTCATCCAGAACGCAATACCCTCATCGCCACCGAGGTGGACAAACTACTGAAGGCACAGTTCATCAAAAACATAGACTATCCCCAGTGGCTATCCAACGTGGTCTTGGTTCGCAAAAATAATGGCAAATAACGACTCTGCGTCGACTATTCCGACCTCAATCGGGCGTGCCCCAAAGATAGCTACCCTCTTCCCTGGATAGATCTGTTGGTCGATGCAACAGCAGGACATTAGATGCTTAGCTTCATGGATGCCTTCTCTGGCTATATCAAATCCGGATACACCCAGTCAACTAGGAGCACACCTCCTTCATCACCGATAGAGGGACTTATCACTATCGTGTTATGTCATTCGGCTTAAAGAATGCTGGAGCAACTTACCAACGCCTGGTTAACGCCGTCTTCCGACACCAGATAGGTCGAAACATGGAAGTCTAGGTCAATGATGTGCTGGTCAAGAGCAAACTCCTCCGATCACTTGGCAAACCTGCGAGAGACCTTCCAAACCTTACGCAAATATCAGATGAAGCTCAATCTGGAGAAATGCGCCTTCGGTGTGGGGTCTGAGAAATTCTTAGGATTCATGGTTAGCCTACGAGGCATTAAGGCTAACCCTGAAAAGATCAAGGCCCTGATAGAAATGCGGTTTCCCAGAATGGTCAAAGGGGTTCAACGACTCACAGGTAGAGTTGCCGCCCTCAACCGCTTTATTTCCTGAGCAACTGACAAGTGTCTTCCATTCTTCAAAGTCCTTCAGCAAGTGTTCGAATGGAACACCGAATCCGAGAAGGCCTTCCAACAACTGAAGTAATGCATGGCCAACCCTCTCCTCCTCTCTCAAGCACTGCCAGGCGAAACCCTCTTTCTCTACTTGGCTGTATCAAACACTGTGGTCAGTGCTGCCCTCATCAAGGGAGACATCACAGTACAACGTCTAGTCTACTACATTAGTTGCGCCCTCAAGGGGGCCGAACAGAACTACCCTCTGTTAGAAAAAATGGCCCTTGCCTTAGTCATAGCCTCTAGATGCCTTCGACCCTATTTCCAAGCTCACTCTATAGTGGTTCTCACTGACTAGCCTCTTAAAAAGGTCATTCAACAACCAGGATCGTGAGAAAGACTTATGCAATGACCCGTTGAGCTAAGTCAATTTGAAATCTCTTACTAACCCCGGATAGCGATCAAAGGCCAGGCTGTCGTTGATTTTATCTTGGAGTTCACCAATCTCACTCCGAACGTATCTCCTCCAGCAGCACATGTCACCACCGATGCAGAAGACCCCCACTCCTGGACCCTTAGTGTCGATGGCTCATCCCGCAAAGAGGGTAGTGAAGCCGGCCTAATCCTCACCACCCCAGAGGATGAGTACTTCAAGTGTGCTCTCTGTTTTCTGTTCGACGCAAGCAATAATGAAGCCGAATATGAGGCCTTGATAGTAGTTTTTCGGCTGGCCAGCGACATTGGTGTAGACTATATCCATGTGTTCAGTGATTCCCAATTGGTTGTCGGACAGATTACTGGGGAGTTCAACGCAAAGGAGGAAACAATGCGAGCTTACAGGGACATCACCCTCCCCTCGTCCGCCTCTTCAGTACTTTCGAGATCAGGCACATCCCTCGGTCAAAAAACTCTCAGGCAAACGAAATGGCTCAATTAGCCTAGGCCGACCTGTCAAACTTCAATCACGGCATCCACATTGAATACCTGACCCATCCAGCGACCTCGCCAAACCCACAAGAGATCCATTTCCTCCAGAACGAGCCTATCCTATGGGCCTAAGACATCATTCCATTTTTGGAGCGCGGGGAGTTACCTAACGATAAGCAGCAAGCCGCTAAAGTCAGAGCCCGGTCGTCCAATTATGTCATCATTGGTGGTCTACTGTACAAACTGGGATTCTCACGCCCATACCTCAGGTGTCTTAATCATGCTCAAGCAACTTATGCGATGAGTGAAATACACGAGGGCGCTTGTGGTAACCATTTAGGTGGAATATCCCTGGCCCATAAGATTCTCCGTATAGGTTACTTCTGGCCTACGCTCAATCAAGATGCCAGCGAATTTGTGCTTAAGTGTGATAAATGCCAACGCTTTGTTAACATTCCCCATGCCCCGCCAACATAACTGATTACACTCAGCAGTCCTTACCCCTTCGCTAAATGGGGCATCGACTTAGTCAGTCCTTTACCGACTAGCAGGGGCCAAACCAAGTTCACTGTGGTTGCCATTGACTACTTTACCAAATGGGTAGAAGCAGAACCCCTTGCTACAATCACTGAACGGAACACCACTAGGTTCATCTAGCAGTCAATCATGTGCCGATTTGAAATCCCCCAGGCTATTGTCTCTGACAATGAAAAACAATTTGACAATTCCAAATTCAGGAAATTCTGTGAAGAGCTCAATATCAGACCATGTTTCTCTTCCCCATCCCCAAGCTAATGGACAAGTCAAAGTCACCAATCGCTCCCTTCTGAAGATCATCAAGACCAAGTTGGAAGCCGCCAAAGGACTATAGGCTGAAGAATTACCGAACGTACTCTAGGCTTATCAGACTACAGCTCGAGCCCCCACTGGAGAAACCCCTTTCCGCATAACATATGGCGCCAAGGCGGTCATCCCAGTGGAGGTCGGCCTGCCGACCCTCCGGGTGCTACATCCGAATCCTGAACTAAACGAGGAGTTATGTCGGGCCGATCTGGATCTAGTTGAAGAGCTCCGAGAGTCAGCTGCTGTCAGGCGGGCATCATATCAACAGAGATTGAGAAAATATTATAACTGTAGAGTCTAATCTCGGAAATTCACAGCGGGAGACCTGGTCTTGCGCGAAGCAACCCTTGCCACTAAAAATCCGACTGAGGGCAAGATAGCAGCCAAATGGAAAGGACCTTACGTTGTCAAAGCCAGACCCCGCCCTGGTACTTACTGTCTCCAAGACATGGAGGGCAGAGACCTCCCCCATCCGTGGAATGCCGAGCACTTGAAACGCTATTTCCAGTAAAACGGCATCTTTCGTTTTTGTATCTTTCAATAGTTGTATGTTTCATTTTGCCTATCGGAACACTTGTTCATTTTCGCCTGTGCCTTAATGACAACAATTTAACATCTCCATTCTTTGTGTTGTGCATCAATGTCAAGTCTTTGACCTAGTCTCAACCAAACTGAGCCCTCCAAGCCATAGCCAGCCTAAGCATGAAGAACTCAGCTAGATTGAGTTAAGCCAAGCTCAGCCAGATTGAGCCCTCCAAGCCTTAGCTAGACTGAGCATGAAGAGCTCAACCAGACTGAGTTAAACCTAGTCTTAGCTAGACTGAGCCCTCCAAGCCTCAGTTAGACTGAGCATGGAGAACTCAGCCAGATTGAGTTAAAACTAGTCTCAGCCAGACTGAGCCCTCCAAGCCTCGGTCAAACTGAGCATGAAGAGCTCAGTCAGACTGAGTTAAGCTAAGCCTCAGCCAGACTGAGCATGAAGAGCTCAGCCAGACTGAGTTAAGCCAAGCCTCAGCTAGACTGAGCCCTCCAAGCCTCAACCAAATTGAGCATGAAGAGCTCAGCCAGATTGAGTTAAACCTAGTCTCAGCCAGACTAAGTGTAATAACCCTAACCTACGGTTAACATTAATCCATGATTTAATATGCCTAATAAGTTATTAAGACTAGATTTTGAATTAATTGCATATGTGTCGCATAATTTGTGATTTTATCTGTTCATCGTAGACATATCTGTTTGAATTTCTGTTTTGTTCTACAAATCGAAGGCCTTATCGGCATCCAATCACGAAATTAGCTTGATATATGTGCTATTTCGAATTTTTAAAACATTATGGTAATCTCAATTGAAATTCGATTCGGAACGATTAAATTATATTAATTTAATACCCATTTGATTAGTTTTAATAAACCAACATTAATGAAGCCTATATAAGGCACCTATTGCCTCCACTCATCTTTCTTCCCTTTATTCAACACCCTTGAGCCTATACACACACACAACAATGAGAGTAAGAGAAGGGGGAGAGATTGGAGTCAATTTGAAGCCAAGCTAGCAAGAATTAGAGGAATTTAGGAGAATTTAAGAGTTACAACTTCAACACTTGTGAACTCAAGCCTCTAGGTAAGAATTTTATCCTTAAACCTTGAAATCTAGACTATAATGCATGAACTCAAGAGAATTATGTTGATTTATGCAAGAATTGAGTTAGAACTTGGGAATTGTAAGCCATTCCATGCATGCATGTCCATATCATGAAGTTTTGAAGTTCTTTTCATGAGAAATCTCAAATGCATGTTCATATTTTGGTTGTAATCTAAGAATTCACCATGTTTTTGAGTTGAATATTTCATTTGGTCATGTTTTGGGAAGCTATGAACTCAAATTATGCATGCATGTCATATTTATAGCATGTTCCTACACTTCAAGTTGAATTTTGCTCAATTAGCAAGCCATTGGGCCATGATTTCTTGTAATGATCTTTAATTTATGTTGTTTTGAGAGTTTCCATATATTTTCTCAAGTTTTGGCCCAGAAAAATCAAGTTTTGGAGCTTAAAGATTAAGTTTTGAACTTGGAGATCAAATATGGAAATTCCAGAATTTGCATCTATGCTTAAGCGCAGGAATCCACGCTCGAGTGACCACTCTGAGTGCATGCACTTCCGCTCGAGCGACCTGAAGTACGCTTGAGCGTAAAATGCAAGCCCTCAGAAGTTCTTGTGTTTTGCAGCACGCTCGAGCGACAAAAGTCACGCTCGAGCGAGGGTCTAAGTCTCACGCTCGAGCGAGAACCGAGCGTCCGTTGAACATGAAAAACAAGCAACCACTACTTTTTTCAAAATTTACAGACCGCTCGAGCGAAGGAAGTTACGCTCGAGCCGACCCTCAAATTCTGCACGCCCGCTCGAGCGTGGACCCTGTTTTCAGCAAGTTTTGAAAATTGTTTTTAAGTGCATTTATGCATCCTCATTCCATCTTAAGCATTCCTAGGCCATGATTAAGACACCATAATAAGGTTAATGAAGTAGAAACACACCAAAACAATAAGGGATTAAGTTATCATTTCCGGGTGTGTGATTCAGTATACGTTCATTCTGTAACTGTGTAGGTCACGCACCCACAAGGAAGTTGAATTGTCTACTTGCAGCATCTGTTATCTGTGAATAATAACTTAGTTAAACTATGTTCAAGTTAAATTATTTTCGGTATATGAAATAAGATCTGTTGAATGGAATGTCATGTTTTATACTATGAATGATTGTCCAACAATAACAAGCATTTATGACATTATGCTATGATTCAAGTATGTTACAAGTGACATTATGCTATGATTCAAGTATGTTACAAGTTCCCAGTACCGAAGGTTCCTTATGGAACTGACAAGCTATCTGTACCCGGCTGGAGGTTCCTAGGTGGAACTGACAAGTTTACAAGTTCCCAGTCCGGAGGTATCTTTATGGAACTAACAAGTTATCCTTACCCGGCCGGAGGTTCTTCTATAGAACTGACAAGTACGATTTAAGATTCTCTATATGTGTTTTGTTAGTGCTAGCGGATGCACCATGTAAGATTTAGCACGAATCTCTGATCTCTGTATACATGTTCAGAATGAGAATATGAATGTGAACTTTGGTTTCAGACACAGTTATGGGACATCATTCATTTACCCATTTACTCTATTATTATTCACTGGGCCACCGCTCACTAGTTATTTGTTATGTATGTAGGTGAGCAGGCTCGTGATCAGGCTTAAGATGATGCCTGAAGCATTTTGTGTTTGTCAGCCACCTTTTGCGCCTCACGAGGAGGTTCCAGATCAAGTTGTTCCAGATCAAGTCATGTCATGTAGCTGTGTTAATATGAATGTATAAGACTGTTCATTTTGCACTATGAACAAGTTTTCCTTTTATATGTACATGAGGTGACGTGTAAATACTGTACCTATGACGTCATTCATATGTTTATAAAAGTTAAGATTATCAGTCCCATGTATGTCTGCACAGCTCGATGGACTATGTATATTTTTCTTTTATGTATTTACTTCCACAACACCTAATTACAAGTCTAATTGTTAAGAGGCCTTCAGTAATCCAATGATTACTAGCCGGTTATGACGCTAAATCTATAGGGGCGGGTTTGGGTCGTGACACTAAGCCGTCCAAGCCTCAGCCAAACTGAGCATGAAGAGCTCAACCAGACTAAGTTAAACCAAGTCTCAGCGAGACTGAGCCCTCCAAGCCTCGGCCAGACTGACCATGAAGAGCTCAGCCAGACTGAGTTAAGCCTAGTCTCAGCCAGACTGAGCCCTCCAAGTCTCAGCCAGACTGAACGTGAAGAACCCAACCAGACTAAGTTGTACATAGTGCCACTACTTAGTTAAATCTACATTCATTCTTATCCCAGGTCATTTTTACCTATGTTAGATTACTTATCCAATTTTACCATTCATTATTCATCATTCTTACACAAAAAAAAAAAAAACAACAACAACAACAACAGCAAATCGTTACAGAACTTACACCTTTATTTATTAACAACTTGCACCACCATACACTTCATTACAGAAACCACATTCACTTCATTACAAAAACCACATTAAAAAAAAAAAAAAAACAAGGGAAAAACATCCAGCCCTCACTCCCCTTCGCTGGATGCTAGGTCTTCATCTTCCATCCCCTCATCCAGGGGAGTCTGGGCGACATCATCCTCCCCTACTTTCACCTAACTGAAGTCCACATCTGGGAACAGCTCCTGCGCTTTATATTTGAAGCTCATCTAGCCACTGTCCCAGTACTGGCTCATCTCATGCTTATAAAAGTCTGACTGCTGAAAACTCTGGATGTTCTTTGATTCCCCCAGCAGTAGCCGCTCCTAACAGGCCAGCACCACCTTCTCCCTCTCTAGCCAAGCCTCTCGCCACCGTCGCATCAATGGCCATCTGGAACTTAGAAGACGCCTTAAACTGCTCCACTACTAACACACACAAGTCTAGATAGGCTGCCTTCTCAGATGCCATCTTCCTGGTTAACTCCTCCGTTCTGACTCTCTCTTCTACCAGGGCCCTCTCTAACTCAGCCACACGCACATTTGCCTCTTCTTTGTCTTTCAAGGCCTGATTGCGCAGATATTCATTATTCGACAAGGCCTCTTGTAATCTCTCTTTGGCAGTGTCGCAGGCTTCTTAGACCTCCCTTATCTTTTTCTATGCACTCGCCAACTCAAACTCTAGTGATACCACTTGGCGACCGACAGCTCGGCAGTGACCTCAGTATGACCTACTCTAGCACATTCTGCCAAGTAACTCTGCACCACCACCAATACTTCCATCTTTTTTTCCCTTTGCGCATAGTCCAGGCCCTTTACACAGGCACTCCGTGCTGCTTTTCTCCAGGCTGCTGTCTCTACCCGTAAGTTTTGCAATTGTGCCTTCAACCCTTCCAGCTGGGCCTTCAGCGACTCTGTATCTACCTTTGCCCACACTGCCTTATTCAGCAGGGCCACCACCAAGGTCATTGCTTCTATCTGCGCTGAACAGAGCCCTCTCAGGAGGTCAGCCTCTATAAATTGTGTCATCCTCTACACGGTCGCATCCTCCACAACCCCCAAGGGACGATCTGCGGCGACCCTGGCTTCGCCCCCGTCTCCCATTGAATGACCAGCCACTGCACGAACATGATACGTGGTGGTCTCCAACGCAGCGCTCGTTTTCGCTCTGCTCGCTCGCCTCCTCCCTACCCCCGAACTTGAGGACACTTCTTGTACAGGCACATCCTTGGATGATTGGTCTTCCAACCATTCGCCTCCTGCCAACTGTCCTTGCTCGGCTGTTCCACTCACCACTTGGGCACTTGGCCTCTCTCACCCCAATCCTGGTCTCTCCAACCTCTACTTCTGGGGATACCTCTGCCATCCCCTCTTTCGCCTTCTTCAACATTGGCCCTCTCTCACTCCCCTCTGCAGCCACCCTCCTTTTCTTCCTTTTCTTCAACACCGTCTCTACCTCCTTTTTGCTCCTCTCCCTCAGGGAATCCACTAGCGGTGGCAACGGCACAAAATCGGTCAAGTCCTTGTCTCCCAGAGACTTGGGGCGTGGTCAGACTGGCTCCTTCATGACCAGCTTGGGCGCACGGCCTAACTTTGATTCTTTATACTTATCTGCCTTGGCGAACGTGCTTTTGTCCTCTGCCTCCTGCATCTTTCTCCTTGTCTCCAACTCTTCTGGTGCAGGGTCCTTCGCGGTCAGCTGTGGCCCCAGATTCAAGGCAAAAAAGGTTGAAGGCTGGATAAGGTCATCCCACTTTAAGCCCTCCTTCTCCCTTGGCTCCTTTACTCGTTTAACCCTCTTCTCCGCCTCTACCTCCAGCCTTGGTTCTACCAACTTAATGGGAATTTTCCACATTGTACGCACCCCCCTCCCGCCATTCGCCGATACATAAAACCACCTTGGTCTCCACCCATTCACCGACGACAACAAACCCGCCACTAATCCTCTACCTACCACCGCCTGTAAGGTCACCCATGTTTCTTGTTGACCTGAGGCCTTATGACAGAAAAAGAACTTATCCGCTGTCATTGCTACTCCCCCAGTCGCCCGTGGCCATTTGATCGCGCAGGCTAATAATATTTTCCATGCATTGGGCATAAGTTGAGCTGGCGCCACCTCCAACCGGGTCAACATGTCTACCACTATTTGTGGGAATGGCAACCTCAATCCCCTCCGCAACGCCTCCTCATATAGTGTAAACTCCATCGGATGTGCATCCGACGCCCTCTCATTCAACGTCAGCAGCTTCAACTCTACCTCCGCTGAATCTGGTATTTCTTACGCACCTCCTCCAACTCCTCTACCGTAAACGTCGATTTGTCAGCCTTGGTGTGCTAGTGGTCAGGTCCCACTTGGTTAATCGGCCTCGCCGCCATGATCATTGTGGACGGACGGGGTCGCGGTGCTTACTCCGCCCCTTTTTCCTCTCGCCTCTCCATCCTATACTGCTCTGCCAACTCCACCGCATCATCCTCACCTAGCGCCTTTAACCTAATGGCCGGCGTTTCCTCTCAAGCCATCTTTTTTATGTTTCTATATACTGCTTCGGATGCAGGCGCGAGGAAGTTCGCAAACTATTGGAGGGGAGTGTCACACGAAACGAACGAGGTCAGATCTAGGATGTGTTGGTTTCTCGCAATGAGATATGTAAAATAGATAACTCCAAATGCCCACGGTTTGTCTATTTTCCAAGGATCGAGGTTAAAACTCGCCAGTTTGAAAATTTCAAAAGTTACAACCCTCGCATTTTCCACATCCTATCATAACCCAAACCTTTCGCTTCCTACTAATGCATCACCTCCCTCACTACTGGTTTAGATCACTCCACGTGTACAGCTACAATTCATCACCCTCTTTCCCTCTCCCATCTATTCCATTCACATCATCATGTGCCTCATCGCTCCTTGAGCCCCGCGTGCCGTCACTACCTCTTCAACCCTCCTCATGGTCGGCCCTCTTTATGGTCGGACCTCCAATCCTTTCGCTCGGCCCCCCCTCGCGGTTGGTCCTCCTCACGATCGGTCCTTTCGCTCGGCTCCCTTCGCAGTCGGTCCTCCTCACGGTTGATCCTCTTGCTTGGCCCCCCTCGCAGTTGGTCCTCATCATGGTCGGTCCTCGCACTCGGCCCTCCTTCCGGTGGGTCCTCTCGCTCATCCCCCTTCACAGTCGGTCCTCCTTAAGGTCAGTCCTCTCGCTCGACCCCCTTCGCGGTCGGTCCTCCTCACAGTCGATCCTTTTGCTCGGCCCCCTTCACGATTGGCCCTCCTCTCGGTCGGTCCTCCAGCTCAACCACCTCCACAATCGGTCATCTCCCTTGGCTTGGGAGGACCCTTTCCATTTTCCTTCTTATTCCCTTCGTTGGACTAAAGCTGCACTCAGGAATAGGGGACTACTGACGTAGATGGGCCCACAAAAGGTTTTTAGCCCACGAATTGAGCCCAATTCATGGTCCAAGTACTAAAGCCCAGCACCCTTGAAAACCCAATGTTGAACTAAGAACTAATGGCATCTAAACACTTGTCAAGCAAGGAATCAGCCACGTAAGCAGACAAAGGTCTGCAAAGTTATTACACCTATACATCAGCTATTAATGAGACCCTGGTAGCATTAAATGCGGCAGCCCCTTCACGTCGGAGAAAATAGGCTCCCCGTGAATGAGGTTAGCTAAACCTTAGATTTACGGCCGACGAGACAGCTGGGAAGGGACAAGGAAATGATGAATGAAAAAGATAAAAGGCTTCAAAAGAACGACATAGGTTAAGTTTTCTCTCACTCCTCTCGTACATTATCTCTCTAGAAAAACCTCATTGCCTTAAACTAACTTGATCGTCAAAGTGTCCGCCGGGGAACTTTCCCTCATTGGACCGTTTTTACAAGTGTATTCTGCGAACTATAAGCCCAACAGACCTATCTGAAGTGTGGATCAATCTGGCCCATCCATCCTCCAAGTTTACAGTATCATCACTATTAATGTTTTTTTTTTCCTAATAATTATATAACAAATAGATATATAATAATTCAATTAGTAAAATTAAAACAAATGAATTTTTTTTAAATTAAAAAAATTATACTTTCAGTCAAATAAAATTACACTCTCTACGAAATTTGTAATTATAATTCATCTTATTCTTTTTTGTCTCTCTTCCTTTCTCCCGCTCATCTTCTATCTTTCTTTATTTTTAAGGCAATGTGGCAAAAAAAAATTTAAAATGAAATATTTAAATTTTTATATTTATTTCAGTAAGTACATTAAGAAAACTATTTTCGTATTAGTAAAATTTGGTTTGTCAATTGATTGAGTATGATCAATTTTAAATTGACCTTAAAGTGTAAGGGTATTTTTAAAAAAATTTAAATTTTATGAGATGATCGAGTTACCTAGGCCATGTTAGATTTATGTCAATTAACACAAATTGAAGAGTCACTTGACTAATTTATTTATGTAAATATTTTTTAAATTGATAAACATACATCATTAGTAAAAAAAAAATTCATAATAAAACATACATATTTATGCATATTTAATAGCTTTGAAAAAATAGATTAAACGTGATATTTCTTTTATAGTGTTGTAATTATGGCCGTAAGTTCATTAAGAAAAACTATTAGGCACTTTTAAAATAATGCTCTACACCAATTGTCAATTAACAAATATCATGATGTCATAGTGTTAGACAAACATAAAATTAATACAAAAAAATTATTAATGATGACTTGATTAGATTTTGATATGGAAAATGCTATTGGTCTCAAATTTTTTATCAAATAAATGATCAAATGTCTTACATGGATGTGGGGTCTACAAAAGTGTGGACCCCACACCCATGTGAAACATTTGGTTATTTATTTGGTATAAAATTTGATATCTCTAGCATTACCCTTTTGATATGTCACTCTATAATAAATAGTCCATTGACATGTTTTTTTATTATACAAATGATACTATCATGTCATTTTAGGGTAAAATTTTGCATAAAAATTCTAGTGAAATAATATTTTCTAACAAAAAATTATTATAAGCAAAAAACAAATAATGGTCAGTAGAGAGTAAAGGGAGAAATGATACGCAAAATTTGAAATGCAAAATCAAAAAATGATTAGAAGTATAAAAAGGAAAAACGGTATACTTAAAGGATGAAAGAGTCTATTTAAAAAATGCACGAGATTAAATATAAACTAACCTCCAATTGTTTCATACAAATGGAGAAAAATTAATGAGTTGTATCATTACATGAATGTAATATTTATAGGATGAAGAGGACATGAATGACTTAGAGAATGTGTAATGTACGATGGCTAGGGTTTTTGGGTAGAAAAAAGAATTGGTTAGAAAAAAAATGCACAAAAAGGTTCTTCTTCATCTTTCTTTTTCTAAATCATAAATCATGGAATCATTATAGAAAATGATAAATTAAGAATTTTTTTATTGTTAAATTAGTTGTTAAACTTAAAAGTTCACAAATTCACTATGGGATGTTGGAGTTCCAAATCAACCAAAACAATTTAATTATAAGGAAACAACCAAATCAATTTTCAAAATTAATTATAGGGAAACAAAATCAACTAAATAAAACAATTTAAACAGATTTGAATTGATTTTTGTTTAATTTATTTTAAGAAAGAAAGATTTTAGATAAAAATTTTAAAAGATGGACGAACAAATTAGAAGCTCAACAAATCATGTTTTCTATATTTGATTTTAAAAACAAAAATTATCTTTTAGACAATCATCTTAGAGTTGGGGGTGCGTGATGTCGCAGCACGCTGCTGTGACAACCGCACGACACCGTTTTAATATAAAAAGAAAATAAATAAATTACACAAAACCCAAGAAGACATATAAACACATTTGAGGCAACAAAATATTTAGGAAAAATTACAAAACAATCTCAGGGTTTGATTATTGTAATAAAATAAATTTTAAATTTTTATTTTTTTCAATTTAAATCAGAAATTTTTGATTTTTTTTAATCTAAACCATTTACCTATTTTTATTAAGTAAAAATTCAACAAAAAAATGAACATTTTAATCATTAATTGAATTTAATGATTAAAATATTTTTTTTTATTGATTTTAATTAACAAAAATAGACAAATGATTTAAACTAAAAATAAATTAAAATATTAGGATTTAAATTAATAAAATTTTTATAATTACCCCAAATATTTACAAAACTTGAAAATTTAGAGAGTTTTGTATTCTTTGTTATATATATATATATATATATATATATTGTTTAATTTGGTTGCTATAGTTTTATTTATACATATTTGATAATCACATATTATATTTTTTTGTATTACATGGTTGCTATAGGTAATATAATTGAATTGTTAAGTATTTTTATTTCAACATTAGTTTGCTTTTAAAAATTGTTTTTACAAAGTGATTTTGAAACAAATAAAAATATTATGTAACTCAATTTTCATATAATTTTTTGCCTTAAATTTTTTTAACTGATCAAACCCATCCATTTTTTTTTTTTTTTTTTTCTTCTCATCTAAACTCATTCAACTAATCAAACGGATTAACGGAAATTGGAATTCATGTTGTGTCAAACACCCATATTGTGAGACTCAACATTTATTTTATTATAATGGTCAAATCTTGAAGTTTTTTTATTTATTTTTATTTTTTAAATATAATTTCCCCTAACTATTTTGTTGCCTCACATGTATTTTTTTTTTTGTGTAACTTATTTTTTTATTTTTTATTTTTTATTTTTATATATACATTAAAACGGTGTCGTGCGGCTGTCACAACAGTCTGCTATGATAGCACGCACCCCTAACCCATGATCTTAGGGGGATGAGGTTGACAAGTTATTTATTTATTTATTTTTAATTTAAAAATTATGTGAGATACATGAATAGTTTTTGTTTTTTTTTTTTTTTTGTTAAATTAGAAAATTTCAAATTAATTATAGAGAAACAAAATTAACCAAACAAAACAATTTAAAAGGTAAATTACAAATACACCTCTTGAGATTTGATTAAAATACTAGTCGCCTCTTGTGGTTTTGAAAATTACATTCCACCCACTGAGATTTCTAATTTCATAATAAATCGCCCATTTTATTAATAAGTTATCAAGTCAATTTAACAGTTTTTAATAATGTTAAAAATATGTTTCAATTAATAATTTAGGTAATTTTATTATTGTATAGGAGAACAATTATAAATTTCAATTTTTAGTTAATTCTGTTAAATAAAAATTTTTAATAAGAAGGTATTTGTAATTTTTCAAACCACATGAACAATCTATAAGAGATGTATTTGTAATTTATTCCAATTTAAATATATTTGAATTGATTTTTGTTTAATTTATTTTAAAGAAGACACGATTTTAGATAGACATCTTTAAAGATGAATAAATAAATTGAAATGTTAACAAACCGTATTTTTCCTTAATATAGAATAGATGTACTATCACATTATTAGATTTAAAAAATAAATTTAACTTTGGGTTAAAGTAGCTGTAGTTTAACAAAATATATCATTCATACTCCCTTAAAATCAACGACAATGCTACGTAGTTCAAATTTTGTGGCTCAAAAGTGGCTCAAATGGCCAAAACGACGTCGTTTTGAGTACAGAACAACATAAAAATGGCCAAAACGACGTCGTTTTGGCCATTTGAGCCACTTTTGAGCCACAAAATTTGAGCTACGAGACATTTTCCTAAAATCAATCTTGTCCATGAGGATCCTACATTTTGTATAACAAAATCTTAAGGAACAAAAAATTAAATTATTTGGGACCATTTCTTTTTGTAGTTATTTATTTATTTATTTATTTATTTTTGGCTAAAATATTTGAAATGACTTTTAGTTTTTTATGAAAAAATGTGCAAAGAATATAGTGAATGGAAAAGAATTTTTGATTTTTTTAGTGATTTAAAAAAAATAAATAAACTACTTATTGATTTATTTCTATCACATTACATTTCTATTTTTTTATACGCTTTTCCGTTAAAAGTCAAAAAATTAAAAAATAAATCATATCTAAAAACGATACCTTAACTTTTTAAATGTAACATTGAAACTATTTTTTTTGTGACTTTGAACTAGCAACACTGTTGCTTTTTTTTCAATCAAGTAATCAATTTTTTCAACATTTTTCTGTTGCACAAATTGCGTGATTAAACAAAATAAATAAATTCATATTTGATAAATTAAATTATAAAATATCAAATAAATCTATATTTGATAAATTATATTATAGAACATGAAACAAAAATACATATCACATAATATATTGAAAGACGAGGAATCAAGCCGAAACCTGTGTAGTACTATAGTCTCCTTAAAACAGATTAGCCACCTTACCGTGGATGCTCGAGGTACGTCGACTTCTGTCTCCCAGGATACGATGGTTTAGACCAGCTAACGCAGAAACTCATTCTGTTAGCTTTGGCAAACCGACAATAACAGCACTCTCTCACACAAAAAGAAAATTATAGGAGCAAGCAAACTAACTGTATAATTCTGGAAGGCAAAAATCTTTTTTGACAACCAAAGAGGTTGGTCAGTATTTATACACCATGAAGGAGAAAGAAGGAGCTTCCAGTCATGAAGACTAGCAACCAATGCCCATTACTCCTGCAAAACTATTGGAGTAATGCACACAATTGATGGGGATTCAATGTGTAAATTACACATACTATACACCTGTGTGTATATATATATATATCTGTAACAGACCTGGCCCAAAAAGATTAGGTTGGCAGACTACCAATCCGACCTAACCCCAATCCATTCCAGCAAGCCTCAAGCCTCAAGCCTCAACCTCAGATCCACAACTCACGACCCACGGATCACGGACCCAGACCTGGCCTCGGCCCAATCCGAGCGGGGTAGCAACACGCTCGCACACGTGTGGTAATTTTTTCATAGCCAACTTGGACCATAGCTTTGGCCCAAGTCCATCCTTGAAAGCATCCATAACTTCTTTTCCTTCGAAAAATTTGGATGCCCCAAAGGGCTTATCTCCTTATCAAACTCTTGAGGTTTAAATACCCATCAAAGAATCTAAACACATTTAACCCCATATCAATCAATGGTTGGGAACTACTTTAATTTCTCATTAAAGTCACCATAAAATCATTTTTTCCAACAATCCCGCACATGAAAAAGGTTGACCGAATAAAGAAAAATGGACAAATTTACAACAAAGATTCGGAGAGAGGCACACTGTAGACGTCCCCGAACGTCCCGGGAGGGAATCCCGTTTTGTTCATTTGGGCTCGCTAAGTTCAGACTCAAATTGTCACGGTTCTTAATCTGAACCAAAGAGTCCAAATCCGGCAAATCGTTTTGAGAAAACAGATTTTTGAAAAGAAGTGCCAAACATGGACTTTTTGCCAGATACAGAGTCGCCATATTTTTTAATGGGGGAATTTAGGAAACCCTGACTCGGTGCCAAAGGCCACGTGTTCGTCATCACCAAAGTTGCCTCGGCTCGGGAGCTTGGGTACGATTGGGGAAGGTCAGCTATGAGCACCCCCTCTCGCCCGATCCAAGATCGGCCTCTACTAACCATGATATCTTATTTTGAAAACGTTATGTGTTCTTATTCCAGTTAATTAGCTAGAATTACTATGTGATGCGCACAACACAAAAGTATAGACTAGATCGCCTAATTTGGAATGAAGCATTACATATCCGTTTGTTTGGAAAACGCTTTGGAATTTACTACTCGCAAGTAGGCTAAAATACGGATTTCAATGAGTTGTTCCAACTCAAACAATCCAACCTTCACCCACAGGCATTCAGGCAATTTATATAACATAAGCATCTAGCCACATGGTAAGCATGCTGTCATGTTAACATTCACACTCATGCGAAATGCTAAACCATAAAATACTTACAATGTACTCCGAGCCAAAACAAGAACATGTTAGTAATCATGCATGATCCAAGTCCATGTTAAGTGGCTAATGGAACGCATACAGAATGTCACTAGAATAGGCTCGGCTAATCCTAGAATGGCATGTGGAATGCACAGATAGCATGTATTCAAGTTAGATTTGAAATACTATACAGTTAGCATGATGCGCCGAGCCCGGTGCATGCAATACTGATGAATGATGCCCGCATGCATAGCATAAGGTATGCTAAAGTAAGTATGCCCTAATACTAACCATCAAAAGCAAGTAAGTAAAAGGGAGAAAGAAGTGGGGTTGGAAGACATGCACGCACGCACCCACACTTATTACAAATTTGCCCCCGTTCGGAGGGACCGAAAGAATAATACAATTAATTAACCTACAAGCTAATTAATTATTACAGACCAATTAAACTAGCTAAGCAAATTAACTAATCTAAGAAAGCAGCAAACTGTAGCCTCGGGAGGAGGGTCCAATGCATGTGCGCTCGGTTCCGCTCGGAAAGTCACTGCCATGCACAAAATGCCTCTGCTTTGGCTGTTCTGCTCCTCTGAAGACTACACAAGTCCCAGGATATGCTCTCTGCACACTGTGGAACACCACCGGCTGAGGGAATTGGTCACCGGCCATGGAGAATGGTCACCGGCCACAAATTGAGTTATCGGCCACTGATGAATGGCCGGTCGGCACTGAAGATGGCCGGCCGGCCAAATCTTCCTGCAGAATCTGTGTTGACAGCAACAGAGGGCAAAACAAAGCATGGCAATGCATTTCAAGCAATGTATACACCAACCACACCTCTTATCATGTATATGACTCAAAGGAGGATGGGCCTCGATTCTCGGACCAGCAATCGCGCATTTCTATGCATGATGGTCCAAAGAATCAAGTGTGCATTTTGATATGGAATGCAATGCACATAATCAAACAAAGGGGCTCAACCTCTATCATACTCAACTCAAGAGGCAAAGCATGCATGCCAATGCAATGCAATCCGAAGCATGTGAACTAATATGCAACATGGCAATGCAATGTGTACATGCAAGTATGCAAGCAAACATACAAGGTGAGCATGCAAACAAGCAAAGGGGATGGACTTAAACTAATTTAGGCAGCCCTTAAACAAGCCTAAAATAGTGGCCAATGCTATGGAAATGAGGGCCAACACACACACACACACATGTACATGTTGATGGG
Organism: Camellia japonica; assembly: GCA_030407325.1. Taxonomy (NCBI): domain Eukaryota; kingdom Viridiplantae; phylum Streptophyta; class Magnoliopsida; order Ericales; family Theaceae; genus Camellia; species Camellia japonica. Next base: position 68,503,039 of record JAPPVO010000002.1, read on the forward strand.
CCAACACTTAAGCATAAAGGAATAACTTCTAAGCACACTTAAAAGGAGGCAAACATGGACAATTAGCATGCAATGTAAGCTCTGAAAAACATGTAGGAAATGATGCCAAATCAACCTACTAATGCAAGCTAAGCATGCAACCAAGCCCAAGGACCTAAAGCATGATCATATGACACATGAAGCAAATGACCAAAATGGATCAAAACAGTCCTAAATCATGTCAAGGCAGGCCCCAAAAACTACTTAGATGGCATCTAAATGATCTACACATAGAGGCATGCACAAATGCTTAAACATGGAGCATACAACACAACCTCTTAAAGTATTAAAGGAGTGATAAAATGCAAGCATGTGAACATGAAATAAGGACTGAAATGTCATGAAAAATGGTTCCAAACCATTGGAAAGATGCAAGGGTGGCATGCTCATGGTCAATGCATCAAGGCATACAAAGGGGGATTACATGGTAGCTATGCAGAGCAAAACATGAATGACCCAAATGACCAAAAACAGACCTCAAACACATCAAAACATGCATATAAGCTTCACAAAGCTTGGCCAAAATACATGAGCATGGTAGTCTAAATGCTATGCATGTATTAAGGCAAATCATGGCATTACAAGGCATGTATGCTAAGCAAGCATGGTGTACCTAAACCAAGTCAAAACAATGCTAAATCATGACATAAAAAGCACAAAAAATAGCTAAGGCATGGTCAACATACACTTAAATTAGATGCTCCCTCAAGAGGCAAAAATGGCCCTTTTCAAGGACAACAAGGAGAGGGGGTAGCCCTCTCCTTCTTAGGACCTCAAGGCACCATCCTCACCTCTGAAATCCCTCAAGATTTTAGTGGTGAGGAGGCCCAAACACAATGGTCTCGGAGCTCAACCAAAATGGCACAAAACAAGGGCCAAACAAGCCTTAAGAGGGGTCAAACAACACTAAAGCTTAAAACACCCTTAAACAACTATTTAGAGTAGGCAAAAACAAGACTTTTATGTGTTATATGCTAAGCTCAAAAACAGATGCAAGATAGTCAAAAAAGCTTTGCAAAAATGGGGTATTTAAAGGTAAAGTCCTTACCCTTGTTGACCCTCTTCAAAAATGGTAGACCAGCTGGTTCTTTGAGCTCAAAACCACCCAAGAAGTCCAAGAATAGCCCTCTAGTGCCTCAGCTCCAAGAGAAGGTGTGATGGTGGGTGTTTGTGCACAAAAGTGAGGCAAAACACACACAAAACACAAAAGATAGGAAGGTATAGATATAGGATAGATACAAATCCTAACCCTAAAACCAGAGCCCCTCTGAAAATGTTGTCTAACCCTAAAAGAGGGAGAGGAGGCCTCCTCTTATAGAGCTTCAATCTTGTAAGCTTACAAGACAAGCTAGCTAAGAAGGAAATCCCTCCATACACGTGTATGGAGGGAAGCCAAGTGCATGCCAGCTGCATGAAAATATCTGCAAAAGTAGATGCACAGTAGTCGGCCGGCCAAAAATGCAATTGACCAAAAAAAGATAGCCGGCCGGCCATCTATAGTGCCGGCCGGCCAAATATTTGGCCGGTGGCAACAAAACACAGCCGGTGGCCTCAAGCCATTGCCGGTGGAGTATGGGGATGGCCCACAAGCCATTCCCTGCCCCTCCAAGGCAAAGCACAAGTGTTTGGTGCAAAACCAAACACAAAACAGTCGAGTCGAGAAATCCTGAGGCAAGGCGCGTATCCGAGACCTCCGGGAACTCAAGACGAACACAAACATGGATGATCACCGAGTGTTCAAGCGGTGACGTCCAAGTCTTGAGAACGGTCAAAAATGGGGTGTCTACACACACAGACCAACCCTACCTCAAAAAAGGTAGTTGTTGGCCTTGAGCCTTTTGTAGTGAAAGCCTATCAGATTTACTAGCTGACCAGTGAACGTGATGTCTTGAATTGTTCTGCTGTTTGTGTAAACCGAGACAATAGACCTCATACAGGAGTTAGTCCAACCATTGTTCTTTTTCTCACTAGTGTGTCCAGTATGGCCCTGGAACACTAGCCTGGTTCAGTGAGTGTTTTTAAAGAATTCGACCTTACTAATTCTTAAAGAAGCGACCCCACTTCGCACTCACATAGGTGACCTTTATAAGGTATCTCATTATACCACGGTTGATTATTCATATCACTTAGGTCATGAAAAGCATTAGCTTAACCTTCCACCCCCATAGGCTATCACTGTACAAAGGAATGGGCAAGAGAATTTACCTCTTCAGTGACTCATTCGTTACAAAAAATTAGGTTGTCCCTTTAAACTTAGATCTTGGGATCTCCAGTCAACTAGGTTAGGTTTTCCATTCTGGTAACATTACAAAAGGCCTTAACCCCATTCCTCGTAACGACGTTTCTACTAACTCTCGAGTTAACCGTTTGGTTAGCGGATCCGCAATGTTGTCTTTAGACTTTACATAGTCTAGAAAGACAACACCATTAGAGAATAGTTGTCGTATGGAATGATGTCTACGAAGGATATGTCTGGACTTTCTATTAGACATATGACTTTGTGCCCGTCCAATCGCCGATTGGCTATCACAATGAATACAAATAGCAGACACAGGTTTCAGCCAACGTGTAATATCCTCAATGAATTGGCGAAGCCATTCAACTTCTTCAGTTGCTTTATCCAAAGCAATAAACTCAAATTCCATCATTGATCTCGATATACTTTTTTTCTTGGAAGATTTTCAAGACACGGCTGCCCCTCCGAAAGTAAACACATAACCACTAGTAAATTTGGAGTCCTTTACATCAGATATCCAATTAGCGTCACTATACCCTTCTAGTACCGCTGCGTATCTTGTATAATGCAGCCCATAATCTTGGGTGTAACGTAGATAACCTAACACGTGCATAATGCCTCTCCAATGAGTGGCATTCGGATTACTCGTGTATCGACTAAGCCTGGTAACAGAGTAGGCTATATCCGGCCTTGTACAACTCATTAGATGCATCAAACTTCCAATGACTTGAGAATATTCTAGTTGAGAGACACTCTCACCATTATTCTTAGTCAAATGTAGACTCACGTCTATCAGTGTCCTAAACACCCTTGTATCTAACTTGCCAAATTTCTCAAGTATTTTCTTAACATAGTGAAACTGAGAAAGTACAATACCACTAGATGTTCTGGTAATCTTAATACTCAGAATGACATCTGCAAGGCCCATATCTTTCATGTCAAAATAGAGTTTAATAATCTCTTGATAGTTGTAGACGCGCCCGAATGTCCCGGGAAAATCCCGTTTTGTTCATTGGGCTTACTATAGTTCGGACTCAATGTCACGATTCTGAATCTGATCTCACAAAGTGCAATGCAAGATCGATAAATCACCAAAGAGTCCAAATCTGGCAAATCGTTTTGAAAAACTAATTTTTAGAAAGAAATGCCAAACATAGACTGCTTTGCCAGACACAGAGTCGCCACCTAAATATTTTATTTTGGGGGAATTTAGGAAACCCTGATTCGTGCCTAAGGCCACGTGTCCGTCATCACCAAAGTTGCCTCGGCTCGGGAACTTGGGTACGAGAGGGAAAGGTCATGCAATGAGCACCCCCGCTCGCCCGATCAAAGATCGGCCTTTACTAACATGATATCTTGTTTTTGAAAACACATGTGCTCTTATTCCGGTTATTAACCTAGAATTACTATGTGATGCGCACAGCATACAAGTATAGACTGGATTACCTAAGTTGGAACAAAGCATTGCATATTTGTTTTGAAAACGGTTTGCTACTCGCAAGTAGGCTAAAATACGGATTTTGCCACCCTCAAGTGGGCTTAGAAAACATGGTGATTTGCCACTCTCAAGTGGGCTTAAAACTCGCAATCAATGAATTGTCCCAATTCAAGTAACCCAACATTCACCCACAGGCAATCAAGCAGTTATATCACATAAGCAAATAGCCTCATGGTAAGCATGCTATCATGGCAGTCACTCACACACATGCAATGATGCTAAAGCATAAACACTTACCAAGTACTCCAAACCAAAACAAAAGCTATGTTAGAAATCAATGCATGATCCTAGTTCATGTTTAAGATGACTAATGCAACACATGCAAAATGCAACTAAGATAGGCTCGGCTATTCTAAGATGGCATATGAGATGCTACAGATAACACGCATTCAACTTGGAATTGAAATACGATGCAGTTAGTATGATGCGCCGAGCCCGGTGCATGCAAGACAGATGAATGGATGCAAACATGCGAGCATAAGGATGCTAATTGAAACATGCCCTAAAACTAACCATCGTAAGCTAGTAAATAAAAAGGAGAAAGAAATGGGGGTTGGAAGACATGCATCACACACACGCACACTTATTACAAAATTTGCCCTCTCGACGGAGGGTCCGAATAAATAATACAGAACCAGCTAGCTAATCTAATTAAACTAGTTATTACACGACGAAATGAATAACAAGTTACAACTACTTATTACACAACATTAACTAAGTAAGCAATCTAAATGAGCATGCAAACTAAATGAACGTGGGCTGCCCCAGCTCTGCTTTGAATGACAAAGGATGCATGCATGCTTGAATTGCCTTGTTCGGAAATCCCTCGCGACGCCCCGACTTGCCTCTGTTTGCAATTGACCTCAGAACACTGCACAAAGCTCCAGAAGGCTGAAACTCCACCCTGGGAATCTGTGGGAAGGCTGCCAACCAGCTATTGGCCTTGGAGACCACTTGCCGACCACTTTTGTGGTGAAAAACCAGAAAAAGTGGTCGGCTGACCAGTTTCTGGCCCTGGTTTCTGGTTTTCTGCAACAGAAGGCAAGAGAGAGAGGTGGCAAAGTATTCGCAACACATGTGTGCACGACTACTCTCCCCATCATTGCATAAGCTCAAGGGAGTGTAGTCCTTGACCCTCGGGCCACCAATCACGCATCTCGATGCATGATGGCCGAGGAGTCGAATTGCACGACTCAATGTGAAATGAATGCACATACAAGCACCTAAAGCCAACAACTCCGTCATGGGTAGTCAAGAGTGTCGGCGACCGGGAATCGAGGCACGTTTCATCATTTCAAGCATGAAACGTCCCTCGTTCCCCGTGTTTGGACTAACCCCTATTCCAAACACATGCAACAAACAAGGCATGCACCAATGCAACTCTAGCATGCAATCTTAATGCAATGCAACTAAGTCATGCAAACATGCAAGGGATAACATGCAAACATGCAACTAGCATACACAATGCTATGAACTAACAATGGCATACTCAATGCACATGACACTTAGCATACACAATGCACGTAGAAACTAACATACACAACGAGATGAACAAGGCATGCACAATGCAATGATCAATCATGCGACAACATGGCATACTCAATGCTATGAACTACAATGGCATACTCAATGCAAAATGGACTTAAACCAAAATGGATGGGCCTCAGCCACACCCAAATCAGTGGCCATTAGATGATGGAAATAAGGCATCAAAACACATACGATCATGCACAATGCAACGGCCCCAAGTCTAAGGCACAAAACACAACTTTCCAAACGCATTGAAAGGATGAAATATGGAGTGCAATGACACATGTTTCAGCTCTGAAATGGCATACAAAATGACTTCGAATTATGCAAACAACTCATGTAATGCATGTTGAATGGCTCAAGCATCGAAACTAGTGAAGTGTATTACACTATAGGCATGCAAGGCAATGCTCAAATGGCCAAACCAACTCCAAACAGACCCTATGCAGGCCCAAAACAGTAGCAAAATGAGTTGGGATGATGGCTTGAAAGGCACAAAAATGAAGCTCATGCAATGGCTCACAAAATAGGGTATAAAAGCACAACTCTCAAGGGCACTTAAAGAGTGGAAAACATGGAAGTATGACAGCCCTATATGCTCTGAAATATCATGCTCAATGATGCCAAAACATGAAAATACCTCAAGTTAAGCATGCAAGGGACTTCAAAACTCGAAGCTAGTCAAGGCTATTACACTACAAGCATGCATGGCAAGCATCTTTCGACCAAGAGGCCTCAAAACAGAACTAAGGCAGCCCAAAATATGAACAAAACCAGGTTGGAGCATGGCCAAAATATGCTAGAATAGAGGGCCAAAACATCATGCATTCTAAGCTAGTAAACATGATTTACACTACAAGCATATGAAGCATGTGAGAGGCTACCAAACCAGCTGAAAACAGAGTCATGGCATGCCAAATGATGACCAAAAACCCACTGAAATATGACCAATACATGCAAGAATGACATGCTACTTTGATAAGCCACAAAAGGGATTACTCTACACATGCAAGAGGCAAACCCAAGGTGACCAAACCAGCCATAGACAGAGTCTAGGAAGGCCCTAAAAGTCACCAAAAAGTGCCTGAACCGAGCCTTGAAAGTATGAAAACATATGCTCCTTTGATAGGCCAAAAATGCAAGCAAACAAGACCAAAAGAGAGAGGGTCACCCCTCTTTGATTTAGGGCCTCAAAACCACATGCCAACCACTGAAAATCCACTGGATTTTAGTGGCTAAAAGGCCATGCAAGGATTAACTCAAAGGTCTTATGGCATGGCACAAAACAAGGCCAAATAGGGCATGCAAGAGGGAAGATGACCCTCAACACCAAAAGGGCCTTAAACAAACATGAAAAACTTAAATATGGAGATTTTTTCAGTTGACAACAAAGCTCAAATAAGCATGCAAGTATGGCTAAGAGAGTGATCAAGACAAAGCTTAAAAAGGGAGAAAAGAGATTACCCTTGAAGCTCAGCAAAACCAGCAAGTTCCTCAACCAAAAACCACCCTTTTAACCTCCAAAAATAACCTCTAGGAACCTCAGTTCAATGGTAAGGATGTATGGCTAAGAGTTGGGGTGTTAAAGGTCAAGAACCATACACACTTTTGGCTCAAAATATAGAGATATAGAGAGAGATATGAGTTTGTGCCATAGGAAATTTTTCTGAACCTGGTTCAAGGAGAAGGAGAGCCTCTCTTATAGAAGAAACAAAGAGTTCAAGCTTCTTGGAGAAGCTAAACTTGGATGCAATCTCTCCATACACGTGTATGGAGGATACAGTCTGTGCCCTCCAGCTGGCACAGCTGGCATCCATTCAGTCAGACAAAACAGGAAGAAACCTGTCGACCAGAAAAGGTGGTCGGCCTGCTACTGTTAATGGTCGGCCGACCACCCAAAGTGGTTTCTCAAAAAAAAAAAGTGGTCGGCCAGGGTAATTGGTGGTCTCCACACTGAAAGCAAGCCAATAATGGGGTGGGAAACCAGAAAATGTGGCCCAAAGACCAAGAAAACCAGTTTCCCGACCAGAAAATCGGCTGGCGGGGAGAAAAGTGGTTTCCAAGGAGAAAGTTGGTCTCCCACCCTTGTACCACTTCCCAAACATGGAAAGTAAGGTTTGTACCGCAGACAAACCAAAACGGATGCAAGACGAGGGTTCGGGAGGCAAGACGCGCGGCCGGGAGCCTCGAAAACCAGCTGCCAAGCATCAAAAGTGGCGTACAACCACAAAAGTGGTCTCCCGGACCACAGTGTCCCTCTAGATAGAGGAAACAAGGTGTGTTCCAAAAACCGTGCCAAACGGAGAATGTTAAGCGGTCCCGAGCCGAGGCGCACAACCGACGGCTCCGAAAACCGGAAACTAGTCTCCAAATGAGAACAGTGGCCTACGACCACGAGAAGTAGCCTACGACCACTGAGAGATGGTCTACGACCACTGATTAAGAGTTTCCATCAACTATAAAAATCCTTCAGGGCAAGATTTATCACCAACGAGGTCCAGCCGAAGCAAGCCAACTCTCTCTGGGCAATGCAGATCCAGGTGGGAGAAACCTTACGAGCGTATTCGGCGCTATTAGGAATGCTTTAATCTTGTCGATGATGCTTGCAACGACTCCATGGCCATTACCGCCTTTAAAATGGGTTTGCATCCTGATAGTGCTCTCCGCAGTTCCTTGACTAGAAGACCCCCCAAAATAGTCTGGTCATTGATGAAGAAAGTTGAGGAATACTGCAAAGTGAAAGATGACGCCTTGCGGGTTTAAGCCGGAAACATGGCCAACAAGATGGCCCCTTCTGAAATTGCTCAGCCGTTAAATTCTGTACCACCTCATAGCCCTGAACCACGGCATCGGGCTAAACGAGACAAGAGAAGGGATTCTCGCCGATCAAGCAACCAATGCTCCCACCCAGCAAATGAACAACTGCAAGTTGATAGCAGGCGCACAAGGCAAGCAGACAAGAAATATACGGAGTTGTCAGAGCCGATCAGCGTGGTTATGTCCAAAGTCTAACACCTTCCGTTCTTCAAATGGTCGTCCAAAATGGTGGGACCTCCCGACACGAGAAGACGGGATAGGCGGTGCGAGTATCACAAGGATCACGGCCATGATACTGAGAGTTGTTATGCATTGAAGGATCACCTGGAGGAATTGGTACAAGATGGTCGGCTACAACAGTATGTCCGAAAAGGCAACTCAACCAAAGCAATAGCCTTACGACAAGATTCACCTCCACTCGGTGTGATCCACATGATATATAGCCTGCCAATGTCATCCGCGGTGCATACGATTCAGTCGAATCCCGACCCTCAAAATCAACTCACTCCGGCTAAACGACCTCATGAAGCAGCAAGCATTGCTTTCGATGATTCAGATTTGGCCGGAGTGACACTTCCCTATATCGATCCCTTAGTAATCGAGTTACGCGTAAATCGATTCACCGTTAAGCGCGTACTCATTGATCCAGGGAGCACATCAGAAGTTATGTATTACAAGACATTCACCAAACTCGGCTTCTCCGAATCGGATCTTTCTCCAGCTCCTTATCCATTATTCGGCTTCAACGCCAATCCAGAATACCCGTTAGGGAAAATCACACTACCCGTTCGAGCGGGCTCCCGAACAGTGGATGTGGAATTCTTGGTCGTCAAGCTGCCATCGCCGTATAATCTCATCATGGGGCAAACTTGGTTGCATACTATGCAGGCCGTGCCAAGCACCTATCATCAGCTACTACGCTTCCCGACAAGACGTAGCATTGTGCAAATCCGTTGCTCCCAGAAATCAGCACAAGCATGTTATCTTCTTGCTGGAAAGACGCCAAAAGAGTTGCAAGTGAATTCTATTGAGGTGCCGGATCGAGAGAGCCTCGACAATGTTAGGCGGCTCCCAAGTGAAAAGGCCACGGAAACCCTAGATCGAGTTGAAATTGACGGAAACCAACACAAGTTCTTCATGGTCGATGCTAATTTCCTTCTTGCTCGGCAACCTTGATGTATTTTCATGGACTCCATATGAGATGTCGGGTGTAGATCCGTCTATTTCGCAACACCGTTTAAATGTTGACCCTAAATGCAAGCTGATTATTCAGAAAAACCGGCGGTCAGCCGCAGAGCACACTGCCACCGTTGTTGAAGAGGTTGACCGGTTGCTTGATGCCGAGGCAATCAGGGAAGTGACCTACCCTACATGGCTCTTGAATACTATGGTTGTGAAGAAGAAAAATGGGACTTGGCAAGTGTGCGTTGATTTCACGGACCTAAACAAAGCCTGCCCCAAGGATTGCTTTCCCCTCCCCAGAATAGACTAACTTGTAGATGCGACGGCACGCCATCAGCGTATGAGCTTTCTCGATGCTTACAGAAACTACCATCAAATTGCCATGCATCCGGAGGACCAAGACAAAACTGCATTCCTTACCCCAAGAGGAACCTATTGCTATAAGGTTATGCCTTTTGGGCTGAAGAATGCAGGGACAACTTAGCAAAGACTAGTCACTTCCATGTTCAAGGAACAACTCGGCCACACTATGGAAGTGTACATTGACGATATGGTGGTCAAGTTCAAAGAAGAGCAAACTCATCTAGCCGATCTAGAAAAGACATTCGGCATTTTACGCAAATACAAAATGAAGCTGAACGCTTCCAAATGCATGTTTGGGATCGGCTCTGGCAAATTCTTGGGTTATATTGTCAACCACCGAGGAATCGAAGCCAACTCGAGGCAAATCACAGCAATCTTGGAGCTCGGCTCCCCTCATTCAGTGAAAGAGGTTCAAAAGTTTATGGGGATGGCCGCCGCACTCAACAGGTTCATCAGTCGGTCCACAGATCGCTGCCGACAATTCTTTCATACTCTATGGTAGGGCAAGGCTTTTGAATAGACCTCCGAGTGCGAAGCCGCTTTCAATGGCCTCAAGACCTACCTCCGATCAGTTCCACTCTTGACAACACCTTCGGCAGGTGACCCGCTCATTTTGTATCTGGCAGTTTCTGACCGGGCTATCAGTGCTGTACTATGTATTATGTGAAAGCTGGGGGAGCAGCGGCCAGTGTATTATGTGAGCAAGGCAATGGTTGACGCCAAAACACGCTACCTTCCATTAGAAAAACTCATTCTGGCCCTCGTCATGGCAGCAAGAAAGCTGATGCATTACTTTCAGGGGCATACCATCGGGGTACTAACGGACCACCCCCTCCGGTCGGTACTCCGTAGTGCAGAAGCATCAGGGCGCGTTTCAAAGTGGGCTCTTGAACTCGGCCAGTACGATATTTAGTTTCTGCCTAGAACCTCAATCAAGGGACAGGTGGTTGCCGACTTTGTGGCTGAATTCACTGGGGGTCTTGCCGACTTCAAGTCTGATGAAATTCAATCTAAGCCGAACTGGAGAATTTATGTTAGGGACATTTGGCAGTTGTGCTATGATGGATCGTCCAATCAACGAGGCAGCGGGGCCGGAGTAGTGATAATGGCTCCCGATGGGGCAATAATTGAGCAGACTGTCAAATTCATCTTCAAAGTATCAAATAACGAGGCCGAATACGAGGCCCTGCTAACCGGCTTGCGGAATGCACATCTCCTAGGTGCTCGACGTCTACTTACATTTTGTGATTCAAAATTGGTGATCAATCAGCTAAAGGGAGAGTACGCAGGAAAAAACAGCCGTATGGCCGCTTACATGAAAATGGCAAATTCCTTGCTGGCAAAATTTGACCATCATGCATTGAACTAAATAACTCGTGACCAGAACACACATGCAGATGCCCTAGCTTGCCTAGTCTCTGCCATTAACTCAGAGATTAAACAGACCATTAAAGTTGGTTTCATCCCAGAGCCGAGCATTGGCCCTTCTGAGGAAGTCCAGGTTAATGTCATAGAGTCAAGACCGAGTTGGATGGACTCCATTGCTACATTCCTGTCTTCTGAACAGCTCCCAGCAAACAAGAAAGAAGCGCACAAGCTGCGAAACAAAGCCCTGCGATACTACTTGGATCTGCAAGGAAAGCTTTATAAAAAATCCCTTTCTGGTCCATACCTGGAATGCGTTCATCTGGACAAAGTCGAATCACTTCTGACCGAAATACATGAAGGCAGTTGTGGCGCCCATTCTGGCGGGCGCTCTTTGGCTCATCGAGCTGTGACACAGGGGTATTACTGGCCGACAATGAGAGCCAATGCTGAATGTTACATGAAAAAGTGTGAACAATGCCAGAAGTTCTCTCCTTTGACCCACCTGTCTGCTGAAGAGTTAAGCTCTATAACCAGTCCTTGGTCATTCGCCCAATGCAGACTTGACATCGTCGGACCACTGCCTCGTACCCCGGGTAACAAGCAATTTTTGATTGTCGCGACAGATTATTTCACAAAATGGGTAGAAGCGGAAGCACTAACGCACATCCGAGATACCGACATGAAGCGTTTTTTATGGAGAAATATCATAACACGATTCGGCATTCCAAGAGCACTCATTTCAGACAACGACACCCAGTTTGATTGCGGTGTCTACAGGGAACTGTGCAGCAAGTATGGTATTCGGCCCTACTATTCCTCCCCGGCTTATCTACAGAGTAACGGCCAAGCTGAAGCCTCCAACAAATCTATTTTAGACGGCATCAAGAAGAGGTTGGAGAAAGCCAAAGGAAGATGGGTCGAAGAGTTGCCAAGTGTATTATGGGCTCGTCGCACTACTCCGAGGTGGTCCACTGGGGAGACGCCGTTCGCTTTGTGCTTCGGAACGCAGGCAATCATCCCCTTGGAGATCGGCCTCCCAACTTTGAAATCAACAGTTTTTGATTTGGGCCGAAACAACATGGTGTTGGCCTTGGATTTGATTCTGATTGAAGAGCGGAGAGACTGCGCCCTTGCATCCATAGCACGGTACCAGCAGCAGCTTGCTAAGTCATATAATCAGCGTGTTCAACTACGCCACTACACACCAGGAGAGTTGGTCCTAAAGAAAGTGCTTCCAGCTGCCAAAAATCCGGCCGATGGAAAATTGGGTCCTAACTGAGACGGCCCTTATCAGATCGACTCAGCCGCAGGAGTAGGGGCATATCGGCTCAAAGACATGTCTGGGAGAAGTCTGCCATGGCCTTGGAATTCCACACATTTACGTAAATTCTATCATTGACCCGACTTGTGGGGTTTGATACTTGTTCTGAACGGTTCGCCATGTACATATTTCACTTTTACAATGCAAAGTTTCCTGTTTTTTCATCGCTCAATTCAGTTCAAAAGCCTCCGGATTCGGAGCGCCCTTCGTGATATCACGATTGGCCAAGCCAAGTCTCCAGATTCGGAGCCCCATTGGTGCATGACACCTTTAGGCTGATTAAGCCTTCGGGTTCGAAGCCCCATTCATGCATGACACTTATGGGCCGAATAAGACTCCGGATTCGGAGTGCCCTTCGTGGATATCACGATTGGCCAAGACAAAAAGCCTCCGAATTCGGAGCCCCATCCATGCATAACACGTTTGGGCCAAATAAGACTCTAGATTCGAAGCGCCCTTCACGACGAAAGTTAAAGCATACAAATATTCAAAGTGAAATGCTTCGTTAAGTTGAGCCGGCAAAAACCGTATACAAATTAAAGCATACAAACATTCAAAATGAAATGCTTAATTAAGTTGAGCCAGCGCAAACTGTATAAACAAATTAAGCATGCAAACATTCAAAATGAAACGCAAACATTTAAAACAAAGCATTTTATTAAGTTAACCAATAGATACATAGCTGACGCCCAATCTGTGTTGGAGCGTTTATAATATATTCAATTCTATTCGGCATCACCCTCGTCATCGCTCTTCTCAATTTTGAAAGTGCTAAAAGGAAAGTGATGACGTTGGTATAATGGCGACGCCGATTCAACTCCTGGTCCTTGGAGTGCCTCTGCAGCTTGGAGAGCCTTAATCCACCCATGCCTAAAGCCCCGATTCTCGCATCGGCATACCTCCTCTGCGAGTTTCTCCTTGGTCTTCTCTATCCCGACTTTCCAGCCATCGTGGAAGCCTTTTTCATAACCCACGCACCTTGCAGTCTCTACTGCAAACATGCTTGCCGTATCTCTATCAGCAATCGCATGACTTATCAGTCGTTGGGTCACTCTTTCCAACACGACCGGGTTAGATTGACCGGCCGCACGCGGCTCGGCAGTTTGGGCCTTCCTCACCTCATGCTTAGCCTTCTCCGCACGAGCCTCCAAGGTTCAAATTTGTTCGTCCTTCTTCTCTATCTCCCGCCGCGCGGCGCGCAGACACATGCCGACTTCATAGGCGGTATACAGCCCTCTCACTGCCCCATGGATTCCCTCTCGAAACACTTCGAAATCCTGTCAACCAACCATCGACTGCTGAACTTCCGGTGGAAAAATCTGTCGAGCGAACTCGACTGCTACACCTGGGTCGTTAACAATAGAATCCGCCTTCGTCATCGGTTTATTCCCCACAAAAACCGCAAAACTCAACGGTCGCGGCGTCGCATCGGACTCATTTCTCGGTCGCGGTCGAGGGAACTGCCCCGTTGCTGTTTTTCCCTTCGAGGTGATTTGCTTCGACGACTTGAGGCCTGACGTTTTTCCCGTTCCCTAGACGTCCTACCTCCCGTGCGTGTGGGCTCACTGCTGCGATTCATTTCAGTATCAAGCTCAGCCAATGTCCACCCTTCTTCTTTGCTGTTGAAGAACAGTCTATTAGACATTCGCACTTATCTAACCTCCCGCAACAAATTGGTTTAAATTGAGTCTGAACACAATAAGTGGAATTACGGGCGCGAAGAACCCACCCCATTTATTCCTAACGCGTGTAGTGCCCCCGAGGCGATTTCATTAATGCTAAACTCCAAAAGGATGCCGATCGACATACGCCGCAGCCACTCCATGAACTAATGATATTCGGCTTGCGGAGTTCATACATTGGCTGGGGCAAGGGCAGATTTATTAATCTGATTGACCAAATATCTAAGCCCGATGCCGATCGATCTGTGCCTCAGCCACTCCGTGAACTAATAATATTCGGCTTTCAAAGTTCATACATTGGATGGGGCAAGGGCAGATTTGTTAATCTGATCGGCCAAATATCTAAGCCCCATGCCGATCGATTTATGCCGCAACCACTCCATGAACTAATGATATTCGGCTTTCGGAGTTCATACATTGGCTGGGGCAAGGGCAAATTTATTAATCTGATCAGCTATTCGACGAGGATAAATTACTAAATTGCCTAGTTATCTAATTGGCAAGTGTACACGAATATTTTTTCCAAGGTAGCGAAATTACTCAATTGCCTAGTTATCTAATCGGCAAGTGTACACGAATGTTTTATCCAAGGTAGTGAAAAGCAATACCATTCATCAATAGCAAAATCAAGCACAAATAATAGCAAAGTGCAAAGGAAATTTTCATTAGTAAATTGGGCACAAACTGTAGCCATTTTACATATGAAAACTACTAAACAAAAAGCTACAAGTTCGCATGGAAATGCCTAGCAAAAACTTAAAACCTGTACTCATTTTACACAAAAAAACTACTAAACGAAAAACTGCAACAATACATTCAAAATCCTTAAACAAAAACAACTAAAATGTCGCCCTAATCAATCCTCGGAGTCAGACTCCAGGGGCTCAACGTCCACTTGCTCGTATGGAATTGGCATAGCCAATGTCACATTAGCAGCAGCAAGGGCTTTGAGCCAGCCGTGTTTGAATCCCCGATTTTCAAATTTGGGGACTTCTTCCACATAACTTGCGAGGGCAGCGCTTTGCCCAGCCTTGTACGCCTTAGAAGCCTCGGAGTCGGCTACTTCCTTCGCCTTCTTCAATTCTCCCAAGTCAACCTCCAGTTTGGCAATTGCCTCTCGGGCTAACTTGAGCGCATTTTCGCTCGCATTCGCCCTCTCCTCGGTGGCCAATCTGAGCTGGTTCGAATTTCTCACCCTTTCCATCTCGGCATCGGCCCTGGCACCTTCCATCATCGTCCTCGCTGCTTCGAACTCGGCCCTGCTCCTTTGGCCCTCAACTTCCGATTGTAAACGGCCAATTCGTTCAATGGCGTCATGCTGGCGACGGCCTATCTCGGCTATCCTTCCGACCGTCTACAAAATAGGAAATTAAAACGAAAACAATATATGCATAAAAGGGAAAGACAAGATCAAGGAATATACCAGAAGAGTCGATTGAGCGGCTAACGCTACTGCCAACAGATCCGGCTCCTCTCAGAAAGTCGTCTTGTCAGCCGGCAATGAGACCGATGCAGTTATACTTAACACCACGGCTAGATCTTTCATAGCCGACACATCAGAGGAGATCAGCATGTTTTTTTTATCTTTGGTTGAATGACAAAAGACACAACCACATTCGACTCCTCTAAACACGGCCGTTTGTCAGCCTGGTTTTCTTCAGAGCCGGCCTCGAACTTGACAGGACGTTTCTCCGCCCTTCGCTCAGCCTCCTGATCCACCTGCACAACCGTCTCCGACTTGGCATTTCGGGTTTGAGCCGTCTCCTCCTCGATAATAGGCAGGGAGGGCTCAGCATCGGCAGCGGGTGGCACTTCCGATCAAATGGCCTCTGCTCTCCTCCTCGCGGCCATTCTCTCGGCTTTTTTCTGTTTGGCGAGTTTTGTGAGGGACAACCCGACCATGTCTTCGGGCTACGTGTCGGGAAGGTCTTCTAACCCAATAAAAATGTCGTCGAAGGGAAGGTCCCCTCGGCCCGAAGTGGACGGAGGGTTGGCTGAATCGAGGCCGGCTTCCTCAAAGGCCAACTTCAAAGCCTCCTCTACTTCGGCTTCGGACTAGTTTGACTCTTCAGTGACCCCAGCTACCTCCACCTGCTCCGAGTCGGATCCGCCCAAACCAACTTGCCGCAAGTTTTTGAAGTTAGTTAAAACAAAAGCCGTAAGAAACTCTTCGTCCTTTGGAATTGGGATGTTTTCTGCCGCTGAGAACGTTGTATACGTCGGCTCGTATCGAAGAAGAATGTGGGCCTCCCTCCCTTGTTTCTGAAGGCTTGGACGGCCAAAGTATTTGAGCGCGACTTCAATTTCTGCAAGAACGGCGTCGCCGGTTGAAATCAAAACTTTCTTCAAATCGTTCCCTGCACAAGCAAAATTATGAGACCGCAAAAATAAAGCCTTGTAAATATAAGAAAAATGAACGCAAGGAGCTATATGGCCACCTGGTTCGCCCCTCTGTCTAGGAATTCCCAGTTACCTCGGACAACGACCATGACATCATCGACTCGCTTGCTAGAGCTGGAAAGCATAGTCACTAATTGATGGTCGGTGTCCTTGGCCCTAAGGAAATAGCATCCATGCCAGCCAGAAGACTTGGCCAAGGCATAACAGTGTCGAATAGCAGGTATGTCGAGGTTAATCCTAAGGCGACGGTTTAATTCTATAATCCCCATTACGATTCTAAAAAAGTTGACATTAGGTTGGGAAGGGATTAGACCCTAATGGCGAAGGACAGCCCTAAGGAGTGGATGAAACGGGAAACGAACTCTGCCTTCTGCAATTGATAAGGGAGGGAAGACGATTGTGCTTTCATCAGCCCTCTCCATATCAAGAGTGTCGTCTGTCACAAGTGATAGATGGACGTCATCAAGGATAGAAAAATGGCATCGAAAGCCAGAGACTCGATCCGCAGAGAGGAGGTCTTTCAAATGCTTTGCCATTTTCGTCAGCCTATAGGAATATGCTAAACTAAAAACAAACCAGGAAAAGGGGATTCAAAGTAGAGAGGAAGAGAACTTACAAGAGACGGAGAGGACAATGAAGGATAAAAGGAAGTTGCAAAGGTGAGTCGGAAGGCAGTCCAAAAACTTCAAGCATCCAACAATGTATATGTATTTGAAAAGACGACAAAATTTTAAATCACAATAAATGGAAGCGTACGAAGGGGCAGGAAGTGGAAATGATGACCGAAAGGCGTGTACTCTACTCTGACATCCGCGTTGGAATGAGGTTAACCGCCGAATTTCGGCTTTGACTTTTCGAGTTCGAAACCAAACACACCAGCTAACTGTTGTTAATGGAGTGTTTGGGGGGCAATTGTGGGGGCCGAATATTGGGAGACATAAAGAGGCCAAATAGTTGGACCTGAAGAGTCAAAATTCATATATCACATTCAGCCCCATCTTATACACAAATCCAGAGGTACTCTATTCGGCCAAATAACCAGTTGAGTAAGGGGCCGAGTGAAGGGCGGATTGCAACAAAAAGAGCCGAGTAAATAGTTATACGATGAACTGAAGGTGGGCCCAGCCCTGAAGCCCAAGAAAGAAAAGATATAAATAGAAGAATATCATCCAAAGAGAGGTAGGTCAGAATTAGTACACTTAACTTAAGATACAAGCAATCAAGAGAGTATATACTGACTTATCCGTCGGAGTGCTAATTCCGACACCCTCGACCGGAGTGTTTATTCTTTTTCAGGTTATTAGCTAAGGATCTCGAGCGTCCCAATGGATCAAAAGAGTATTTCCAAAACCACTTCCCCACAGGCAGCACAACAGTGGCCTTCTTCGGGTAGAAACGCATTCATGCATGAACCCTCTCTCGATCCTCTTGATCCGTGAAGTGATGTTAATATTAATATTGTGCTTGAAGTAGTGGCTTTGTAATAGTTAAATCGTTTCGTATTGTAATCATTTAATTAGCTAGAGTAGTTAATTAATTATTTTACTCAGTTTGTAATAATTAGTTAAGTAGTTTAGCTAATTTATTCATTTGGGTTTGTAATAGTTAGTTAATTCGTAGTAATTAGCTTAGCTAGTTTATTTATTCGGACTCTCCTTCGTGAGAGCGTAAATGTTGTAATAATGTGCATGTCTTCAAACTCCACGTCTTTTTCCCTTTTGTTTACTAGCTTATGATGGTTAGTTTAGGGCATCATGTTTTGTTTAGCATACTTTATGTTTGCATCCACTTGTCTTGCATGCATTGGGCTCGGTGCATCATTCTAACTTGCATTGTTAGTTAAATGCTTCTTTGAATACGTGCTTAGACCGCATGCTATCAAATTGATTCATATGCCATATTAGTAGCCGAGCCTAGTAATTGCATCTCGCATGCGTTGTATTAGTCATATTGCATAGTTTGGATCATGCATTGTTCTAACTCCTTTATCTTTTTTGGCTTGGAGTACTAGGTGAGCTTTTATTTGCTTTAGCATATTGCATGAATGTGGTTGTTGCCATGTCTAGCATGTTCACCATGAGGCTAAGTGCTTAGATGATAAACTGTTTGAATGCCTGTGGATAAAGGCTAATTGCTTGAATTGGAATAATTTGACTAATGTTTATATGTGATCACTTTTTCAAGTGGTGCATATTCGAAACAATTTTCAAAACAAACATGAGATCAAGTGTTCCAATTCTTGCAACTTATTCTATATTTATGTGCCCAACACATAGTAAGTTAGCCTAATAAATCAAAACAAGAGCATATAATGTTAATAAGAATCACATCATGATTAGTATAGGCCGATCTTTGATTGGGCGGGCGGGGGTGCTCAATTCATGACCTTTCCCTCTCGTACGTAAGTTCCCGAGCTGAGATAATCTTGGTGATGACGAACACGTGGCCTTTGGCACAAGTCATGGGTTTCCTAAATTTCTCAAAAATATTTAGGTGGCGACTCTGTATCTGGTAAAGCAATCCATTTTGGGCATTTTGATTCAAAATCGATTTTCCAAAAAGATTTGCTAGATTTAGACTCTTTGGTGATTATCTATTTCACATTGCACTTGTGAGATCAGATTCAGAACCGTAGGAGTCCGATATTGTAAGGCTTATTTGTCTTCCAAAAGGGGGCACGAAAAGAAAAGCTACAGTTTCTGGAGACTCTGTTGGGGAAACTTAGAGAACTTGACTCAAACTTAATGATGTGAAATTTTATCTACACTTACATGTTTCTTTGCATTTCCATTGGTGCCCCTAAGTCACTGTGTTTGCCATCTGCTATTCATGGATGGTTTGCTGAAGGCTTGCCTAAAAAGCTTGCTAAAAGGCTGACCTGTCATGGGCTCTGCCATGATGGGAACACAACCCTTGGATCTTGACTACCGCTGTACCATTTGATCCTCCTTTCACTTCTTGGTGTTAGGTGTGAGAGGTATATTAGATACTATTGCTTATCGAAAAGCCATAGAAACTGTTCCAAACTAGGACAGGATGCTTACCCGAATACAGGATTACCTGAAACCGCTTTGTTTGAATAGTGAACCCTAGTTCCTGACGAAACTAGGACAGGGTAACCCTACCCCCTCATAGGGGTGTTTTGGCTCTCAATTGACTGGTATGTGTGCTTTACAGTGAAACTGTACGAGAATGTGCATATCAGTTGCGAGTTTGGTATCTGTTTTGGGGGTAGAATTTAGTGTTAAATGCAGTCCTACAGCTTTGATTACATCTGTGTTGGTTACATCATTAGTTGAGGTGCTATGTAGTTTCTGATTACTGCTTTCTTTTTGTTTTATTTCTTTTTGCTAGGTAGTTTCACACTATAGCTTCAAGGTAGTTTAACACCATAGCTTCAAAGAGTTCGGATATCTCCTAAGTACTCTGGACCCGAGTCAGAAGGCTTTGCAAAGTCGGGGATCTTGTTCAGGGACAACCCGTGTTTACTTCACTCCCACTGGTTACAAAATAGAGAAGAGTCAGGCAGAATTCACCAGTTCAATTTTTACAGCAGTCACCCCTCAATTCACTTGTATCCAATCAGGTTCAAGGACAGTCTTCTACTTCTAGTCCAACACGAGATTACTCGCCTATTCCGATGACACAGTATCCCCCAGTCAGTATGGAGGAATTGATACATCATCTTTAGCAAACAGTTATAACCCTACAGCAAGATGTTGTCCGTTAGGCTGAGGTAATAAATAGGCTACAACAGCAGCAACCACAGCCGACAGTAGCCTCTGCATCCCATGCACCTCCCACCAGTATCCCAGCACCCGGAGCCATTGCCCATACTGCTAATGTCCAAGAAAATCAAGGCAATCTGGCAGAGCCGATCCCCACACAAGCCTCCAAAGCACCTGTATATCAAACTGAGGCTCCATTTGAGTTTGAGGTGGACCCAACTGCGCTTAAGGTTAATAAACTAGAGAAGCTATTCAAGAGAGCACAAGGTCTTAACTCCATCCCAGACATAAAGGAGGGGTATGCCGATTCTACAGTAACATTGCCAGATCGGTTCAAAATGCTGCACATCGATTGATTTGACGGCTCCAGAGATCCCATGGTTCATCTACGGCTATTTTCGAACATCTTGTGGCCTATGGGCCTGACTAGATTAAAAAGTTGTCTCTCTTTGGCCATACCATGTCTGGTATAACGGCTATTTGGTATGCGAAGTTAGAAGATTCTGTCAAGCAGAATTGGGAGGAGATGGCAGAGGCTTTCATCGCACAATATTCGTACAATACATAAATCAAGGTCACAACTCGTGATCTCGAGGCAACTAGCTAAGAGCCGAAGGAAGGCTTCTCGAAATTTGTGACGAGGTGGAGAGCTAAGGCCTCAATGAGGACCACAAGGCCTTCTAAGAAGAATCAGTTCATGATGGTTGTCCGGAATTTACATGGCAAACTGTTGCAAAAGATGATCATCTTACCTCTATTCACATTTACAGAACTCCATAAGATGGGGGTGCAAATAGAAGATGCCATGAAACAGGGGTTGATTACAGATGAGAATGAGCCAGCAAAAAGGCCTTTTGTGTGCAGTTCCAATGCTACCACTACTAGTAGCACAGCTGCGAGGCCGTCAGATGTGAGCATTGTCACCACCACAACCAAGACTGGCAATTCCTTTGCCAACACAGCACTACAAACTTCAACCAATCCTACCCGATCCCAAAGGACTTTTACCCAGCTCTATATGACCTTCTCTCAAGCCATGAAGGTGCTAGTCAAAAAGGGCACCTCAAACCATTAGAACCCCACCCATTACCTGATCCTCTTCCATCTAAATACAACCCCGCAAAATACTGTGCATTTCACCAATAGCATAGTCATGATACCGACCAATGCTTCTGACTGTGTCGTGAGATTCAAGACCTCATTGACAACAAGGTGATCGCACTACCCCAAAAACCAAATGTAACTACAAACCCACTCCTGGCCCATAATCAAGTTCCTCCACCTCAAAATCTAAACCTGATCCATACACTGGCCATCCCCTATGACCCCAGCGTATATATTACCCCTTCCCACCTACCAAGACCAATGTTGTTCATTCCCAAAAGCACAGATTTGTGCATGATGGACACGTCCGCACTTCAACCTAAGCCTGTGGTGGTGACAGTTGCAGTAGAAGGGAGGTCGACCTTGGAGGAACATATGAGTCTGTTGCCAGAGAGTTCTGAGGACTTATCTAATGGGGTGTACGATCCAAGCTGCTACATTGTGCCAACCAAGTCAAATCAAGCCTAAATTGGTGTTGCCAACTGTGGTAGAGGTTAATGTGGTTAGGAAATATGGCTCGAGCCAAGGGCTGGATGATTTGGCGGACTCGAGGAGGATTTAGACAACCTGTAATTCTTTGACGAGCAAGATCAAGGAGATGTGCAGATTGGCTGGTTCGACTTAAACGGATCAACTAATAACTGTGGGTGGCTGAGTGATGAGCTGAATAAGGAGGAAGGAATTGAAATGAAACCAGAGAGAAAGGAAGTAGGAATTGTTGTAGTGGCCGGAAGGGCCAATGAGAAGGGAAAGTTGTTGGAGAACGTTGGCATAGAAAATTCAGCTCAGGAACTGGGCACTGTGGACACAGAACAGGAGGCTGCACTGAAGCAGTTTGAACAAGAGAAGGTTGAAGATAACCAGAAAGCAGTAATGGCCCAACACCCTATGGGGGATACCTGTGATGTGAAGGTAATACAAACGGAGCAGGACAACTATTTTTCGGCTGCTGAAGGTGCATGGTAGGACGATGGCAATCTGTATCTGGCCCACACCGATGAAGACTGGGGTGAGTGCCTTCCAGATAACACGTGGTATGCTGAAGAAATAGATCACATGACAAGAAACGGGCGGTATTTTAAGCCACCGCACTTAGATCAAGCTGAGGCGTTTGGAAAAGATAGAGAGGTCGAGAAACAGTTGGAAGAAGAGGCAGTGTTGAAACAGCTTAAGAAAATCCAAGCTGACATCTCAATCTAGGGTCTTCTCATGGCCTCCCAGGTACATCAACATGCAGTACTGTCAGCAATGGACAAGGCTAAGTTGTCCATTGACACTACCCCCGGACAGCTTGTCGGATTGGTCTTCCTAGGTGGCGCCAGGCTAACCCTAACCTTCTCTGACAAAGAACTGCCGCCGGAGGGCTCAGCTCACAACAAACCCCTATACATATTTGTGGAGTGCAGGGAGAAATAGGTACCGGTGGTGTTGGTAGATACCGGTTCGGCCATTAATGTCTGTCCTTCTCGCATAACCTATGCAATTGGCCTTAAACCAACGAACTTTGTTCCCATAGCCCAAGTAATTCAAGCATATGATAATAGAAGTAAAAAGGTCATGGGTACGGTGCAAGTTAGAGTTCAGGTGGGCCCAGCTCAGCAAGAGGTCGAGTTCTATGTCCTAGATGTGCCGGCTACTTTTAATCTGCTGTTAGGGAGGCCTTGGTTGCATCATGTGAAAGCTGTCTCCTCCACTCTCCATCAAATGTTGAAGTACCCTCATGGGGGAGGAGTGGCAATTGTTTTTGGGAATTCATCCATTCATCCACTGCCAGAGGTAACTACGCTAGTGCTGGAGATCACCCATGGTAAGGACGATGTATTCCTCTCAGGCTTCACTCTGGCTAAAGCCCAGGTAGTGCAGACCATTTTGGCCGCAGATGAGGGCATGTATGTCAGCCCCCAGTCTATCTATTTCTTGAATAAACTGCAACATATGCCAAGAATAAGACTCGAAAGAAATGGCTGGAAAGGCGTGGCAGCACTGACAAATGTGCCACACAACCCACATGTCTTTGGACTGGGCTATGTACCCACCAAAGAGGACTAGATTAGGAAAAGAGAAGAAATCAAAGGCAGAGCCAAGGCCAAGCAAGCCGGGAAACACTATGAGCTCATCCACAGGTCAATCCAGGGAACGCTGAATTGCCGCTTTGTTCGGAAGCAAGAAGATTTCCCCTTTTGCGGCTTTCCCAAGCCTTGGGTGAATTCTACAAAGTAGTGTGTCCCCGGGTTCGAAATCTTCTTTGATCTGCAGCTGCAAGATAGTGATACCAAGGAAAGAGCTGAACCAAGTACTGAAGCTAAATAGAGCATGGAAAGTGACTCAGACAACAGCGAACTTGGAGTAGGGGCAGCACTAGCTTGTCTCCTGACAGATCCTACGGCCGACTCAGAGGACTTGAGGGATAACCTTACTGTCCCTGTGATCGGGAAAGAACCGAGTGTGAACCCAACTAGCAACATTTTGGATGCATCGGAGGCACCATCTCTTACCTGGCAACTGGAGGACGGCTATCTGTCTAGTTATGAATCGAGTCATGAGCTAGAATCTGATTCCACTGAGTCTGTAAGGTCGAAATCAGGTTCAAGTTCTTCTGAGTCTAAGTCTAAGTCTGAGTCTGGTATTTCTGGGGGTGGTAACCTAGATACCAAAGCCCTGTCTATGTCTTTATGGAAGATGTGGTTTGGAAATACTCTTTACATCCAATGGGACGCTTGAGTTCCTCAGCTAGTCACCTAAAAAGGAATGAACACTCCGGTCGGGGGTGCTGAAATTAGCACTTCGATGGATAAGTCAGTATCTACTCTCTTGATTACTTCTATCTTAAGTTAAGCTTACTTGTTCTTACATACCTCTCTTTGGCTGATGTTCCCCTATTTATATTTTTGTAATAACCTGACCCTCATACATGTTTTCTGGTACACTTTCAGTCCCCTATTCTGTGCATTTGTATGCTCATTATGAAATTTCATGTGAAAGTAACTTTAATTAAGTGAATCTTATGATTATAGATTCATATCTGTCAAATAAGAGAAAAATCCGTTGCAATTATAATGTGTGGATCAGAAATTAGAAAACATAGAAGCTTAATAATCTGAAACTGAATTTATATTTAAGATTAGCATGATTTTTAGGTTATAATATGATTTTCTGTGAAATTTCAATTGGGAATGACTAAACTGATTGATTTTTGTCTTTATCCACCTTCTATATATATATATATATGTATCTATGTTCTTTAAACATTGGACTTGGAAGCTATTTTCATAAATATCTCCTGAGAGAGTTAGAGAGGAAGATGAGAAGGTCTTTAAGGGAGAAGATTAGGGAGTTGAGACGGTTTGTAGAGATTTGACCAAGGTCACAACCCGGGAGGAACCATCACTCCGTTACAGCACAGTGAGTACATTTGATTTACTGCTAATAGTTAGTATTACATTCTATTATCCGTAAGTGAACTACATCGTTTCTTAACGAATAAATGGAACTTATGTTCATTCCTGAACAATGGTATCTATGTGGCTATGAGATCATTCTGTTTTGCTACAAAGAGGCCATTAAAATGTGAATTGTTCTGTCCCTATTAAGTGTACTGTAATGATACATGTGCCTTCTGTTAATAGCTATTATTACTATTCTGTTATATGCAAGACAACTATGTCGACTTGTAATAAACTGTAAGGAAATTTATGTGCCCTATTGTGTAATGGTATCCTTATGAATCTGGGATTATTCCATTATGCTAATACTGGGTCGGAGGCCGTTCTGTTGACATCTGTGGGCCAGAGGCCAATCTATTAAGATCTGGGCCAAAGAGGCCAATCTGTTAATATCTGGGCCCAAGAGGCAAATCTGTTAATATCTGGGCCTGAGGCCAATCTGTAAATTCTGTTTGGCCTAAGGCCGTTCTGTTCTGTGTAATACTGGGCTTGAAACCACTCTGTATAAAGATTTGGCCCAAGGCCGTTCTGGAAATATTTATAAGAAAAGATTAACCATGTGACCTCTGCACTTATATACATTATAATTCAAGTTTATTCATTACATTGTTTAAGTACTATTATTCACTGAGCCTCGCTCACTTTGTGTTATGTCTGTCTATGTAGGCAATCAACCTGGAGGTCGGTCTTAGTCCAGCTTTGGTCACTCCTTTTTGGTCAGGCAATATGAAGAAGCTTATGTGTTCTATGGCGTTTCCTTAGTGGCCCCCTAGTTTGGCCTTTAACCTTTTGATTGGTCGTGTATAACCTTCTTTACCAACATTTTTGTTGTATGCCCACATGCGAGGTTGGTTCTGTATATACGTCCATATATGTTATTGTGTGACTGCAAATATCTACTTCTCGTATATCTGTGTATCGTATTTGGAACTGTTAATGGCACATTGAGATCCTGGCATATAGGTATGAGCTCGATGGATGTTAATTTATATTATTTTATGTTATTAAATGCTTCCATTCAGGCCCTATATATTGTATCTATCGGATTAACTATCCGTCTCCGAAGTGAGCATGCCCAAACTTTTAGGGACGGGTTTGGGGCGTGACAATTTTCCTCTGGGCCTCAGGGTTGGGCCCACCTTTAGTCCACCGTGCAATTATTTACTCAGCTCCTTCTGTTGCAGACCAATCTCCACTCGGCTCCTCGCTCAGCTGGTCCTATGGCCGATTAGGATACCTCTGAATTTATATAAGACGGGGCAGAATGCAATGTATATATCTCGATTCTCTAAGAATAATATTCAGCCTCTTTACATCCCCTAATACTCAGCTCCCATAATTGCCCCCCAAACACTCCACTAACAACAATTAGCTGGCGTGTTTGGTTTTGAACTTGAAAAGTCAGAGCTGAAATTCGGCGGTTAACCTCATTCCAACGCGAGTGTCAGAACGCACACACTTTTCGGTCATCATTGCAACTTCCCGCCTCTTCGTATACTTCTTTCATTTATTATTATGATTTAAAATTTTGTTGTCTTTTCGAATGCGTGTATATTTTCTGAATACTTGAAGCTCTTGGTCTGCCTTCCGATATATCTCTGCAACCTCTGTCCTTCTTCATTGTCTTCTCCGTCTCTTGTAAGTTTTCTTCCTCTTTATTTCGAATCCCATTTCTTTGTTTGTTTTCGATTTAGCGTATTCCATAGACTGACAAAAATGGCAAAGCATTTGAAAGACCTCCTTTCTGCGGATCGAGTCTCTGGCTTTCGACGCCATTTTTCCATCCCTGACGATGTCCATCTGTCGCTCGTGACAGACAGCACCCTTGATATAGAGAGGGCTGACCAAAGCACAATCGTCTTTCCTCTCTTATCAATTGCTGAGGGCGGAGTCTGTTTCCCTCTTCACCCATTTCTTAGGGCCGTCCTTCGCCATTGGGGTCTAATCCCTTCCTAACCTAATGTAAATTTCTTTCGAATCATAATGGGGATTATGGAGTTAAACCGTCGCCTTAGGATCAATCTCGGCATACCTACTATTCGGCATTGTTATGCCTTGGCCAAGTCTTCTAGCCGACATGGGCGTTATTTCCTCAGGGCCAAGGACATCGACCATCAATTGGTAACTATGCTTGCCAGCTCTGGCAAGCGAGTTGATGATGTCATGGTCGTTGTCCGAGGTAACGGGGAATTTGGCGAAGGCGAAGACCGCCTAGATCATATTCCTAGATGGAGAGGCGAACCAGGTGGCCGTATAGCTCCTTGCGTTTATTTTCCTTATATGTATTCGGCTTTATTTTCGTGGTCTTATGGTTTTACTTGTATAGGAAACGATTTGAAGAAAGTTTTGGTTTCAACCGGCGATTTCGTTCTTGCGGAAATCAAAGTCGCGCTCCAATACTTCGGAGCGGGTGGAAGTAGCCGAAGAGGTCGCTGAGGAGTCAAGCCAGTCTGAAGCCGAGGTAGACGAGGCTTTAAAGTTGGCCTTTGAGGAAGCCGACCTCAATTCATCCAACCCTCCGTCCACCTCTGGCCGAGGGAATGCCTCCTTCGAGGACATCTTTACAGACTTAGGGGACCTTCCCGGCGCGTACCCTGAAGATATGGCTGGGTTATCACTCACGCAACTTGCCAAGAAGAAAAATGCCGAATGGATGGCCGCCCAAAGGAGGGCCGAGACCCTCCATTCTAAACCTGCTACCACGACTGAGTCTTCTCCACCAGTTGTTATGGAAGAAACGGCCCAAATTGAGACTGCCGAGATGGAGAGGCCAGTCGAACGACTGGGTCAAGGTAGCGATCAGAGGGGGGAGAAACGTCCTGCCGAGAGCAAAGTCGGCTCCGAGGGATTCCAAACCGACAAACGGCCGCGCATGGAAGAGTCAGACTCGGTTGTGAACGAACGACTGCGCATAAAGGAGTCGGACTCGGTTGTGCCATTCGTGGTTCAACCAAGGATAAAAAATGTGCCGATTTCCTCTGATGCATCGGCTCTTAAAGATCCGGCCGTGGCCTTGAGTATGGCCTCCTCAATTTCACTGCCGACTGACAGGGCAACTTTTCGGACGGAACCTGACTTGATAACAATAGCACTAGCCACTCAGTCGGCCATACTGGTACATGGCTTGATCCTTGTCTGCCGCCATCCGCCTATATTATTATTACTATTAT
Organism: Camellia japonica; assembly: GCA_030407325.1. Classification (NCBI taxonomy): domain Eukaryota; kingdom Viridiplantae; phylum Streptophyta; class Magnoliopsida; order Ericales; family Theaceae; genus Camellia; species Camellia japonica. The sequence continues at coordinate 68,530,920 of JAPPVO010000002.1, forward strand.
GTTTTTATTCTAATTTCCTGTTTTACAAGCAGCAGGAAGGATAGCCGAAATAAGCCGCCGTCAACACGATGCTATTGAACAGATTGCCTTTCTGGAGACGGAGATTGAAAGTGAGAACGACAAGGCTGCGGAGGCCGTTCAAAGGGCCGAGCGCAAGGCGACGAGAGCGGCGGAGGGAAGTTTGAGGGTCGAAGCTAAGGCCGAAAAGGCACGGGGTTCTGACCAGCTCAGATTGGCCGCCGAGGAGAGGGCAAATGCGAGCGAGGACGTGCTCAAGTTAGCCAAGGAGGTGATTGCCAAGTTGGAAGCCGACTTGGTAGAATCGAAGCAGGCGAAGGAGCAAGCCGACTCCGAGTTTACCAAAGCATTCCAGGCTGGGCAGGATACCGCGTTGGAGAACTATGTGGAGGAAGTCCCCAAGTTCGAGAATCAGGGCTTCAAACATGGCTGGCTCAAAGCCCTTGCTGCTGTGAATGTGACACTGGCCCAGTCGATTCCGTTCGAGCAGGTGGACATTGAGCCACTAGCGTCTGACCCTGAAGACTGACTTGGGTGATGTTTTGTTTTTTGTTAGGCATCTTTCACGTACAATTGTAATTTTTGTTTAGCAGATTTCTGTTAGTTCAAGGTAATTTTCATGTATAAATTAGCTACTATATGCGCTCAATTTAATAATGAAAATTTCCTTTTCATTTCACTATTAACTGTACGCAATTTTTGATATTAATGAAGAATTTTGCTTTTCACTACTTTGGATAAAATGATTACTGTCTGTTGTGCATGCTAACTATTGATCTGATAGGAAGTAGGATCATGAGATGAGTAAATTAAATATCCCACTGCATAGCTGCCGATTAGATAACAGTGTAACTTGGCAATTAATTTAACCTTAATTTAGCCGAACAAGTAAACCGGCTCAGGGCCCCGTCGTATGGCCGATTAGATTAATGAATCTGCCTTTGCGCCAGCCAGTGCATGAACTGGAATGCCGAATGCTATTAGTTCATGGTGTGGCTGTGGCACATGAGTAGATCGGTGCCAGGCTTAGATATTTGGCCAATTGGATTAGTTAATCTGCCCTTGCCCCAGCCAATGCATGAACTAGAATACCGAATGCTATTAGTTCATGGAGTGGCTTGTGGCACATGAGTAGATCGGCGCCAGGTTTAGATATTTGGCCGATTAGATTAATTAATCTGCCCTTACCCCAGCCAATGCATGAACTAGAATGCCGAATGATATTAGTTCATGGAGTGGCTTATGGCACATGAGTAGATCGGTGCCAGGCTTAGATATTTGGCAATTAGCTTAATTAATATGCCCTTGCCCCAGCCCATGCATAAACTGGAATGCCGAATGATATTAGTTCGTGGAGTGGCTTGTGACACATGAGTAGATTGGAACTAGGCTTAGATATTTGGCTGCTTATCTGGCGTGAGGCTTTTGAAGTTTAGCATTAATGAGATTGCCTCGGGGGTGCTGCACCCGTAAGGAATAAATGGGGTGTGTCTCGTGCGCGTAGGTCCCATTAGTGTGCTCAGAGTACTCAAACTAGTCTGTTAAGGAAGGTTAGGCAAGTGCGAATGTCAAATAGACTATTCTTCAACAACAGAGGAGAAGGGAGGACATTGGTTGAGTTGGATACAAAGATGAGTTGAAGTGGCGAGCCCATGCGCAGGGGAAGGAGGACGTCGAGGGAGCGGGAAAAACGTCATTCCCCACGTCATCAAAGTAGGTCTCCCAAAAGGGAAAAACAATAGTGGGGAAACTCCCCTCGACCGCGACCGAGAGGTGAATCCGGCGTGACGCCGTGCATGTTGAGTTTTGCGGTTTTTGTGGGGAATAAACCGATGACAGAAACGGATTCAATTGTTCACGACCCAAATATGGCAGTCGAGTTCGCTCGACAGATTTTTCCACCGGAAGTCCAGCAGTCAATGGTCGGTCGACAGGATTTTGAAGTGTTTCGGGAGGGTATCCATGGAGCAGTGAAAGGGCTGTATACCGCCTATGAAGTCGGCATGCGTCTACGTGCCGCGCGGCGGGAGATAAAGTAGAAAAATGAGCGCATTCGAAGCTTAGAAGCTCGCGCGAAGGAGGCTGAGCGTGAATTGAAAAAGGCCAAAACTGCTGAGACACATTTGGCCGGCCAGTCTAACCCGAACGTGGAGGAAAGGGTGACCCAACGGCTCATAGGTCATGCAATTGCCGATCGTGATACGGCAAACATGTTTGCGATGGAGGCTGCAAAGACTAGATCTTATGGGCAAGGCTTCCACGATGGCCGGAAAGTTGGGATACAGAGGGCTAAGGAGAAGCTCGTCGAAGAGGTCTGCCAATGCTGGAACCGTGGATTTAAGCACGAGTGGATCAAGGCTCTCCAGGCTGCAGAGGCTCTTCGGGTAATAGGCGTCGATTCGGCATCGCCATTATATCAAAGTCGTCATTTTCCTTTGCGGCCTTCGAAGTCGAGAAGAGCGATGATAAGGGGGATACCAAATAAAATTAAACATATTATACCGCTCTAATCATATATTAGAAGCGAACTTTGTATTTATCGATTAATTCAATAAAACGTATTATTTTACATGTTTGCATGTTGTCTCAGTTTACGTTTAAACACATTATCAATCCTCGTTCATCTTTCTTTAATTACGTTTATGCTTGTTAATCATAACTCATGAAACGCCCGCCGAATTTGATGCTCACTCGTCCCAAATTTGTCTGGCACGGATGGGGCTCCGAATTCGGAGGCTTATTCGGCCCAAACATGTCATTCACGAATGGGGCTCCGAATTCGAAGGCGTTTACTCGGCCAATCATGATGTCCACGAAGGGCGATCCGAATCCGGAGGCTTATTCGGCCCAAACGTGTCATTCACGGATGGGGCTTCGAATTCGGAGGCTTGGCCAATCGTGATATCCACGAAGGGTGCTCCGAATCCGGAGACTTATTCAGCCCAAACGTGTCATTCACGGATGGGGCTCTGAATTCGAAGGCTTTTACTTTGCCAATCGTGATATCCACGAAGGGCGCTCCAAATCTGGAGGCTTTTACTTCAAACTAAAATTTCATGTAGTGGGATAAGTAACCTTTCATTATAAAAGTGAAAGTTTATACATGGCGAACATTCAAAATAAATCATCATGCCCCACAAGTCGGGTTAATGATAGAATTTACGCAAATGCGTGGAATTCCAAGGACGCGGCAGACTCCTTCCGGACATGTCTTTGAGCTGATATGCCCTTGTTCCTGCGATTGAATCGATTTGATAGGGGCCGTCCTAATTAGGCCCCAGTTTCCCATCAGCCAGATTCTTGGCAGTTGGGAGTACTTTCTTGAGGACCAATTCTCCTGGTGTATAACGGCGTAGATGAACACGTTAATTATACGACTTAGCAAGCTTTTGGTGGTACCGTGCCATAGATGCAAGGGCACGGTCTCGTCGTTCCTTAATCAGGGTCAAATCTAGGGCCAACATCATGTCATTTCGGCCCATATCAAAAGCTTTCGATTTCAAGGTTGGGAGGCCGATGTCCAGGGGAATGATTGCCTGGGTTCCAAAGCATAAAGCAAACGGTGTTTCCCCAGTGGATCGCCTTGGGGTAGTGCGATGAGCCCATAACACACTCGGCAATTCTTCGACCCATCTACCTTTGGCTTTCTCCAGCCTTTTCTTGATGCCGTCCAAGAATGCTTTGTTGGAGGATTCGGCTTGGCCATTACTTTGTGGATAAGCCGGTGTCGAGAAATAAGGCTGAATACCATACGTGCTGCAGAGTTCCCGGTCTGGGTGCCGCTATCTAAAATAAGAGCCCTTGGAACACCGAATTGTGTGATTATATTTCTCCATACAAAGCGCTTAACATCAGTATCTTGGATGTGCGTTAGTGCCTCCGCTTCAACCCATTTTGTGAAGTAATCTGTCGCGATAATCAAAAATCGCTTGTTGCCCGAGGCACGAGGTAATGGTTCGACGATATCAAGTCCCCATTGGGCGAACGGCCAAGGGCTGGTGACGCAGCTTAACTCTTCAGCCGAAAAATGTGTTAAAGGGGAAAACTTCTGGCACTGTTTACATTTCTTTACGTAACACTCGGCATCAGCTCTCATTGTTGGCCAATAATACCCTTGTGTCACAGCTCGATGAGCTAGAGAGCGCCCGCCGGAGTGGGCACCACAACTACCTTCATGTATTTCAGTCAAGAGTTCTTCGACTTTGTCCGGATGAACGCATTCTAGATTTGGACCAGAAAGGGATTTTTTGTAGAGCTTTCCTTGTGGATCCAAGTAATATCCTAGGGCTTTGTTCCGCAGTTTGTGTGCTTCTTTTTTGTCCGCCGGGAGCTGCTCAGAAGATAGGAATGCGGTGATAGGGTCCATCTAGCTTGGACCTGATTCTATGACATCAATTTGGATTGACTGCGATGAGGCAATGCTCAACTCAAGGATGAATCCTCCTTCAATCATCCGTTTGATTTCTGAATTGATGGCGGAGGCTAGGCAGGCCAAGGCATCTGCATGCGTGTTCTGATCCCGTGTTATTTGATTTAGTTCATGATGGTCGAATTTTGCCAGCAATGAATTCACCGTTTTCATGTAAGCTGTCATACGGTCATTTTTGGCTGGGTATTCCCCTTTTAGTTGGTTGATGACTAGCTTTGAATCGCAGAAAATGAAAAGATGCCAAGCACCAAGGAGATGTGCATTCCATAAGCCGGTTAACAATGCTTCGTATTCAGCCTTATTGTTCAATGAATCGAAACCCAGTTTGACAGCCTGCTCAATTATTGCCCCGTCGGGAGCTATGATAACTACGCCCGCCCCACTGCCACGCTGGTTGGACGATCGGTCACAATACAACTACCAAATGTCCCCAACATAAATTCTCTAGTTCGGCTTAGGTTAAATCTGATCAGACTTAAAGTCGGCGAGGCCTCCAGTGAATTCGGCCACAAAGTCGGCAAGCACTTACCCCTTGATTGAGGTTCTAGGCAGAAACTGAATATCGTACTAGCCGAGTTCGAGAGCCCACTTTGAAATGCGCCCTGATGCTTCTACACTACGGAGTACTGTCCAGAGGGGGTAGTCCATTAGTACCCCGATGGTATGCCCCTGAAAGTAATGCATCAGTTTTCTTGCTGCCATGACAAGGGCTAGGATGTGTTTTTCCAATGGAAGGTAATGTGTTTCGGCGTCAACCATTGCCTTGCTCACATAATACACTGGCCGCTGCTCCCCAAGCTCTTCCTTTAATAGTACGGCGCTGACGGCCCGGTCGGAAACTGCCAGATATAAAATGAGCAGATCACCTGCCGAAGGTGTTGTCAAGAGTGGAACTGATCGGAGGTAGGTCTTCAGACCATTGAAAGCAGCTTCGCACTCAGAGGTCCATTCAAAAGCTTTACCCTGTCGAAGGGTATGAAAGAATTGTCAGCAGTGATCAGTGGAACGACTGATGAACCTGTTGAGTGCAGCGACCATCCCCATCAACTTTTGGACCTCCTTGACCGATCAAGGAGAGTCGAGTTCCAGGATTGCTGTGATTTGCCTCAGGTTGGCTTCGATTCCGCGGTGGTTGACAATGTAGCCAAGGAATTTGCCGGATCCGATCCCAAATGCACACTTGGAAGCGTTCAGCTTCATTTTGTACTTGCGTAAAATGCCGAATGTCTCTTCCAGATCGGCTAGATGAGTCTGCTCTTCTTTGGACTTGACCACCATATCGTCAATGTACACTTCCATAGTTCGGCGAAGTTGCTCCTTGAACATGGCAATGACTAGTCTTTGGTATGTTGCCCCCGCATTTTTCAACCCAAAAGGCATGCAAATTTGAGTAGCCTCTGTAGGCATGCGACATGAAGCTCATACGTTGATGACACGCCGTGGCATCTACGAGTTGGTCTATTCTGGGGATGGAAAAACAATCCTCGGACAAGCTTTATTTAAGTCCGTTAAATCCACACAAACACGCCAAGTCCCGTTTTTCTTCTTGACAACCACAGTATTCGACAACCATAAAGGATAGGTAACTTCCCGGATTGCCCCGACATCAAGCAAACGGTCAACTTCTTTAACAACAGCAGCAGTGTGTTCTGCGACTGACCACCAACTTTTCTGAATAATCGGCTTACATTTGGGGTCGACATTTAAATGGTGCTAAGAAACAGATGGATTCACCCTCGGTATCTCATACGGTGACCATGCAAATACATCAAGGTTGTCGAGTAAGAAGGTAATTAGCTGCTGCCTGTCGACTTTATTCATGGAGGCGCCGACCATGAAGAACCTGTCAGGATTTCCGTCAATTTCGACTCGATCCAGGGCTTCCGTGGCCTTTTCACTTGGGAGCCACCCAACATCGTCGAGGCTCTCTCGATTTGGCACCTCAATAGAATTCACTTCCAGCTCTCTTGGTGTCTTTGTAGCAAAGAGATAACATGCTTGTGCCGATTTCTAGGAACCACGGATTTGTTCAATGCTGCGTTCTGTCGGAAAGCGGAGCAGTTGATGATGTGTGCTCGGCACGGCTTGCATGGTATGCAACCAAGTTCACCCCATGATGAGATTATACAGCGAAGGAAGTTTGACAACCAAAAATTCCACATCCACTGATCTGGAGCCTGCACGAACTGGAAGTGTGATTTTGCCCAACGGGTATTCCGAATTAGCGTTGAAGTCGAATAACGGATAATGAGTTGAGGACAGGTCCGACTCAGTAAAGCCGAGTTTGATAAAGGTCATATAGTACATAACTTCCGAAGTACTCCCCTGGTCAATAAGAACATGTTCAACAGTGAATCGGTTTATGCATAGTTCGATGACCAAGGGATCAATGTGCAAGAGCGTTATGCCGACCAAATCAGAATCATCGAAAGCAATACTCGGAGCTTCATGGGGCCATTTCGCTGGTGTTATTTGCTTTTGGGGGTCAGGATGCAACTGAATTGTATGTACCGCGGGTGCCGTCGTCAAGCTATAAATCATATGGATTACGCCGAGTGGGGATGAGTCTTGTCGAAGAGCAACTGTTGTGGTTGAATTGTTCTTTCGGACGTGTTGCTTAAGCCGACCGTCTTGTACCAACTCTTCAAGATGATCTTTCAAGGCATAACAACTATCGGTATCATGTCCATGGTCTTTGAGATATTCACACCATCTATCCCATCTTTTCGTGTCAGGAGGTCCGACCATCTTGGGTGGCCATTTGAAGAACGGAAGATGTTAAATTTTAGACATAACCGTGTTGATCGGCTCTGACAACTCTGCATATTTCTTGTCCGCGTGCCTGATGCGCCTGCTATCCACTTGGAGTTGTTCACTAGCCCGTTGTGGACATTGGTCATTTGATCGGCGTGAATCTCGTCTTCTGTCTCGTTTTGCCCAACCCCATGGTTCAGGGCTCCGCGAGGGTACAAAATTTATCGATTGAACGATCTCAGATGGGGCCGTCTTGTTGGCCTTGTGCCCAATTTTAACCCGCAAGGCGTCATCCTCCACTTTGCAGTATTTCTCGACTTTCTTCATCAACGACCAGACCGTTTTAGAGGGCCTTCTGGTCAAGGAGCTACGGAGGGCACTATCAGGGTGCAACCCCATTTTGAAGGCGGTAATGGCCATGGAGTCATTGTAAGCATCATCCACGAGATTAAAGCATTCCCAATAGCGCGCCGAATAAGCACGTAGGGTTTCCCCCGGTTGAATTTGCATTGCCCAGAGAGAGTCGGCCTGCTTCGGCTGGACCTCATTGGTGATGAACCTTACCCTGAAGGATTTTTGGAGTTGATGGAAGCTCTTGATCGATGTCGGTTCCAATTTATAATACCATTTGATGGCCAATGGTCCCAAACTGTTGGGAAATATTTGGCACATGAGGGCCTCGTCATCTGCATGTAGTGTCATAGCTTGCTTGTAGTGACGGATGTGATCGGTGGGGTCTGATTTTCCATCGTAGAGGGTGAACGACAGAGCTTTGAACTTTTTGGGCAGTACCGCCCTTGCGATCTGTTGCACAAAGGGATCATGTTGATCCTCTTCGTCTGAGTCATTTCGTCTTCGTTAGTCCTTGCACGCGAACTCCCTTCAGAAGAACTGGAGACTGCGACTCGTCCCTTCTTTTTGGACTCTAGGGATGACGAGTCAGAATCACTGCTACTGTCTTGTCTCCAAATTCGAGGTCGTCAACCATCCTTTCTTAGAGGTCGTTCCGGATCTTGGCGCACGGCCTGTTGGGATTTTGCAACCTCTAAAGCTAAGTCCTGTCAAAGGGGTTCGTTCTCCGCCATTATGTTTTCCAACCTCTGTTCATTTTGCTTCACCTGATCCATAATTGCTTGCATTGTCTCATGTGCTGATGTCGAGGGTGAGGCCTGGGCAACTGAGTCAAAGTTTAAGGCTCTTCGTGCATTCATGTTTTCTGGTCCGAGCAGGTTGTTTGGAGTGGTATCAACTCATGGTGTAAGGTCGTCAGTGACCACCGGAGGATCTTCCGTCACACCCGCCATGGATGGGCTGGAGTATTCCCAATGACGGCGCCAATTGTGGAAGATTTGGTTTGGAAATACTCTTTAGATCCAATGGGACGCTTGAGTTCCTCAGCTAGTCACCTGAAAAGGAATGAACACTCTGGTCGGGGGTGCCGGAATTAGCACTCCGACGGATAAGTCAGTATCTACTCTCTTGATTACTTCTATCTTAAGTTAAGCTTACTTGTTCTCACATACCTCTCTTTGGCTGATGTTCCCCTATTTATATTTTCCTATGGGCCTCAGGGTTGGGCCCATCTTTAGTCCACCGTGCAATTATTTACTCGTCTCCTTCTGTTACAGACCAATCTCCACTCGACTCCTCGTTTAGCTGGTTCTATGGCTGATTAGGATACCTCTGAATTTATAAAAGACGGGGCTATAGACACCCCATTTTTGACCGCCCTTAAGACTTGGGCGTTACTGATGGTTTACTTGGTGGTAAAAGATGTGCATGGCAAAGGTTCAATTTCTTCGGCAAGGAGGGGGACAAATCTCAACTTCACACCTCATTTTGGACCAAAGTTATTTTGAATGGTTTTTAGACCTTAAAACCCTCTCTTTCAAAACTTTTTTGAAATAAAGTTCCTACGATGTTCCAACGCTCGCATTTCGGTAAATGTTGCGCTTTTCAGTAAACCGAGCAAGGACAAAGTGGAGATGAATGAAAGAGAGATGAAATCTTTGAAAAATCTTTCAAAACACCTTGCTTAGGGGTTTGAAGTTGAAGAAAAGAGGAGAAGAGGGGAGAAACCAAGTTGGAAAAGAGGATAGGCAAGAATCGCTAAGAGAGGGACGAGCAGTCCTCGCTAAATCAAGCCTATCTGTCTATACACTTGGATTTAAACTATGAGGCCACCACCGTTGGAAAGAAGACTTCCGGGGCTTCAATTTTGCCACAAGAATGACCTGAAAAGGAGTTCATATGAAGAAGTTATGCCCATTTGAAGTTGGACCTGCAGAGTATATTTTTCCTGCCGACTGGCCAACACAAATGGCCGACCGACCAAATAGATGGCCGACCGGCCAGAAAAGATGTCCGACCGACCAAGTTTGCTAGCCGACGACCTTCCGGAGTATTCTACAGATTGAATGGATGCCAGCTGTGCCAGCTGGAATGCACAGACTCTGCTCCCCATGCACGTGTGTGGCTGTTTTGCACCCTTTGCACCCTTTTTGACCCTCTTTTGCCCCCTTTGCTCAAAGCTTCTTGAGGAAGCTTTGACCCTTTGTCTTGGCTTCCTCAAGAAGCTTGCACCTTTGCATTAGCTTCTCTTAGAAGCTTGGTCCCTTTGACCCTTTTGTATAGCTTCTTTGAGAAGCTTTATGCCATTTCCTTGCTCTATAAAAGAAACCCATCTCCTCCATTGTTTTGGTTCAGCAAAAATCAGACCTAATACATACATATAACATATATATCATCCTCTCTCTCTATATCTCCCTCTCTCTCATCCTTGGTGTGTGTTTAAGAGCCTTAAAGTGTGTTTTGACCATAGTATTGCACCAACACACACACCATTACACCATACTCCAACTTGGGAGGTCTTGAAGGTTTGTTCTTGAGGTTTTGAGGTGGTTTTGATCAGAAGAAGAGGTCTGCATTTGCTGTTCTTGAGGTGTTCTTCAAGGGTAACACTTTTCCCTCTTTATTCCCCATTTTTGCATACACTTTTAGCCTATCTTGCATACTGATTTGAGCTTGGTGTATAACATAACAAAGTTCTGTTTTTTTGTGTTTAAGATACTTCATTAAGACCACTTTGGTGTTTGGGGTTGTTTGACCCCTCTTAGGCCTTGTTTGGCCTCATTTTTGTGCATTTTTTGTGAGCTTCGGGACCACCTTGTATTGGCCCTCTCACCACTGAAATCTAGAGGGATTTCAGTGGTGGGGGTGGTGTTTTGAGGTCCTAAGAAGGAGAGGGCCATCCCCTCTCCTTGTTGTCTTGTTTGATGCCCCTTTTGGCCTTACAAAGGGGCCTATATTTCCACACTTCTTGAGCTCAGTTCAGGCATTTTTCAGTGGGTTTTAGGACCCCTATAGGCCATTTCCAGAGTTGGTTTGGCTTTGTTGAGTGTCCATCTTATATGTGCTTAATAACCCCTTGTATAGCCCTCTAAAGGAGCTCATCATTTTTGCATGTGTTGGCTTCATTTCAGAGGTTATTTGGGCATATTTTCACATGTTTAGTTCACTGATTTTTGCTGGTTTGATGAGTTCTCACTTGCTTCATACACTTGCCATGTAAACCATGTTTACTAGTCAAATTTGCATGCTATTTTAGTCCATTTTGCTAGCATCTTTTGGCCATGCTTTTAACTGGAAATGTGCATATTTTGGAACTACCTTGGTTCTGTCTTCATGCTTCATGATCAAAAAAATGCATGCTTTGTATAGCTATAGGTCAATACATGTGCCTAGTTTTATGTTTCAGGATTCATCTCATGCATCGGGTGCCATGGTCCCATGCTTCGGGGCTGTTTAGCATCATGATTTAGTACTGAAGTTTGCATGTTTGCATACCATGTTCCATGCCTTTCCATGCTTTAGTAGAGTGGCATTTGATGCCTTAGGTTCGGTCCTCGGCTTGCGTGCACGTGTGCACGCATTTCGAGTGTCTCATTTTCATCTAATGGCCACTGATTTTGGCATGCTTGCGAGCTATCCATGTTAGTTTAAGTCCATCATCGCATGTTATTGCATTCCATGTTTGCTTACATGTTTAGGTTGCGTGCCTAGTATACATTGCTCATTTGAATGTTCACGTTGCATACTTAGCCTCCATGCCTAGGTTGCATTTCATTTAGCATGCATCCCTTGCCTCTTAATCAATCATGATAGGGGTTGGGGCCCTTTGATATGTTTTGTGCTTGCATTGCATTTGATATCGAAGTTGCACACTTGGCTTTTGGGCCATCATGCATTGAAATGCGTGATTGATGGCCCGAGGGTCGAGGGTCACACTCCCTTGAGTCCATTACATGATAAGGAGTGTGTCCGTGCATACATTTGCCTAAAAATTTCATGCCATACACTGCTTGCCCTCTGCTGCTGTCAATTGCAGGTTCTGCAGGAAGCTTTGGCCGGTCGGCTAAATACAGTGCCGACCGGCCAGGAATCTGTGGCCGATAGATTAAAAGATGGCCGGTGGTTCCTCTCTTTGGCCGGTGGTGTTTGTACTTGGCCGGTGGTATTCCCCAACATCCATAAAGCATACCCTTGGACTTTGGCAGTCCTCAGAGGAGCAGGGCAGTGTTAACAGAGGCAGTAGTGCTATGGCAGCGAGTTTCCAGGCGAGATGGATCAAGCATGCATCATTCGCGCATTCCGAGGCAGGGCTGCGGCCCCTTTCTTTCTATTTATTTAATATTTAATTTGATTAATTAAATTGAGGGTCTGTAATAATTAATTAGCTAGGATAGTTGATTTATTATTTGGCCTGTATATTTATTTGGTCCCTCCGGGCGAGGGCGAATCTGTAATAAGTGTGGGTGCGTGTGTGTGCATGTCTTCCAATCCCCACTTCTTTCTTCCCTTTTATTTACCCGCTTATGATGGTAGATTAAGGCATGTTTAAATTAGCATACCTTATGCTATGCATGCGTGCATCCGTACATTTGTCTTGCATGCACCGGGCTCGGTACATCATGCTAATTGCATTTGTACTTCAATTCCAAATTGAATACGTGCAGCAATTGATTGCATTTCACATGTCATGTTTAGGTTAGCCGAGCCTACCCTAATTGCATCCTGTATGTGTTGCATTAGTCAAGTAGAAGTTGCGTAGAATCCGTCTGGATTGGGCACTGAAAATCAAGGAATAGGTCACCAAGTAGATCGAGGCAGGTTTCTTGTTAGTATCTGAGTATCCAACTTGGTTGGCCAACATCGTCCCAATGCTGAAAAAGGATGGTAGAATCTGGGTGTGTGTAGACTTTCGAGACTTGAACAGAGCCAGTCCAAAGGATGACTTTACTCTACCGCACATTGATGAGTTAGTGGAATTCACTGCGGGGCATGTATTGCTATTGTTTATGGATGGGTTTTCCAGGTACAACCAAATTCTGATGGCTCCCGAGGACAGAGAGAAGATCGCATTCACTACACCGTGGGGTACCTACTGCTGTCGGGTTATGCCGTTTAGGCTGAAAGATGCTAGAGCTACCTATCAGAGGGCCGCGACCACCATTCTGCATGACATGATCCACAAAGAGGTCGAGGTGTACGTGGACGACATGATTGTCAAGTCCAAAAAAACAGAGGGCCACTACACCACCTTGAAGAAATTCTTTCAACGGATAAGGGAATATAGATTGAGGTTAAACCCGCAGAAATGCACCTTCGGCGTAACGACAGGAAAAATGCTGGACTTTTTGATCACACAGAGGGGCATTGAAGTAGATCCTTCCAAAATTAAGGCCATCCTAGAAATGCCACCACCGAGGACTGAAAAGGAGGTGCGAGGCTTTTTGGATAAAGTGCAATTCATAAGACGATTTATTTCCAAATTAACCTTGACTTGTGAACCACTATTTAGTCTCCTAAAGAAATGGAAGAAATTCCGATAGGATGATCGATGTCAATTCACCTTTGAGCAAGTTAAGCAGTACCTCTAGAATCTGCCAGTGTTGTTGCTACCAAAGCCGAGGAAGCCTTTGACTCTGTATTTGTCAGTGACAGACACGACCATGGGATGCATGCTCGCTCAGGAATCTGAAGACAGGGTGGAGAAAGCCATCTACTACTTGAGCAAGAAAATGCTAGATTACAAAACTCGCTATACTCCATTGGAGAAGGCTTGCCTAGCCTTGGTATCGACTACCAGGAAGTTAAGGCACTACTTGTTAGCTCATTCTGTAATCTTGGTTTTGAGATTAGACCCCATCAAATATCTCTTTGAGAAACCAATGCTTACGGGTAGGTTAGCCCGTTGGTTGCTTCTCCTCTCTGAATTTGATCTCAAATATGTCACCCGTAAGTTGGTCAAGGGAAGAGCTGTAGCGGAGTTCCTAGCAGACCACTCGGTAGAAGGAGATGAGGCAGTGGAATACTTGTTCCCAAATGAAGCCATTCTGCAAGTTGAGGAAGAAACTTGGACGATGTACTTTGACGGAGCGTCCAATCAGTGCAGTTATGGGATATGTGTGTTGTTGATAGCACCCGACAGCTCCCATATACCTTTAGCCTTCAAACTCCGGTTCAAGGTATCCAATAATGAAGCAGAATATGAAGTGTGTATTGCTGGTTTAGAAGCCGCCCTGGAACTAAGGGCAATAAGATTGGATGTTATCAGGGACTCGAACTTAGTTGTTTTTCAAGCGAATGGAGACTGGAAAGTCAAAGAAGAACAGATGAAGGTTTACCATCAGACCCTGGATGTTCTGATTCCTAGGTTTGAGAAGCTGACTTTCACGCATCTACTGAAAGAGAACAATAGGTTCATTGATGCTTTAGCAACTCTATCTTTTATGGTAGACATCCCACTTGGAGTCCAAATGTGTTTGATTATCATCGAGCAGAAATACACGTCGGCTTATGAAACTATTGCCACAATAGATGAAGTGTAAGACAAAAACCCCTGGTACTACGATATTTGGAACTTCTTGGAAAAATAGATCTATCCACCAGGGGCAAATGCCAAGGACAAAAGGGGAATACAGTGAATAACCGTCCAATTTTTCATCTACAAAGGTAAACTGTATAAAAGAGGTCATCTAGGAATGCATAAGTTGTGTGTGGAAGAAGAGGAATCAAAGCGCCTGATGGAAGCCATCCATGGAGGAGAGTGTGGGGCGCACATGAACGGAGTGATGCTAGCTCAGAAGATTCTCAGACAAGGTTACTACCGGTCCACCATGGAGGAGGATTGTATTGGTTTTTTTCGGCGATGCCGCAAATGCCAAATTCATGTCTATCGCATGAATATCCCACTGTCAAAACTATACAACATGACTTCGCCATGGCCTTTTTCAGTCTGGAGAATCAAAGTTATCGGTGCAGTCATGCCAAAAGGATTGAAAGGGCATGAATATATCTTCGTGGCGATTGATTACTTTACAAAGTGGGTGGAAGCTCAATCCTATGCAGTGTTGAAAGCATCGCATGTGGCCAAGTTTATCAGAAATAATATCATTTGCCAATACGGAGTCCCAAATGTGATCATATAAGATAATGGCTCCCACTTCAAGAAAGAGGTAATAGACTTGTTGGAGAAATACAATATGGCTTTCCATAAGTCATCTACATACAGGCCACAAACCAACAGAGTTGTTGAAGCCGCCAACAAGAACAGCAAGAACATCTTGCAGAAGATGGTTGAGACCTACAGGGACTGGCTAGATAAATTGTCATTTGCACTATGGGGCTACAGAACTTCGATCCGGACGTCTACAAGAGCAACTCCTTATTCTCTCGTCTGCGGGATGGAAACCGTTTTGCCAATTGAAATAGAAGTCCCGTCACTACGAGTTATGGCTGAATGTCAGATAACAGAGGCGGACTAGCAACAGAGCAGATTTGAGGAGTTAATGTTGTTTGATGAGAGAAGACTAAAGGCATTGTATCATGTTCAGGGCTACCAACGCAGAATTGCTAGGGATTTTAACAAGAAAGTTAAGTCCCAAAATCTCAAAGAAGAGGATATGGTGTTGAAAGACAACCGAGCTACCATTCACGACCCTAGGGGCAAGTTCAGACCCAATTGGACTTGTCCTTACATCATCAAAGCTATCTGGTCGGGTGAAGCGGTTATTCTCATGGACCTGGATGGCCTGAAATTTTCACAACCGATCAACATGGACAAGTTGAAGAAATACTATCCCTGAAAGGATCACTAGGCCGAAAACCTGAAAGGGCGACCTAGGCAAAAGTTAGAGTATGAAAAAATAGAAATAAAGAAAAACTGAGCTCGCAAGGTTGAAAACCCTAAAAGGCGACTTTGGCAAAAGTTAGAGCGCAAAAAGATAGAATTAATACTTGAGTGAACCTGAACCGAACTACGTAAGGCCTGATTCCCATCTTCAAGATACGTAAGCAACTTCATCCTGAAGCTCGGCAGTAAATGCCTCCAACTCAACTGTCTTGTCCATGTGTCTGATCAAGCCATCTTTGTATGTTCTTTACCTGAGAGTTCAGTTGTGATCCTCATTCTGGAAAGAAGAGCTGGTCATAATGCAGAGCAGTAGTGGTATTCAATCAGGGACATTTATGATCTTTTGATTCAGGGTTATACATCTTAAGGATTGATTCTGTGCTTGTCAGGTGGTGATCCTTTTCGAAAATGGTTTTGGAAAGTTTTAATAAAAGTTGATTTTGTCCAAAATTTTACCTTTTACAACTTAGATCATTTTTTGACCAAAAGGAAAATTTTTAGTGCTCATAACTTTAATTCCATTGATTTCAACATAAAGTTCTCCAACTCTGTGATACAAATCAAAGTTGCTTTTATTACATCGAAAAACTTGAAAAGAAAGGCCAAAGTAATAAACTAGGGGAATAGGTGAGTCAGGTGCTCCTGCGTCCTCTGCTCGTGCTTGCGGAAGCTTCTGAAGCCAAAGTAGGCCCGGCTTATGCCTCATCTTCGAGCCAAGTCAAGCACTCACCAGAAAGGACATAACTGAAAATAGGGGTAGGGGCTAGAAGTTCCCTCATCCTCCAGGCAGTGAGGTACCTAGCCAAGTGTGAAACATGAATTGGGAATAAAGCCGGGTACTCTACCCCCTCCTCCAAACGGGTCTGATCATGCCCAAACTGGCGTCTAAACTGAAGGGGAAGTAGAACACGTAATGTGTAAGGCCAATCAACTGTATGCCAGGCTGCCTAGCCATGCTATAACTCATCTCGGTCAGATTAAGCCAGGGGCAACGCCAAGCTGTGTCAGTTGCAGACCTGCTGCACATCCAGTTGCACCACCATTCCTCGTTGGGAAAATCCACTAGCCAGTTGTGGAAGAAATAAGCTCAAGCTGAGTACTCAGGGCAAGAATCCACTACCTTCAACTTATCCGTAAGCCATACCTAGGAAGGGATGAAAAATAAGAGAGATTAAAAGAATAGAGAGATGTGCGTTGAGAGAAAAGTAAGAAAATGACTTGAAGAGAAAATAGAGCATGAGTGCCGAGTGATGTGAGAAACATATATGAGAAAGGGTAGGAAACAATACCTAAAGAAGTAGTGGACTCTCCGCAAACCTGGTGGTCTCTCACCGATGAAAAGCATCTAAACCCATCAGGGTCTCGGCTAGTGCCAAACCAATGCAACTCTTACCTTCTTTCAGACCTCGGGCCACTTCGATCAATCGAATACTGGATCCACCGAAACTAGGGGCAAGAAGGAAATAAGCAAGCATACATAAGCAGTGGGCATGTTGCCGAAAACCTTGCCAAAGAAGGTCTCCTCTGTCACCGATGTCAAAAAATTGATAAATCAAGCTGGGTATGTCTAGCTCTCCATTGTGGGCCAAAGATCGAGCCTCGTGCAAAGTCAGCCCACACATCCATCCCAAAGCTTTGGCGTAGCCAAAACGGGGCTAAGGCATGATTTCCTCATCGTGCCGGGTTCCATCAGCGCCCGAAATTCTTCAAGAGTCGGGCTCATTTCATGTGTTCCAAAGCGAAATACATGCATAATTAGGTTCCAGCATCGGGCCGCGGCATGGAGGAATGGAAAGCAAAGCAGAGTGTAGCTCGATGAGAAAAGTGCATTTATGTCGAAACCCTAAAAATTTACCTTTTCCGTGCCGTATAAAGTAGCTATCCAATCCGTGAGCTTCTTAGCAAGGAATATCTCCATTTGTGGAAGAAATAGTAGCAAAATGAGGTTTTGGAGAAGAAATCACGAAGGAGAACCTTTTGTAAAAGATAAGACTGTGAGTGGAAGCCAGCTATCAACGATCTGGAGGTTCCTTACACTTGTTCCGGCAAGCCACCCCCTCTGGCCGGCAACTCTCCTTTCTGGCCTGCCGCCCACCTGTGTGCTGGGCAGTGTTGGCAACTTGTGTTTTGTCTAGATCTTGGTGTTTTGAGGTTTTGTTTTGAGTCTTTTGGTTTAGAAAGTGTTTACATATGTATTAGAGTTGTTTTTGCTCTATTTATCGAGTTGTATTTTGTATTTTGCCCGGCTCATTACCCAATTAAAGAACATTGTTTTAGTCAAGCACTTTCTTGGCAAATCCAATTCCAAGTCCATTTCAATACAAATATGGTGCTCATGATGCAAAAAAAATAACACTTTTCATAAAAACTGTGAGGTTTTATTCCGATCATGATTTTTACAAAAGAGGAGTACAAGTTTCAAAAGCAATTATAAAAACCTAACGGAAGCTATACATGTGCTAATGCTACCAAACAAAAAGAAACTAAGCAAAAAGTACAAGAAAAATCGGCGCCGGTCATCTCAAGCTCGAGAGGCCCTCTTCGTCCTCTTCCTCGGAGGGGACTCGGGCGCACTGTCTCCATCGGCACCGCTATTAGAATTAGACTCTGAACAAGAGTCGGTATCATCTCCGCTTCCTGCCTCAGAGCCTGCATCGGCATCACCTCCGTTATCGGACCCTGAGCCAACATCATCATCTTTACTCTTGAATGACTCAGAATGTCGACTCACTGCCTCCTCAGAGTCATTAGTCTCAACATCATCATCGCGCAAAATGGGCTCTAAGGGATTGCTTTGGCCTCGAGTGCCCCTATCCCTGCGTTGACCGCAGCTCACATCTCGACCACTAGCTGGTGCCTGTCTCTCTCTCCTCCCTGCTGTTGGAGGAGGTACTTCCGGTATTGGTGCGGCTGCTGCTACCGCTAGTGTCCTCGGCACAGATGAAATTTGGAAAAAGCAGTTGTCAACATATCAGCTACAGTGTGTGTATCAGATACAGGCATAGTATGCTGAATAAGTGTCATGCAAAAATCAAATACAGTATAAGTACAGTGTGTGAGTACAATGTGCTAATGCAGTGTCTCAATCTAGTTTGGGAAAGACTACAGTTGAAATGCCAATGTATTAGTGGAAATATGATAGCATGATGCACAACAGAGTTAGTAATGAAATACATGTTGAACTGAAGGAAATTACTTGGATACCGTAGAGACCAAGCAACGTCTCCCTCCTCTACACTATGCCCATCAGAGAAGCGACCAGCTCGAGGAGGCTCCATGTATACTCTATGGGTGCCTACAAGTGCGTTTGGGTGATTAATGTCTGTAATAAACATATCTGAAATGGAAATGTGGGGTGCAAAATGTAAAGTGTGGTTCATACCTAAGACATGCCTCGAACTCCGACAACTCGTGCCCAGCCTCTACCGGTTCAATCGGAATTTGGTAAGCAATCCCAGTCAGCTGCCAACATGTGAGCACAGTGGCAAGCTCCAGCCAATGGGTAGTCTGCTCAACGGGGGGAGCCCCTCTAGTATGGTCCCGAGTCGCCTCACTCACCACAGGAGCCCCTGCTCCCTCGCCTGCGTGAGCGCTCGTCAGAGGAGTCATACGGTGGGTCTGAATGAATGTCGTGTAATCGCCCTCTCCTTTGAAGAAGTCAACGTCTAGGCCTTCCATGAATTGAATGATTACGTCAACTGGTAGGCTATCTGCTATCCTCATAGACGTTGTGGGTGGCATTGGAACGACTGGATCAGGCGAGCCCACAGTCTAGCATACGAAGCTCTCGCTTAAAAACCAAGCCCGGCAGACTGGGCCCTCCAACAGAATATGGAAGCGAGATGTGCCCCCAAGCTCCTATATACTAGTCTCTCACCTCGACTGGCATCGTCGCCCAAGGCTGCTACGTGATCTACAAACAGCGAATGTACAGATTGTTAGTTGTCGTTAGTTGCCAAAGTATGAATCAGAGCAGTATTAAAGCAAAAATGACTGTGAGTTTCGAGTTACCTCATGGGCGACCACTATATCGACATAATGGTGAAAGAAGGCGAAAGTCTCACGACTCCGGTGCCGACACCAACCGTCGTATCGTCGTGAGTAAGGAACAACAGGGGGGATCTCCTCCGTAGGCTCTAGATTGAGAGCTGAAAAATACGCGTAAACCCGCAACTGCAAAGAAAGGGCAGCGATGTTGTCAACAGTGCCAATAGATGTAGAAAGTGCAAAGCAGAAAGCACAGAGTATGAACAGATACAGAAAGTGCAAAGCAGAAAGCACAGGTGTTAAACAGATATAAAGCAAAAAATGTGAAGTAGAAAGTAAAAGTGCAAAGAGGGAACTGAAATGCATACCTCTCAGGCTCGCCAGTAGCCTCCAATCTACTCTCCCCTCATGCGAGAGGTGCAGCTCATGTAGCCGTAAAAGGTGGCGAGGCCAATTTCACCCCAGTCATAGAACCGAACTCAGGGTAGGGTCACCAGGGCGCTCAGCAGGTATAAACCCACGATGTTCCACCTGTTCGAAAACAAGGTGGTACCGAGAACAAACATCAGGATGCCTTGGGAATACTGCTCCATCTCCTCTGGTGTCTCAGGCTTTCTCCCACGGAACTGCTCGGTGAACCAACTGTATCTCACCATGGCTGGTCGGTATAGTGGTGGGCGTGCCCCCAGCAAGTGGATCCAAGCGGCCTCTCACTTGCCCATATTCGTGTGGAAGGGGATCGGATCACCCCTTACTCCTAAGCCTATGATCAAGGCAAAGTAATAGGGAGTCATTGTCATCTCCCCGATGGTAGAGAGGTAGAAGGAGTTGGTGGTGTCACACCACCTCTCCACCAGCGCTCCTAGAAGGGGGCGACTCACTATGACACGTGACAGTCCGGAGCAAAAAAGGCCTAAGCCAGCCTCATTGATAATATCACAGACCCCGACAGGGAGCTTATCGTACCAATCCCTCGCCGTCGTCGCTCCGTATCCTTTGTAAGCAAGGAAGTCTCCTTGTGGCAGAGAAAAAGAGTGAATTAGGCAGTGATGAAAGTGCAATCAGATGAAAAATAGAACAAGAAATGCAATTAAAGAAAAGGCATGAATGCATGAAAATAGAGTTCATACCTCAGTAGCATTGGAAGAAAGGTGGGAGTCCAGCTTCCTTAGTAAGAGGTCCTCTGGTACGCCACGAACGAAATCGCTGAAATGCCTGATGCCTCCAAACGGTAATATGTGTGTGCGGGGATGATATGTCGCAGGATCGAAGGGCCGCACTCTCAGTGGTAACGGCTCTGGCTCGAACTCTGGCGCGAACTTCGCCTCAAGGTCAGCCTCAATGTCCTTTGCCGCCCCGCCGGCCTCGGCAACTGCTGGCTCCTCTACCTCGGCAATAGGTGGAAACACAGGTGGAACCTTGGGAGGAGCTCCGTCGTGAGGCATATTGTCTGCCATCTAGAAAATGGGTGAAAAGTAGGTGAAAAGTGAAGAAAAATGGAGAAAATAGGGAAAACTTGGAAAAAAAAAGTCAACCACAGGAGAGAGAAAACCGGAAAAAAAAGTCAAAACCCGGGAAAGTTCATGAAACTCGAGAGAAACTCGAGGGAAATAAGCCTAGAGTGGTGAAAATCCAAAAAAAAATGACGAAATCAAAATCTGATCGGTTCAAAATGTAGAGAATCAAGAGGGTTTTATGAAAAAAAAAATTACGTAGGGCGTTAGAAAGCGCGTGTAAAGCACAAATCTAGAGAGAAGAAGCACCTAGAGAGAAATGGAGAGCTATTTCAGAAGTTTTGGTGTGAGGAAATGAAATGTCTTGATGTATATTTAAAGACCCATAAGCAAAAGGTCCAAACTGCCCCGAACTGCCCTGGGTGGCCGACAGGCCACATTTATGGCCGGCAAGGTTTTTTGGTGGCTGGCGGTTTCTCCTAGCGGCCGGCAGGTGGCCGGTGGCTCTCAGTTAGGTTCTGGTGCTGTTCTGTGCTTCTGCTTCCCAAGTAGTGTATGGAAGGTTCTGTTTTGGGAGCTTACAGCTGCGTTCCGGTTTGTGAACGTGTCCCACTTGCCACTATGAATGAGGTGTATCCTTTTTGAGCATGTTGCAATGCCTCTGAGAGGTAAATCGGAGGTTGCCACTGAATATCATTTTTATTTGTTTTGTCAAATTACATCTTTGTTCTCTTTTCTTGCATTGAAAATGCATTTTCATATACACTTATATCACATCCGTGCCTTACATCGTGCATGATTCATGCATAGAATGTGTACTCATATATGCTTTTTGGTCTTACATACAATATGCTTTCAGTAGCCACATCTGTTGGTTTTCTATCACTATGGTGATTTGTAATCACGTTCACTTTGTGCATCTATCGCACACATTCACTTTGTGCATCTATCACACTTGTTTAGTTTGTGCATCTATCGCGTACATTCAGTCCTCTATGTTTTATCTCAGGACTCGTGAAACGCAAGCCCGAGCGGTTTCTCTTTTATCTCAGGACGCGTGAAGCACGACCCTGGGCGTGTTTTATCTCGGGACGCGTGAAACGCAAGCCCAAGCGATTTCTCTTATTTCTCAGGACGCGTGAAATGCAGCCCTGGACATGTTTTATCTCTGGACACGTGAAACGCGAGCCCGAGTGGTTTCTCTTTTATCTCAGGACGTGTGAAGCGTGGCCCTGGGTGTGTTTTATCTCGAGACGCGTGAAACATGAGCCCGAGCGGTTTCTCTTTTATCTCAGGACACGTGAAACGCGGCCCTGGGTGTGTTTTATCTCGGGACGAGTGAAACGCAAGCCCGAGCGGTTTCTCTTGTTTCTCAAGATGTGTGAAGTGCGACCCTAGGCGTGTTTTATCTCGGGACGCGTGAAACACGAGCCCGAGCAATTTCTCTTTTATCTCAGGACGTGTGAAGTGCGGCCTTAGGCGGGTTTTATCTCAGGACGCGTGAAACGTGGCCCTAAGCGGTTTTTCTCTTATCTCGGGATGCATGAAACGCGACCCCAAGCGGTTTTCATTTCTCAATTTCTCAGGACGCGTGAAACACAATCCTAAGCAGTGTTTTCTTTCTTCGCCTCATGTTTTGGCATGGTCAGAGTGTGTTTTAGATCTTTTTGCAGGGGACCTGTGTTGGTTTTAAGTGGAACCTGTGTTGGTTTTAAGCTTGAAGCTGCTCATTCATATGTTGTTATCTTATTTTTGCTTATTGTATCTGTTATTGCTTATTGCATCATCTTGTACGATCATAAGTTTTCAAAATAGCTGGCTTCGCGAAGCGTGTGAGTCCAGCTTTCAAAGTTTTCTTCATGCATATCATTTTTCATCTCGCCCCAGAACTACGCTGGTTTGATTCCTTGCAAAGGGATACGTAGGCAGCCTGTAGGCACAACCATTTATTTCTGTCTTGATTGTTTGTCCAAGTCTTACGGCCTTGTCAAAATGGGTCGTTTTCGAGCTTTGACATTCACTTACGTCATTTCATGACTCCGAGTTCTGTCAAAGAGCGGCAACTATAGACACCCAATTTTTGAATGCCCTTATGACTTAGATGTCACCATTTGCACACCCAATGATGAATGTGTATATACTTGTTAAGTGCTCAGGGTCCTCAGCGAAATGCCACAACTTTGAGCCTTTCAAACCCTACACACATGTTGCCTTATTTTGGGACCAAAACCAGAGTTTTCAAGCCTGTAACCCCTTGTAGCCTGCCAACCCCTTCTATTGGTTGCTAACCACTGCTTCTGGTTGCCGGCCACTGATATGGCCTGCCGGCCACAAATGTGTTTTACAGATATTTTTCTGCCAGTTGTTGCCACAGATGCATGCACCTTCCTACACGTGTATGTATTGATATTTCTGAGGGAGAGTGATGTTTTTCTATAAATAGAGGACCTCCCTTCTTGCTTTGAGGGTTAGAAAATTTTGGAGCAAAATATTTTCTCTCTATCTACAATTCTCTCTCTCTCTTGCAAATTTCTTACATCTTTGCCTATACACTCTTAACCAAACCTCTCCATCTTTGAGCTAAGGTACCTTTGAGCTTGTCTTAAGCTCTTGAGGGTGTGCAAGTGTGGTTTTGTTGCCTAGAATTGGTTCTCCTCTTCAAGAGGTATAAAGCTTTACTTCTCTACTTGCTTTAATCACTCTTTTTTTTTAATGTTTTCCCACTGTTTTTGGGCTGTATAAACTTTGTATTTTTGGGCTGAAACTTGTGGTTTAAGACCAATAAGGGTTGAGGGGTGATTCACCCTTCCTTACATCTTGCTTTTAAGGTCTTTACCCTTGTGTTTCCCACCTTTACACTATCATTTTTTGAGCTTTTAAACACTGATTTTTAGAGTTATTTTAGTGGCTAAAATCATAGTTTGAAGTCCAAAATTGGAGGGGTTAGCCTCCCCTCCTTGTGTCTTGCTTACTAGCCTAACATGTTCTATGTTTTAGCTTACTGTTCTAGCTATTGTTGTCATAATTCTAGCATGTTTTAGGACTTATTTAGCACTATTTTAGGACTGTTTTTAAGTGTTCATTGCATTTGAGCCTTGTATTGCATGCTTGTAGTGCAATTGTCCTCATAGGTTTGGTGGTTTAGGCCTTAACCAACATCCTATTAAAGTTGATAGCATTTATTTCATGATTTCCTTACTTGTGATCACCTTTAATCACCTCTGCAAACTTTGCTTTAAGAGTTGTTTCAAACCTATTACTCTTTTAAGCTTGAGATTGAGGTTGTTATGCTTAATGGTTTAATCCAATTTAGGGGTTCATTATCAACGGTATGACATCTCTCTCATGCCTTAAGCCAACTCTTGGTTTGACACTTCTCTTCTTTAGAGAACTTAAACTCACTTTTGGACTTAATTGATTAAAGAATTGAGAGGTAACTAAAATGGAGTAATAAAATCGGTGACTAAAAAAAGGGCAAGATAATAATTTGATTTGGGTTCAATCGGACGTTATTGAACCGTTGAGTCTTGGGTCATTTCATACTCATGAGTGATGCAAACGGCTCAAGATTTATTGTCAACTACTTCCCTTGATCATTCATGATAGGGAGGTGGTTTTGAGAGTCTTGGTTTGTTGCATTCATTGAACTTGCACACTTTTGGTTCATAAGCCATCATGCAATGAAATTGCATCCATTGATGGTTTATGAATCAAATTTTGCCACTCCTTTGAGCTGCTTAATGATAAGGAGGGGTAAGTTGTGCAAACAACCCTAGAAGATACTCTACTCTTGCTCTGTTTGCTCTCTGTTGTAGCAAAAAGAACCAGGCAGCTGTAGACACCCTATTTTTGACCGACCTTAAGACTCAGACGTCATCGTTTGAGCGCTCGGTGATAGCGCATGTTGTGCTTGTTTTGAGTTTCCGGAGTTTTGGCCGAGTGCCTTGCCTCTGGGCCTCTGAACTCTTTGTGCTTCGGCTCGGTTTGCGGACCAAGTCTTGTTTTTCTTCCCAGAGGGAGGGAGAGGTCTTGTAGACCACTTTTCCCGTTTGGAGACTAGTTTTCGGTTTTTGGAGCCTTCGGCCGCGCGCCTTGTCTCAAGATCGCTTAACGTTCTCCGTTTGGCATGATTTTTGAACCATGCCTTGTTGCCTCTGCCTAGAGGAACACTGTGGTCCGGGAGACCACTTTTGTGGTCGTGAACCACTTTTGGTGCTTGTCAACTAGTTTTCGAGGCTCCCAGCTGCGCGCTTTGCCTCCCGAACTTTCGTCTTGCATCCGTTTTGGTTTGTTTTTGGCACAAACCTTGTTTTCCTTGTTTGGAAGGTGGTACAAGGGTGGGAGACCAGTTTCTCTCCCTGCAAACCACTTTTCCTCCTGCCAGCCAGTTTTCTGGTCTGACAACTGATCTCCCTGATCTTTGGGCCATCAAAAATGGTCGGCCACCACACCATTTGCTTGTTTTCATGCTCTGGACCCTCTCCCACCATGGCCGACCAGTTTTTGTTCTGGGAGACCACTTAAAGTGGTCGGCCGACCACTTTAAGTGGTCGGCTGCTTTTTGTCACCTTTTTGGAGATATTTTGGCCAGCTGGCACAGCTGGAGGGCACCAGAACCATCCTCCATACACGTGTATGGAGGGATGGCCTTGAAGCTTAGCTTCCTTGAGAAGCTTTAGCTTTTGGTTCTCTATAAGAGGGAGGCTCCTCCTCCCTCCTCTAGGTTCAGACGATTGGAGCTTGAGTGATACATATAATCTATATCTATACTTCTTCATTTTGCTCTTGCTTTGTGTTCAAAAGTGTAATTTTGTCATACTTTAACACACAAACACACACTCAAACACCATACTCTTGGAGCTGAGGTCCCTTGCGGTTGTTTTTGAAGTTCTTGGACTGGTTTTGGTTCAAAAAGTGTGCTGGAGTTGCAGCCTTGAAGTGGTTCTACAAGGGTGAGTTTCTAACCCTTAAAACCCCCATTTTTGCTTAAGCTTTTATCCTTATTTGCATGCTAATTTAAGGTTAACTTTCTATTGGAAAAAGTTCTATTTTTGCATGTTTACAATGTTTGTTTAAGGTCACTTTTTCGTTGGGGGTAGTCTACCCCCTCTTAGGCCTTGTTAGGCCTTGTTTTGAGCCATCCCTTTAGGCTCTTGTTGTAGCCTTTGCATGACCTTTCGACCACTAAAATCCAGAGGATTTTTAGTGGTGGAAAGGTGGTTTTGGGGTCCTAAATAGGAGAGGGTCATCCCCTCTCCTTGTGTCTTTAATACTTGCTTCATTAGCCTCATGTGTGAGCATGTTTGTTAAGCTTATGTTTGCCATATCTTAACTTGTATTTGGGCTTATTTTGGCATGGCATGCCACTATTTTTACTTGGTTTAGTCACTCCATGCATGCCTAATACACTTGTAGTGTAAATCTCACAAACTAGTCTTGTATGCTTCATGAAGTAACATGTCATTCTAGCTTGTTTTGTGTCCATTTTAGCATGTTTTTGGTGATGTTTTTCCATGTCATACCTCTGTTAGGGTTTGGTTTGGTCACCTCTTGCATGCCTCATGCACTTGTAGTGTGATTGCTTGAAATAGCCTAACATGCACCATGCTTTAACATGTCTTTCTAGCATGTTTTTGGCTTAACTTAAAGAAGATTTTGTTCATGTTTTACCCTGTTTAAGGTCTGATTTGTGTTGTCTTGGTCATGCATGGCTTGTTTTGTATAGCTATAGTGCATTCTAGCTTGTTAGCTTTGTGTATCAAGTCCACTAGCATGCATTACTTGGACTATTTGAATGATTTGGTATCATTTATAATGTGATTTCAGTCCATATTTCATGGTCATGCACTTGCATTTTTTGCTCTTTCAATGCGTTGGAGGGTTTCCCCCTTTATGCCTTAACATGAATCATTGCGTATGCCTTCATGCCTTAGCTTGCGAGCCATCATTTCAATATGTTTTTGGGTTATCTTGCCATGATATAACTCTGACTTTTGTTGGTTAAGTCATCCCATGCTTGGTCTTAATAGGTGTAGTGTAATCCACCTTATTTGCCTTGTATGCATCATGCCTTATGCGCTTCATGATAGCTTGTTTTGGCTTCCTTCCATGGATGTTTTAGTATCATCTTAACATGTTCTAGGACTTTTTTGGGTTGCCTTTGCCATATCCTTCATGCTTTGTATAGCTGTAGTGCAATTGGCCTTGCTAGCTTTGTGTTTTGTTGACTCATGCATGCTATCTTTGAGCTATTTAGATGATTTGGCATCATTTAATACTTCATTTCAGAGCTTATAACATAGCCATGTTCCCACTTCTTTCATGCTTTGAATGCCTTTAAGTGTTGTGCATTGTTGCCTTACTTATGGCCTAGCATGTATGCCATCTTGCCTAGGCCTTTGAGCCTCCATCTTAGCATGCTTTGGTCCATGTTTTGACCTATTTAAGCTCTGTCCATAGTTGGTTCATGCATTTGTGCCATGTTTTGCATGCCTCCAATGTGTTGCTCTTTGCTAGCCTTGTGCCTTAAGGACTCTAGTATGCTATGCTTGCTTTGATTGAATGATTTGGCATCATTTCTTACCATATTTCAAAGCTTGTAGTGTTGTCACACTTCCATGTTTATCACTTCTTGAGCACTCTTGAGAGTTGTGCCCTTAGGCTTAGTTGATTGGCCAATGCATTGTGCATGCATGCCTTGCCTTTTGGTGCCTCTATTTTGGTGCCATGGCCTCTATTTTGGGCATGGCTGAGGTATGTCCATCTTGGTTTAAGTCCATTGAGCATTGAGTATGCCATGCGGTTCATTGCATTGTGCATGCCATATAGTTCTTTGCATTGTGTATGCCAAGTAGTCCTTTGCATTGAGTATGCATGTCCCTAGCATTGATAAATTGCCTTTGTTGCATTGCATTGTGCATGCATACATTACATTGTATTTAAGATCTTAAGTTGCTTTGCATTGAGCATGCATGCCATTGTGCATTGAGTATGCCATGTTGTTCGCATGATTCATTTAGCATTGTATACGCCATGTTGTTTGCATGCTTAGGTCACATTGCATTGAGTATGCCATATTGTTCATCGCATTTGCATGTGCCATGTTCATCGCATTGTGTATGCTAGTTGTCATTTGCATTGCGTATGCTAGCTTTTATTTTCATGTTTGCATGCTATTCATGTTGCATTGCATGTTTGCATGCTCAAGTCATGTTGCATATTTGCATGCTTGTGTTGCATTGCATTTTTGCATGCTCCATGTTACATAGCATTGTGCATGCCATGTTATGTGTTGCATTGTGTTTGGAATAGGTGTTAGTCCAAACACGGGAAACGAGAGACGTTTCATACTTGAAGTGATGAAACGTGCCTTAATTCCAGGTCGTTGACGCTCTTGATCATACATGATAGAGCTCTAGGCATTTATGTGTTTACTTGTGCATTCATTTTCATATTGAATTGTGCAACTTCACCTCTCGGCCATCATGCATTGAAATGCGCGATTGGTGGCCCGAGGGTCGAGAACCACACTCCCTTGAGCTCATGAAATGATAGGGAGGGTGGTTGTGCACACATACCTTGCAAATACATTGACATGCCCTTTCTTGCTCTCTGTTGCAAAAAAAATAGAGTCTGGCTGCAACAACTGGTCGGCCGACCAGTAAACCTAGCTGGCCGACCACTTTTTCTAGTTTTTTGCACAGAAAGTGGTCGGCAGGTGGCTGCAGACACCAACAACTGGTCGGTCACCCTCCCACAGGTTCCCATGGTGGAGTTTAAGCTTTCTGGAGCTTGGTGCAAGGTTCTGAGAACAAATGAAAACAGAGGCAAGTTGGGGCATCACGTTGGATTTCCGAACGAGGTGACCGAGCATGCATCCAGTCTTCTCCCTCTAAGAACCTCCTGTTTTACTGCTTTATTTAGCTTCTTTACTTAGCTAGATTAGGCATTCGTTTTGTACTTTAATAGTTAATGCGTTTAGCTATTTCAATTTGTTTTGTAATAGTTAGTTAACTAGGATTAGTTAATTAGCTTCATTGTGATGTAATAATTAGTTTAATTAGCTTAGATTAGCTAGTTAGCTTCTTATTCGGTCTCTCCCTCGAGAGGGCCAACTGTTGTAATAAGCGTGCGTGTGTGTGATGCGTGTCTTCCAACCCCCATTTCTTTCTCCCTTTTACCTAACCGCTTTCGATGGTTAGTTTTAAAGCATATTTCGATTAGCATACCTTATGCTTGCATGTGTGCATCCATTCATCTGTTTTACATGCACCGGGCTCAGCGCATCATACTAACTGCATTGTATTTCAATACCTATTTGAATACATTTACCAAGTTGCATTTCATATGCCATTCTAGGATAGCCGAGCCTATTTATTAGTTGCATTTTCGCATGTGTTGCATTATCCATCTTAACATGAACTAGGATCATGCATGATTTCTAACTAGTTCTTTGTTTTGGCTTGGAGTACACTGTGAGTGTTTACGCTTTAGCATACTGCATGTGTGTTATTGATTGCCATGAAAGCGTGCTTGCCATGAGGCTAACTGCTTATGTGATTCACTGCCTGAATGCATGTGGGTGAAGGTTGGATTACTTGAATTGGAACAATTTATTAAAATCCCTGATTTAGCCTACTTACGAGTAGCAAACTCCAAACCATTTTTTTACAAAACGAATATGCAATGTTTTCTTCCAAATTAGGCGATCTAGTCTATACTGGTATGTTGTGCGCATCACGTAGTAAGATTAGCTAATTAACCGAAATAAGAGCACATGTGTTTTCAAAAATAAAATATCATGCTTAGTACAGGCCGATCTTTGATCGGGTGAGCGGGGGTGCTCAATGCATGACCTTCCCCTCTCGTACCCAAGTTCCCGAGCCGAGGCAACTTTGGTGATGACGGACACGTGACCTTAGGCACGAGTCAGGGTTTCCTAAATTCCCCCAAAATAAAATATTTAGGTGGCGACTCTGTATCTGGCAAAGCAATCCATGTTTGGCACTTCTTTATTAAAATTAGTTTTCCAAAACGATTTGCCGAATTTGGACTCTTTGGTGATTTATCGATCTTGCATCGCACATTGTGAGATTAGATTCAGAACCGTGACATTGAGTCCGAACTATAGTAGCTAGAGAACAAAACGAATTCCGTACCCTCGCATGCAGAGCTCGGGAGTCCTCGGGCGCGTCTACAGCAGCAGTGGCCGGTAAGACACTTTTTATGGCCGGCAAGCCATCTCTTATGGAAGGCAGGCCATCACTTCTAGCCTGCCGGCCACCTGTGCAAAAATCCAGCAGTGTACTTTTGAAGCAGAATAAAATTGGTCTTGAGAAGGAAAACAGTGTAAGTGTTCTACTATGCAACAGAGGCATTTGGCAGCAGAACAGTGGCCTTCTTCGGGTAGAAACGCATTCATGCATGAACCCTCCTTTGATCCTCGGGATCCGTGATAATTAGCTTAACTAGTTTATTCATTTGAACTCTCCTTCGTGAGAGCGTAAATGTTGTAATAATGTGCATGTCTTCTAACCCTACGTCTTTCTCCCTTTTATTTACTAGCTTATGATGGTTAGTTTAGGGCATCATGTTTTGTTTAGCATACTTCATGTTTGCATCCACTTGTCTTGCATGCATTGGGCACGGTACATTATTCTAACTTGCATTGTTAGTTAAATACTTCTTTGAATACGTGCTTAGACCGCATGCTATCAAATTGATTCATATGCCATATTAGTAGCCGAGCCTAGTAATTGCATCTCGCATGCGTTGTATTAGTCATATTGCATAGTTAGGATCATGCATTGTTCTAACTCCTTTATCTTTTTTGGCTTGGAGTACTAGGTGAGCTTTTATTTGCTTTAGCATATTGCATGAATGTGGTTGTTGCCATGTCTAGCATGTTCACCATGAGGCTAAGTGCTTAGATGATAAACTGTTTGAATGCCTGTGGATGAAGGCTAATTGCTTGAATTGGAATAATTTGAGTAATGTTTATATGCAATCACTTTTTCAAGTGGTACATTTTTGAAACAATTTTCAAAACAAACATGAGATCAAGTGTTCCAATTCTTGCAACTTAGTCTATACTTATGTATGCAACACATAGTAAGTTAGCCTAATAAATCGGAACAAGAGCATATAATGTTAATAAAAATCACATCATGATTAGTAAAGGCCGATCTTTGATCGGGTGAGCGAGGGTGCTCAATTCATGACCTTCCTCTCTCGTACCTAAGTTCCCGAGCCGAGACAATCTTGGTGATGACGGACACGTGGCCTTTGGCACGAGTCATGGGTTTCCTAAATTTCCCAAAAATATTTAGGTGGCGACTCTGTATCTAGCAAAGCAATCCATTTTGGGCATTTTGATTCAAAATCAATTTTCCAAAAAGATTTGTCGGATTTGGACTCTTCGGCGATTATCTATTTCACATTGCACATGTGAGATCAGATTCAGAACCGTAGAGTCCGATACTGTAAGGCTTATTCATCTTCCGACAGGGGGCACAAAAAGTCGAGCAACAATAACACACACTTTACTTCATATTAATGCCACACGTGTGCACACACTTGCACCTCTTCTTTAAGCTCCAACACAACAAAGACATGCACGCGCGCGCACACACACAGAATTTCTCTGCGCACACACCCACATACACCCTCAAATATTAGACCACTCAATTTATGATTAAAATTAACTTAATTAGGCAACACTTGATCTTAATACTTTTTTATCAGCACATAACTTAATTAATCATAACTAATCACAAATCCCACATAATTTAATCAATCTAATTTGACTTTTATTATAGCCCAATTAATTATATTTAAATTTATCATTCTGAATCAGATTTTTAATCAAACTCTCCGAAGGCTCCAAATATTAAATTAAACATATTTCCATCCTCAATATTGGTTTCTTAAATCATTAAGGCCTTCAATTTTATATTAAACTTCAAAATCTTCACTAATAAATTACATACTCAATTGAATACCTCAATCGAATACCTCATAAATAAATTTAATTCATAATAACCTTAATTCCCAATTCTTAAAACTTAATTAACGCCAATTCGGACCCAATTAATCAAATCTCAATTTTACAAATCTAAATCGAATATTTAACTAAACTCCCATATGGCCCGATACTCGAAATTAAAATAATTCAATTCACCAATTATACTCTCTTAAGCCATTTAGGCTTTCAATTTCGAATTCCAAAATAAATTCTTATTAAAATCAAATACAAACTAGACTCCAAAATTCTCATAAATCCCAAATTACCTTAGAGTAGCAACCAGTTAGAATCCAAATCTCCTTAATCAATTAAATATAAAATCTTGTACATTATGTAGTTAGCTTAATCTAAGGCTTATGCTAATTAAACTCGATTAATTCATTACGAATCAAAATTTTACCAAATTTCACCACAAGCTCTAAAAATCATGCTAAACATAGATGTAAAGTCGATTTTGGTTTATGGCGCCTTTAAGGCCATAAATTCTCAGTTCAAAGCCCCAATTGCAATAGATTTTTCTACACTCAACAGATATAAATTCATAGTCACATAATAACTCACATTATTAAACATATAAATTCATATCAAACACATAATCACATGCATATATAAGTATATTACGGGTCGAGTTATCACACCATTCTTGGTCAACACGACCTTATCCGACTCAAATACCACGCAGAAGCCATGTTTACTTAAAAGCGACCCCGAGACAAGGTTCTTATGAATATCCGGCACATATAAGAAATCGTTCAGAGTCAGCTCTTTTCCTGAAGTCATCATCAAGACCACCTTGCATTTACCCTTAACAGTTGAGGTAGCAGAATTCCCCATGAAAAACTTTTCACCGTTTGAAACCGGTTCGAAAGTTGTGAACATCTTCTTCTCCGCACAAATGTGGTGAGTGGCCCCAGTGTCCACCCACCATTCCTTCAGGTTGGACCCCACCATGTTCACTTTGGTGACGACAGCTACCAGATGCATGTCGTCCACATCTTGTGATTGATCCTCCATTTCAAACATGTGGGCACGGCTCTTATTCTGTGGAGAATACTTGTTTCAAGGCTTCTTTTTTTTTTTTTTTTCGCGGCAATCAACCGCCTGATGCCCATCGCTTCCATAATTGAAGCAATTTCCATTGAACCTAAAAGTAGGTTCTTGTAACTTGTAGACCGGCCTTTTGGAGACACTGCCTCTTGCCCCCAGGTTTGAGCTTCTGCCTGTCGGTGGCTTTTTCTTTACCCCTAAGGACTGGCCATGCTCAACCACGTTTGCTTTCACAGTGAAGGTATTCCCCCATTTCCTCTTGTTGTCTTCCTTAATCCGGAGCTTGACAACAAGCTCTTCGATCGTCGTCTCCTTTCACTTATGCTTTAAGTAGTTCTTGAAATCTTTCCAGCCATTCGGTAGCTTCTCAATCAGCTCAGCTGCCTGGAATGATTCACTCAGGAATATTCTCTCTACATGAATCTCGTGCAAAATTACTTGGAACTCTTGGACTTGATTGATAACGATTTTTGAGTCCACCATCTTGAAATCTAGAAACTGGACAATGACAAATCTCTTTGCCCCAACATTCTTGGTCTTGTACTTCTTGTCCAAAGCATCCTACAGCTCCTTTGCTAACTTCTTGGCATAGAACACATTGAACAATGAATCTGTCAAGCCATTCAGAACATAGTTCTAGCAAAGAAAGTTTGATTGCTTCCAAACATCTAGAGCCATGAACTTCTGTTTGTCTCGCTCATTTTCTTCCACAGCTAGTGGATCTTCACTCAAAAACCTTCCAAGGCTTAGAGTAGTCAGATATAACAGCATCTTCTGCTGCCACCTCTTGAAATTCACTCTCATGAACTTCTCCAAGCACTGATGATGGTTGAGCGGGCCTCCCGAAACAGCAGGAGCAACAACAAGGTTGACCACAAAGGTTACAACAACCGGGTTGACCACAGAGGTCACAGCAACAAGGGTTGGCAAGCCAGCTGCCCCGAGATTCTAATCCCCACCAACATTAGCAGCAGTAGCAGCATCGATAACAGTTGTCATTTTTGAAAAATACAACAGAATTTCACTTTCTGTGTTTCCAGAAATTAAACTTAACACTAGAAAATCCCACAGCTGAAAATTTAATTCAAAATTAGTCTCACCACTTAACCTAGAATCAAACATGGTCACGAATGTTCCCAAGAAAACTGGAGGGGTCACATTGGTTCCAATTAAAACCCAATTAAGCTTTTGACAAAACTTTCAAGAGCATGTTGACTCCTAGTTCATGGGAAACAATTTTCTGAATTAAGTTTTCTAGGGAATGAATTAGGTTAAACCAAACCAAGTTCCAAACTTACATGCAATTTACAAAAAATCGCTAACAAATTACAAACAATTAAAACATTGCAAATACAAGCAAATAAAACTTGATTTTACACAATTGGTAAACACTAAAAAAACCCAAGCAAAAAATTGCTTCACTAAACAAATGTAAACCAATCCAAATAGGCTTATCCATTTTCTAAACTCCTTTCCTCGCTTACGTCTTTCTGTTATTAAAAAAAAAAAAAGGTTAGCGGTCCATAATTCTGTTTTACAGTCCCAAATCCTATTCATTTGGATTTATATTTTTGTTTCCATTCCCTTTCACACAGGTGTTCCTTTAAAGAAGGTTAGTAGAAAACCACAACAAAATACAAAACAAATAATCTAAAGAAACTGTAAAGCAATAAAGTTATTTTAACTCTCTAGCACTATATTGAATAGCCAAATTAAATACTGAATTAAAATACTACACAAGTTACAAAGCCTTATAACTCCTAAATAATTAAAATAAATTACTAGGCAAGAGTTACATATGAATTTAATTCACAATAAACATGCAAATAATTCTAGCAATTAAAATCATGCAAATGTTCTAGAAAATGATAAGCATGTAACAAATTAAAATCTAGAAAATAAATAACATGCAAATAAATATAGACAAGTTACAAAAAATTGATAACTCCAAAACCTTAAATTAAATTTAATAGGCAAGAGTTATATATATAATTGTTACAAAACAATAACCATTTAGCAATTAACATGTACATAAATCTAGAAATTAAATCATGTAAGATAAACTAAAATCGAGAAAATAATTAGCATGACAAAATTACAACACCCATAAGCAAGCTGTTATGACCCAAACCCGCCCCTAAGGGTTTAGTATCATAACTGGCCAATAATCCGTGATTATTAAAGGCCTGCTTAACAATAATAACAATTATACAAGAATAGAGGCTGTTGGAAGCCTGTAAATGTTAAAACATAATGTCCAATAACACTTTTTGTGCCTCTAAACATAGAAACACTTCAAACAGCTTTTCAATTTCTAGGATCCATGCTTCAGCTTTCAGTGGTTCTAGTCCTCCCTGGAATGTTGGTGGCTTCATTTTGTTAAAATTTTGTGTTAAGGCAATAACATCGTCATTGGCATTTGGTTCAGGTTGCACTGGTGGCGAAGGAGAATGAGAGCTTCAGTCAAGAGTTCAACCATTCTTTCCAATCTTGTAATTCTTGCTTCGAATGATTCAATTTCATCTGTATTTCTTGCATTCTCCACTCCACTATATGAAACACGGTAATAATAAACATAGGAAGAATGGTTTACTTATTCATGTTAGCACATATACACATAACATGTCCACACACACATATTTACGCTCATGTAATGCCCTAATTATTTTTCTAGGACATCCTATAGCTCATTTAGACACATGTGTGCGGTATAACTCGTGCTTTCATACCACTCTGTCATGACCCAAACTCGTTCCTAAGGGTTTAGTATCGGCTCGTTCCTAAGGGTTTAGCATCGTAACCGGCTAGTAATCTGTGATTACCAAAGGCCTGCTTAACAGTAATAACAATTATACAAGAAGAGGGGTTGGCAGAAGCCTATAAATGTTAAAACATAATGTCCAAAGAGCTGTGAGGACTTAAATGAACAAACAACTTCCATATATATATATACCGATACGCACACAAGTCCAAGTCCAAACATATATATAAATACTTAAGTCCAAAACACATCTAAGTACAAAATAAAGGACATGTTAGGGAATTAAATCCCAAAGCCAAAACAAATTATAAAACATTTACTTGACTTCTTATAGCACTCAAAAAGGGTGGATTTAGATCACCCAAAAACAAAGCCTTGACAATAACGGTTCGGAACCTCGCGATGAGGCACAGAAGGTTAGCTTGACAAAACGGAATCAGGTTGACGCTGCTAACTTTGCTCCAGTGCCTGACCACCTACATATATACAATAAATTATGAGCTAAAGCTCAATGAATAACAAATGTATAAAGGGGTTAAGAATGAATGTCCTTTTAGTATTTAAAATAGTCAATTGTATCAGTAGATCAATTAGTCAATCAATATCTCATATTTCGTATCATATCAGTCATATAGTAATCATAGCAGTTATACGTGGTACATCCAATAGCAAAACAGTACAGTAGGTCTTAGAAGACCGAACAGTCAATTGATGGACAGCAAAACGTTCCACTTGCATTATTATCCACCCTTCCACCTGCATTGTCATGCACTCTTCATATGCGTTGTCACGCACGTTCCACTTGCATTGTTATGCACCCTTCCATTCGCATTGTCATGCACTCTTCACATGCATTGTCACGCACGTTCCACTTGCATTGTTATGCACCCTTCCACCCGCCTTGTCATGCACTCTTCACATGCGTTGTCACACATGTTCCACTTGCATTGTTATGCACTTTTTACTTGCATTGCTATGCACTTTTCACTTGCATTGCTATGCACCTTTCCATTGGCATCATATGTGCACGCGTTTATCTTGTATTGAAATTGTATCTTGATATAGCGTTGATCATATGTTCCTGCTATATTGTACTTTTCAAAATCTCTCTTTTGTGCAGGTACGATATTACATATACGGTTCATTTGAAGCTGGTGAAGCCAGACAATATTGTATGTACGGTTCATTCTAGAGAAGTTTCGGTTCTGTTTGACTGCTACCCTTCTCCACTCGCGTTTGATATGCGTTTGGACGTACCTTTCTCCTTTTGCGTTTGATACGCTGGGAGGTGTTTTGTTTGAGACTCCGGGTGTTCTCGGCAGTCGCTTTTAGCCTTCTCTGCGTGAGACGCAGTGAGAATTACATAATTTTCTTACATCCTTTGCTTGCACAGCATTCGCTTAAAATGTTGCATTTATTTTGCATAATTTCTTCATTACAGCTCTCTTTGCATTATCATAAGTTATGTTCGGCATTGTGCTTGTCATTTGCATCTTGTCCCTGCCTGCGGGCACATCTCTTTGTTATCTTGCCTGTTTGTCTAAGTCTTCGGTCTTGTCAAAAATGGGTCGTCTCTGGGCTTTGACATTCACTCCCGTCACTTCTTGACTTCCGAGTTTTGTCAAAGAGGGGCAACTGTAGACACCCCATTTTTGACCGACCTTAAGACTTAGACGTCATCGTTTGAGCGCTCGATGATTGTGCATGTTTGTGCTCGTTTCGAGTTTCTAGAGTTTTCGGCTGAGTGCCTTGCCTCCGGGCCTCTAAACTCTTTGTATTTTGGCTCGGTTTGTAGACCAAGCCTTGTTGACCTTGCCCAGAGGGAGAGAGAGTTCCGTAGACCACTTTTTGTGGTCATAGACCACTTTTTCCTCTGGTAAGCCAGTTTCCGATTTCTGAAGCCTTTGGCCAAGCGCCTTGTCTTGCTTCCCTTTTGGTTTGGTTTTGAACCGAACCTTGTTTTCCCTTCCCTAGAGGGACACTGAGGTCTGTAGACCACTTTCTTGTGGTCGTAGACCACTTTTCCCCCTTGGAGACTAGTTTCTGGTTTCCAGAGTCTTCGGCCGCGCGCCTTGTCTCAAGACCGCTTAATGTTCTCCTTTTGGCTTGGTTTTCAAACCTTGCCTTGTTGCCTTGGTCTAGAGGAACACTGAGGTCTGGGAGACCACTTTTTATGGTCGTAGACCACTTTTCCCTCGTAGACCACTTTTGGTGCCCGTAGATTAGTTTTCGAGGCTTCCGGCTGTACGCCTCGACCCCCGGAATATTGTCTTGCGTCCTTTTTGGTTTGTTTTTGGCACAAACCTTGTTTTCCTTGCTTGGAGGGTGGAATGAGGGTGTGAGACTAGTTTCTCTCCCTGAAAATCACTTTTCTTCCCCGCCAGCCAGTTTTCTTCCCTGTAGACCACTTTTGGTGGTCTACAAGTGGTTTGCAGCTAAAAAAAGTGGTCTCCCACCATGCCACCACCTTGCTTTCCTGGTGTAGACCACTTTTCTTTCTGGGAGACCACTTTTTGTCTTGACCGACTAGAAAAAGTAACTGGCCGACCAGTATAAGTAACTGGCCGACCAATTCAAGTGGTTGACAGCTTTCCTGCACCTTTTTGAAGATCTTTTCTTGCCAGCTGTGACAGCTAGTGAGCACAGAAACCATCCTCCATACACGTGTATAGAGGGATGGCTTGGAGCTCTAAGCTTCCTCAACAAGCTTGTTGCTTGTTCTTCTATATAAGGGAGGTCCTCTCTCCCTTCTCCAGGTGGGGAAAAAAGTTGCTTGAGCTATATATATCATCTATCTCTATCCTTCTTCATTTCACTTCATTGTTGTGCTCAAAAGTGCCTATTCTTCACACTTTTGCACACAAACACATAGTGAAACACAATACTCTTGTTGTTGAGGCACTTTGAAGTTGGTTTTGGTGTTTTTGGACTGGTTTTGATCCAAAAAAGCTGCTGGAGTTGTTGCTCTAAAGTTGTTCTACAAGGGTGAGCTTCTAACCTCTTAAACCCTTGTTTTTTATTAAGCTTTTGGCCCTATTTGCATGTTGTTTTAGGCCTAACTTTCTACTGCAAAAAGTTCTAATTTTTAGTTCTTAACATGTTTGTTTAAGGCTTCTTTGGTGTTGGGGGTGATCTACTCCCTTGCATGCCTTGTTTGGCTTTGTTGTGCACCATCACTTTAGGCCCTTAAGATCACTTTCTCTTGGCCTTTTAACCACTGAAATCCAGTGGATTTTCAGTAGTAAAACTTGTGTTTTGAGGTCTTAAATAGGAGAGGGTCATCCCCTCCTGTATCTTGGTTACTTGCCTTGTATACCTCATGTTTGAGCATGTTTGTTAAGCTTGTGTTGGCTTGTACTCAGCCTATTTTTGGCCTTATTTCAGTATGGCATACCACCGTTTTGGCTTGGTTTGGTCATCCCTTGTATGCTTTACGCACTTGTAGTGTAATTCTTACAAACTAGCCTTGTATGCCTTATGAAGTAGTATGTCTTTCTAGCATGTTTTGGCTCCATCTCAGCTTGTTTTTGGTGTTGTTTTAGCATGCCATAACTCTGTTTTGGGTTGGTTTGATAGCCCCTTGCATGCTCCTTGCACTTGTAGTGAATTTCCATTCACTAGCCTAATGTGTATCATGCTTTGGACCATCATTCTAGCATGATTTTGGCTTAACTTCAGCAAGCTTTTGGTCATTTTTTAGCATGCTCTAGCTCTGATTTATGTTGTTTTGGTCATGCATGCATTGCTTTGTATAGCCATGGTTCAATCTAGCTCACTAGCTCTGAGTTTCCAAGCCACTAGCATGCATTGCTTGGACTATTTTCATGATTTGGCATCATTTGTTATGTGATTTTAGTACATGTGGTGTGGCCATATACTCACATCTTTCACTCTCTCAATGCTTTGGAGGGTTTATGCTTCATGCCTTAAATATGAGCTCATGTGTATGCCATCTTGCCTAGCCTTTTGGACCACCATTTCAGTGTGTTTTTGGTGTTATTTTGCCATGATACAACTCTGTTTTTGGTTGGTTATAGCATCCCTCATTTGCTTCTTACACTTGTAGTGTAAGTCCTCTTTACTAGTCTTGCATGCCTAATGAGTGAGCTTGTTATTCTAGCATGTGTTGACTTTGTATTAGCTAATTTTTTGTGTTAATTTGACATGCCATAACTCTGATTTTTGTTCGCGAAGCCATCTCATGCTTGGTTTTGGTAGGTGTAGTGTAATCCTCCTTGTTGGCCTTGCATGCTTGTTGTTTTGGTTCTTCATGTTAGCTTGTTTTGGCTACACTCCGTGCATGTTTTAGCCTTGATTTGACATGCTCTAGGACTTTTTTGAGTTGCATTGGTCATATGCTTCATGTATTGCATAGCTATAATGCAAGTGCCTATGCTAGTTTCAAGCTTTGAGTCTCCTAACATGCTTCATTTGTAACATGTGCATTTTATTTGTGGCCTAGCTTGTATGCATGCATGCCTAGACCTTTGAGCTCCCCTATTAGCATGTTTTGGTCTTTGTTTTGACCTAATTGAGCTCTGTTTGTGGCTGGTTCATCCATTTGTGCCATGCATTGCATGCCTCTTGTGTAGTCTCATTCACTAGCTTTCATGCTTAAGGGCTCTTACATGCCATACTTGTGTTGTTTGAGTGGTTTGGCACCATTTCATACATGATTTCAATGCATTTAGTGTTGTCACACTTCCATGTTTGTCACTCTTTCATCATGTTTGAGAGTTGTGTTGTTATGCTTAGTTGATGGGCCCTCACATGAGCATGTGTTCTTGCCCCTTTTGTGCCTTAGTTTTGATGCATTTTGGCCACTGTTTTGGGCATGACTGAGGTCTGTCCATATTCGGTTTAAGTCCATTGAGCATGTTTGTTTGCATGTTGTTCGCATGTTGTTACATTCCATGTTGTTTGCATGTGCATGCATTGCATAGTGTGTGCATGCCTCGCATTGTGTTTGGAATTTTGTGCATGCCATCTTAGCATTGGTAGAATAGCATGTTGTATGCTTGTTGTATTGCATACTTGTTGCATTGCATTATGTTGTTGCATACTTGTTGCATTGCATTATGTGGTTGCATACTCATGTTCTTTACATTATGCTTGCCATGCTCATGTTGCATTGCATTGTATTTCCATGTACATGCATTGCATTGTGTTTGGATAGGGTGTTAGTCCAAACACGAGTAATGAGGGACGTTTCATACTTGAAGTGATGAAACGTGCCTCATTTCTCGGTTGCCAACCCTCTTGATCATGCATGATAGAGGTTAAGGCTTTATGTGTTATTTGTGCATTCATTTACATTGAATTGTGCAATCTTGGCATCTCGGCCATCGTGCATTGCGATGCTCGGTTGGTGGCCTGAGAGTCGAAAACTACACTCCCTTGAGATCAAGAAATGATAAGGAGAGTAGTTGTGCACACATATCTTGCAAATACATTGCCATGCCCCTTCTTGTTCTCTATTGCAGCAAACTGGAGAAGTGCAGCAAAAACTGGTCGGCAGACCAGTAAAAGTGGCTGGCCAACCACTTTTTCTGGTCTGCAGCAAAGGCAAGTGGTCGGCCATGCTCCTGGAGGTTCCCATGGTGGAGCAAAAGCTATCTGGAGCTTTGTACAATGTTCTGAGAACAATTGAAAATAGAGGCAAGTTGGGGCATTGCGATGGATTTCCGAACGAGGCGACCGAGCATGCATGCGCTTCTCGCTCCAAGGCCCCTTCCATTTGCTTTACTAAGTTGCTCTGCTTAAGCTAGCTAATGCTCATTTTTTATACTTAAGTAGTTGATGCGCTTAACTATTCATTTGTGTCTGTAATAACTGGTTAGTTAGCTTGTTAGTTAATTAGCTTGTTTTGTAATAATTAGTTAATTAACTTTGTTTTGTAATAATTAGTCTAATTAGCTTAGATTAGTTAGTTAGCTTATTATTCGGACCCTCCGTCGAGAGGGCACAACTGTTGTAATAAGCATGCGTGTGTGTGATGCATGTCTTCCAACCCCCATTTCTTTCTCCCTTTTACTTAACCGCTTTCGATGGTTAGTTTTAGGGCATGTTTCGATTAGTATCCTTATGCTCGCATGTTTGCATCATTCATCTATTTTGCATGCACTGGGCTCGGCGCATCATATAAATTGCATTGTATTTCAATTCCAATTTGAATACATGTTATCTAGTTGCATTCACATGCCATCTTAGAATAGCCGAGCCTATCTTAGTTGCATTTTGCATGTGTTGCATTAGGCATTCTTGACATAGCTAGGATCATGCATTGATTACTAACTAGCTTCTTTTTTTGCTCGGAGTACACTGTGAGTGTTTACGCTTTAGCATCCTTGCATGCGTGTAAGTGTTGCCATGATAGCATGCTTCCCATTAGGCTATGTGCTTAACTAATATAACTGCATAAATGCCTGTGGATGAAGGCTTCATTGCTTGAATTGGAACAATTCATCAAAATGCGAGTTTTAAGCCCACTTGAGAGTAACAAAATCATGTTTTCTAAGCCCACTTGAGCGTGGCAAAATCTGCGCTTTAGCCTACTTGCGAGTAGCATTTTCAAACCATTTTCGAAAAACAAACATGAGTTGTTTTGTTCCAAATAGAGTGATCTAGTCTATACTTGTATGCTGTGCACATCACATAGTAAGGTTAGCTAATAAACCGGAGTAAGAACGCATGCGTTTTCAAAAACAACATATCATGTTAGTAGAGGCTGATCTTTGATCGGGCAAGCGGGGGTGCTCATTTCAGGACCTTCCCCTCTCGTACCCAAGTTCCCGAGCCGAGGCAACTTTGGTGATGACAGACACGTGGCCTTAGGCACAAGTCAGGGTTTCCTAAATTTCCCAAAATAAAATATTTAGGTGGCGACTCTGAAATCTAGCGAAACAGTCCATGTTTGGCGCTTTTTGATTAAAATCGACTTTCCAAAACGATTTGCCGGATTTAGACTCTTTGGTGATTTATCAGTCTCACATTGCACTTTGTGAGATTAGATTTAGAACCGTGACATGAGTCCGAACTGTAGTAGCTAGAACTACAATTTGCGCCCTTGCGCATGGAGAGGAGTTCCAGGCGATCTACACATTGGTTAGTATGATGAGCCGAACCCAAATGTATATGTAGCAAGTGTATGCGAACATGGGAATGCTAAGTAAACATGATACTCTATACTACCATCATAAGAGAAAAAATAAAAGGGAGAAAGAAATAGGAGTTGGAACACATACAATATTATTACATATTTGCCCTCGTGCAAGAGGGTGCGAATAAATGTCCGAGTGCCCGAATTAAACTAATTATTATAAATTCGAATAAATGAATTAAAACTAGCTAACTACTAAATAGATATCTAAGTTATCAACTAACTATCTAAGTCATTACAACCAAGATGAACAATATAACTAACTAGTTGAGTTAACTAATTATAACAATTACACATACACAATGCCAACTATAATGATGATTAATGAATTACAGCAATAATTAGAACATAAATTGCAACATTGATCTAAACAAGGATGCACAAGGATCATATGCATAGTGTCAAGAAACTGCTCTGTCTGCCCAGACTTGTTCTGTTTCACCTTCAGTCACTGCCTTCTGTTTTCTACAAAACACTCTGTTTATCAAACATTGGGACCCGACCGGCCCCAAATGAGCTCCAGCCAGACCCAAAAAGTACCGGGCGACACTAAATTTTATGCCAAAAAAGGTTTTGTGCTATAAGGTGAGAACAATGCAGACAGAGCCTTTCTAGGCCCTGTTTGTCCTCTCTGCTCTTCTCTGTCATGGAAATCCTCAAGAGAAGAACGAAGTCATTTCCAAAACCATCAATGAGCAAGTTGATCGCTTGATGATTTTGGACATGATTTTGGACAAATATTAATGAATGCAATGAACAATGAGCACCCCTCCTTCCTGTCATGAAGTGAGCTCAAAGAGGGACGTAGAAACGCTTCAAGGTTCATCAAAACATCAT
Source organism: Camellia japonica (assembly GCA_030407325.1). NCBI lineage: Eukaryota > Viridiplantae > Streptophyta > Magnoliopsida > Ericales > Theaceae > Camellia > Camellia japonica. The sequence continues at coordinate 68,574,583 of JAPPVO010000002.1, forward strand.
GAATTGACATAGGACGACCCTTAACACAATGGACTCAGCATAACGTCTGGCCAAACATAGGCAACCTTATTCATTTTCTTTATGTTGGTTGATCCAATTTTAAGCCAATTGCATTAGTCTTGTCCATTCTTTAATCAATTTGTCCATAGTGATGATTAAGTCCACTAAATGAAAAAAAAAACGTCAAACGAGTGCTACTCCTAAATATGAAAGAGAGACCATGCCTTTGACGATGAACCTCCGTAGAGATTAAGCCATTAAGCATAGGTTTCTAGCTCATGCTTTGAATAACCATCAACCGGTTGAAATGACTCTCAAACAAAAGAAGAAAAGAGGGAGGTTGCAAAAATGAATGCTAAGTTGATTATTAACATGAGACCTTTGAAACGAAGAAAGCTATCAACTCAAACAACTCAGTGTCTAAGGCCTAAACAACTGAAGCTATGAGGACTTACAAGACAACAAGCAAATATTCAAAGCATAAACTAATTTACTAAATTAGGACAACCCTAAATAGCCCCAAAACATATTAAAAAAAACAGTGGCTAAAAGTGTGTTAAAAGTACACAAAAAGGTAGACAAAAGCAAGGAGACACAAACTAGTAAACAAAGACAATGAGAGGTGGCCAAGCCCTCCACTTTTTGAAACCTTAAACCATGTTTTCCAACCCTTTTTAAACTCTAAAAGTCAGTTTGAGAATTAAAGAAAAGAGTGTAAAAACAAGGGCTTGAGCTATAAAATAAGGTGTAAGGGAAGGTGTTAACCTGCTCTACCCTTTGGTAGCTATCCAAACCCAAGTTTAAACACTTGAAAGGGACTCAAGACAGCACAAAAACATAAGAAGTAGCTAACAAGAGATAGAAAAATAACTAATTGAGAAGGTGGCAAGCTTATACCTCTCAAAGAAAGCAAGCTTTTGTTTATAACACAAACTTGGTTCAAGCACAGTCTCAAGCTTGAATTGTGATGTACAAGCCTCAACCAAGGCTCTAAGGTTATGATCTAAGGTGGTATATGGGGTATGGATGTTAGTCAAGAGAGATAGGTTTGCTCAAAGGTGACTTGTATAGGAAGAAAGAGATCTCTCTTGTATGTATAGGCTCTTTAAAAATTGTTCAACCCTCAAAACAGAGCCAAGAGCTCGTTTTTATAGAATTTGAGCTAAAAAGGTCAAAAATATCTTCAAAAATGGACAGTTGGCCCATTCTTGCCCAGAACAGTGTTTCTCGCTATCGAGAGTCGGCCGGCTCCCAATACGGTACGGCCGGCTCCCAATATGTTCCCCTGTTCCACTGTTTTAAACTCAATGTAGGGGGACACATTGTTCAAACAAAATGAATTTCTGTGGTAAACACAGTATAAATATGAAAGGTTTAGGATTGGTTTTGGAGCGCGAGCTTACATTCCTTCATTGAGACTTCGAATCATACACAGCACAACTTCATCATTGAGTGCACATGACAAAGCGTCCAAGTTTTGCGGGCAGTCAAAAATGGGGTGTCTATAGCCACGAGTACAGTTTACAAAAGTAGGACAACATTCATTGAGTAAACAATCTCATTTCAGAAAGTAGTACAATCAATGAATCAGAAAATAATTATAATTGAACATAGCTTCACAACATTGTTACTCACAGTGGGCTCTTCAAAATACGTGCCAAGTTGTATTACGATGCGGCATCCGACCTAAACAAATAAATTCAAGCACAATAATCTCAATATACAATTCAATCAATCAATCGGTTGCTTACAAATTCGATTCTTATTCATTGTTCACTCACTCAGTTCTACGTTTTTGTTCCTTAGTTTCTTTCGTGTTTATGACATGCACATGAATGCAATTGCACATGAAAACATGTTAAAATCATGCAAACAGAGGCTCGAAAGGTGGAAACATGAAGCAAAAAACAAAACTGGGACTGCCCCATTGGCCACATGTACGGTGGCCTTGGCCGCTCGTGCTGTGGCTTGGCCGTACGAGCGGTAGTTAAGCAGTGTACATCCTTGAGCATATGAACATCGGCCGCTTGAGCGGTCTGGGTTGAAATGCTATCTGAAATTCTGCCAAGTTTTGGAACTTACAATTTGCAAAACCAACTTCATTTCCAAGCATGCCAAGGCCAAAAACTCTTCAAACAAACTTTGAATTCATGATTTCTTACTTCAACCAAAAATCACAAGATCAAAACAAGGCTCAATTTCCATGCAATGCTCAAGTTCTTTAAGTTAACATAAAATTTTTACACTTGCATTCTAGTGCTATAAAACTTCAAATCCCATGGAATTTCCTTTCAAATTGAAAACCCATGCAAGAAGTGATGAGTATGAACACAAATAAAATCATGCATGCCCAAAATTTGAATTAATTCTTCGATTTAGCTGGTCAATGACTCCAAGAAATTATAAAACATGAACCATGTGTTTCAAACTTCCAAGTCCAAACTTTATGACGAATGTTCTTGAAAATTTATAGAATTCATGAAGATCATGCAAAAATATATATCTGTAAACAAAAATATCATGAATTCATGCCATGCATGTTGAATTTAAGGCCAAATTGCATGTTCTAATTTGTCAATTCCAACATTAAAGCTCCCAATTAACCAAGAATTCATTCTAATTAACCTCTTGTCTTAAAAGATGATGAGTGTGAGAACTTCAATTTCAAGAAATTTGAATGAAAATCTTACCTTAAAATGATGAATTGTGAAGAGCTAATTGTTTTCTTCAATGTTCTTCCTCTCCCTTTTCTTTTCTCCTATTCTTTCTCTTTGTTGAATTCTCAAAGTCCATTCCCTTCTCTCTCTACGTGTAGTGCATGAGACACAACCAAGGCCAACTACTTCTCTTCTATATTCAATAGATGACTAGAGCACTTACTCTTTTTTTTTATACATACATTAAACCTAAATTAATTAGGTTAATAAATTAATTAAAATCAAATTCACTCAAATTAAATTAATCCCCAACATTTATAACTTAAAACAAACTAATTTAATTTTACTAATGTGAATTAGGCTCTAATTGTCTATCCCAATATTTAATTCTATCTTGTTAAAATTAGTGAATCAGACAGGTTTATTTCATCTCTTTACATATCTGTCATAATAACACTACAATACAAATCAAGTCAATGCATAAAACACATCGCACATAAGTCACAATTAGCACATAATCACACAATTAACACTAAGCACACAATTACTATAATTAATTTACTTAATTAAGAGGGCGGTTGTCACATTCTCTCCCCCTTAGGATGTTTGGTCCTCCAAACTCAATTACCTTCCTCCAGAAAGAACATAGAATCAAGTGAGAAGAGGTCTGGATATCTATTCTTCATGTCATCTTCTCTTTCCCAAGTCGCATAGATACCACCATGATTTTGCCAATCCACCTTTACCAAAGGAATTTCTTTGTTCCTTAACTTTTTAATCCAGTGGTTAACAATCTGAATGGGTCTTTCTTCGTAAGTGTAATCATCACTCAAAGCACATGGGTAGGCTCCATAACATGAAGAGGATCCCAAAGATAATCCCACAACATCGAAAAATGAAATACATTATGCATATGCTCCATTTCGGGAAGAAAGAGCTACCTAGGAATGGCAACAGGCCGAGGCAAGGCCAGGGACTACACTCTCTGTCCCTGATCCTCGAAGGTTAAAAAATCCCCATCCCCATCTCCGATCCCCGACGGGGGAACCCATTACCCTCCTGTTCCCGTCCCTTAATGGGGATCGTGTTTCCCCGACCCCAAAAAATCCCCGAGTTTTTTTTTTTTTTTTTGAATTTTTTCAAGAACAACAAATCAATATATATGATATATCAGTATGTTTCATCATCATCAACAGATTTAAATTATAAAAAAAATTAATATGAAAAAAATATATGTTTTCAACAACAATACCAACAATCGTCATCAACAACAATACAATACCAACAAGATCAGATCAAAGAGAGGGAGATAACAGATATGAGTACACCTCCATCGACGGTGGCTATGGCGGTGGGTTCGGTGGTGGTGAGAGAGAGACAGACCTTCTGCGGCGGGGTAGTGGTGGTGGTGCCATAAAGAATAGAGAGAGATGAAGTGGAGAGAGAGAAAGAGAAACGAGGTGAGGAGAAGAGAGAGAGAGAGAGAGAGGGGAGAGTCGGGGCCAGCGGTGGTGGTGGTGTCGCCGTGTCGGTGACTGTGAGAGTAAGAGAGTTGAGAGAGAGAGAGAGAGAGAGACTGAGCAAGTTGAGAGAGAAAAACGAAAGAGTGAGAGAGTTGAGATGAAAGAATCAGAGAGTAAGAGAGATAGTTGAGAACTTGAGCTATATAATATAATATAGGTAAGATAGGTACAAGCTATATAATATAATAAAGATAGGTACAAGCTTTTCAAAAAGATAAGTACAAGCTGTTCAAAATATGTAAAGCAACTTGAGGCATATATATAATAAAGATATATAATATAATAACTGTTCGGGGGCTATTCGGGGCGGAGCCGGGATTGGGGAATCTATCACCGTCCCTGGCCTGAAAGTCATCGGGGATTTAATTTTTAATACCATCCCCGGCCCTATGGGGGATAATTTTAAGGGAAAACCCGTTCTGATCGGGGTAGGGGGGTCTGGTCCAGGTCGGGCCGGGTTCAAATTGCCATCCCTAGAGCTACCTGATATGCCACTGGATTAATATTTTTAATAATTTCATACGGCCCAACATATCTTGGTGCTAACTTTCCCTTGGTTCCAAAGCGAGTCTGTCCTTTCATTGGTGTTACCTTAATAAAAACATGATCACCAACTTCATATTCCACGTCTCGCCTACGGACATCCGCGTAACTTTTCTGTCAGCTTTGCGCAGTTTTCAATCTTTGTTGAATTAGCTTCACCTTTTCCCTTGTTTCATGCACAATTTCAGGCCCAAGTAAAGGCCCATCTCCAACTTCTGCCCAACAAATAAGAGACCGACATTTTCTACCATATAAAGCCTCGAAAGGCGCCATACCAATGCTTGAATAGAAACTGTTGTTGTAGGCAAATTCAGCTAAAGACAAGTGAGTTTCCCAATTCCCTTTGAAATCAAGCACACACATACGCATCATATCCTCCAGAGTTTGGATTGTTCTTTCTGACTAGCCATCGGTTTGTGGATGATAAGCACTGCTCAATCTCAGCTCTGTTTCTAATGTTGTTTGCAGACTTTGCCAAAATCTTGATATGAATTTCGAGTCCCTATCAGAAACAATTGACACAGGCACTCCATGCAATCTAACAATCTCATTAATATAAATGGTAGCCAACTTGTCCGCATTATAAATTGTTTTGACAGGTAAGAAATGAGCAGACTCAGTCAAACGGTCAACAATAACCCAAATTGAATCCATACCTCTGTTGGAGCGAGGTAGTCCAACAATAAAATCCATAGTAATATGCTCTCATTTCCACTCCGATATTGGCAGTGGTTGAAGCAATCCGGCAGGTCGTTGATGCTCGGCTTTGACTTGTTGGCAGTGTAAACACTTAGACACAAATTCTGCAATTTCCTTTTTCATTCCCGGCCACCAAAAATTAAGCTTCAAATCTTGGTACATTTTTGTATTCCCTGAATGGATAGAAAATTTTGAATTGTGGGCTTCGTGCAAAACTTGATTCTTTAACTCAATATCATTTGGTACACACAATCTACCTTGAAATTTTAACACACCATTGTCAAAACTAAAATCCGGCCTTGGTTTGGATTCCCATTCATCAATAATCTTCTTCAAAAATTCATCTTGTTGTTGTTTTTCTTTAATTTCTTCAAGAATTACCGGTTGAGCAGAAATAGCAGCCAATGTCCCACCTTGTTCTCCCAAAACAATCGCAACTTCAAATTTCTCAAGGTCATGTAGCAATGCTCTTTTCTTGGTAAGTAAGCAAGCCAAATTCTCAATTGATTTCCAACTAAGTGCATCAACAACGGTGTTAGCTTTCCCCGGATGGTACAAGATTTGAAAATCATAATCCTTTATCAATTCCAACCATCTCCGTTGTCTCATATTCAGCTCTTTCTGGGTAAAGAAATATTTTAAGCTCTTGTGGTTTGTATAAACCTCACATGTTGCCCCATACAAGTAGTGGCGCCAAATCTTCAATGCAAATACAACTGCGGCAAGCTCCAAATCATGAGTCGAATAATTCTTTTCATCTGGCCTCAGTTGTCTGGAAGCATATGCTATCACTTTACCATTCTGCATCAATACACACCCCAAGCCCTTATAAGAAGCATCACTAAAAATGATAAATCTATCCGTACCTAAGGATAATGTAAGAATCGGTGCAGTCACAAGTCGAGTCTTCAATTCTTGAAAGGATGATTCTCTCTAATCGGTCCAATCAAACGATACCCTTTCTAAGTCAACTGAATCAAAGGCAAAGCAATTTTGGAGAAGTCTTTCACGAATCTTCGATGGTATCCGGCCAAACCCTAGAAACTTCGGACTTCGGTAACATTAGTCAGTCTAAGCCAATTCACAACTGCTTCTATTTTCTGTGGGTCGACAGAAATGCCATCTTTACTAATCACATGTCCCAAAAACATAACACTATCAAGCCAGAACTCACACTTTGTCAGGTTTGCATAAAATTTCTTCTCTCTCAAGGTTTGCAAAGCAATACTTAAATGATGTTCATGTTCCTTTTTACTTTTGGAATAAATCAAAATGTCATCTATAAAAACAACCACAAATTCATCGAGGAATGGCTTGAAAATTCTGTTCATAAGATCCATAAATGCAACAGGCACATTAGTAACTCCGAAAGGCATAACAAGAAATTAATAATGTCCGTACCTTGTTTGGAAAGCAGTCTTTTCTACATCTTTGGTTTTGACTTTTAATTGGTGGTATACCGATCTAAGATCAGTTTTAGAAAAGACTTGAGCACCTTGCAATTGGTCAAATAAATCTTCAATGCGAGGCAACGGATACTTGTTCTTCATCGTCACTTTGTTTAGTTCACGATAGTCTATGCAAAGCGTCAATGAACCGTCCTTCTTTTTCACAAATAAGACTAGAGCGCCCCATGGTGATTTACTAGGCCTGATGAATTTCTTGTCCAACAACTCTTGCAACTGGATTTTTAATTTTTTCAATTCAGTAGGTGTCATTCGGTACAGAGCTTGTTAATCAAATCCCCTGGCAAATCATCTGGAAAAACATCTGGGAATTCTCTGACTGTAGGAATACTATCCACATTAGCTTTATTATCAGCAGGCACAGTCATTACAAAACACAAATACCCTTTACACCCCTTTTTAATCAATTTGAATGCTTTCATAAATGAAATCAAGAATAGGGTAGGTACGACATCAACTCCGTTAAATAGAAATTCAGGCAATCCAGGTGGATGAAAAATAACTTGTTTTGTTACACAATCAATGGAGGCATGATATTTTGTTAACCAGTCCATCCCCAAAATTATATCGAAGTGGTCAAGATTCAAAGGCAACAAATCAACATATAAAATCACATCCCCAATAACAATCTCACATGCAGGATACACGTAAGCACAAGTCATGGACCCCCCAGTAGGTGAAGATATAGCTAATAAATAATTCATGGGTTCCAGTGGTCTAGATAATTTTCTCGAAAAAGCATGCGATACAAATGAATGCGTAGACCCCGAATCAATCAAAATATAAGAAATTTGATCACAAATAGGGAGTATACCTGACACCATTGTCTCAGTATTCTGCACATCCCCTTGTACAAGTGCAAACACCCAGCCTTGCCTCAAGGTTTCTCTCCCGGTAGCTTTAGGATTGGGTTTTGGTGTAGCGGTCAATGCTACAGCACTTGCTACGGGTCTACTAGTGCCTTGCGATACGAGAGGACAATCTTTGACTATGTGGCCCACCTTGCCACACCTGTAACATGACCTAGAAATTCTATAACAAACCCTTTTATGTCTCCTGCCACATTCTGAACAAGGGGGTACAGAGTTGTTCCCCTGACTGGAACTACTGGTTGACCCTGTATTCTGTTTCTTACTTAGTGAGTTATTCTGGCCCTTTTTGAAATTAAAACTTTGTCTCTTACCCGGTCATTCAGTCACCGGCGTCTTAGCCTACTTCAAGGCTACAATGTTTTCCTCGGCCATGATAGCACGGTCAAGGACATCCACATACTTGAGTAATTTCAAAACATTGATCCAGTCAAGTATCTCCACATTAAATCCTCCCTCAAATTTTAGAGCCTTTTTATAGTTAGTATCTACCATGTGTGGTGCATAACGTGCAAGCTCAGTAAATTTTGCTTTATATTCGGCCACAAACATTGTACCCTGCTTTAATTCCCCAAATTCAGATACTTTGCGATCACGAACATATTAAGGAAAGTATTTATCATAGAATGCTTCCTTGAATTGAGCCCAAATCATAACAGTATTACTTTCACGCACAAGCATCCACCATCACCTTGCCTTCTCCTGTAAGGTGAAAGTAGCCAATAACACTTTTTATGCCTCTGAACACAGAAACACTTCAAACAGCTTTTCAATTTCTAGGATCCATGCTTCAACTTTCAGTGGTTCTAGTCCTCCCTGGAATGTTGGTGGCTTCATTTTGTTACAATTTTGTGTTAAGGCAATAACATCGTCATTGGCATTTGCTTCATGTTGCACTGGTGGCGAAAGCGAAGGAGAAGGAGAGCTTCAGTCAAGAGTTCAACCATTTTTTCCAATCTTGCAATTCTTACTTCGGATGATTCAGTTTCATCTGTATTTCTTGCATTCTCCATTCCACTATATGAAACACGGTAATAATAAACATAGGAAAAATGGTTTACTTATTCATGTTAGCACATATACACATAACATGTCCACACACACTTATTTATGCTCATGTAATGCCCTAATTATTTTTCTAGGACATCCTATAGCTCATTTAGACACATGTGCGCGGTATAACTCGTGCTCTGATACTACTCTGTCACGACCCAAACCCGTTTCTAAGGGTTTAGTATTGTAACCGGCCAGTAATCCGTGATTACCAAAGGCCTGCTTAACAGTAAGAACAATTATACAAGAAGAGGGGCTGGCAGAAGCCTGTAAATGTTAAAACACAATGTCCAAAGAGCTGTGAGGACTTAAATGAACAAACAACTTCCATATATATATATATATACCGATACGCACACAAGTCTAAGTCCAAACATATATATAAATACTTAAGTCCAAAACACATCTAAGTACAAAATAAAGGACATGTTAGGGAATTAAACCCAAAGCCAAAACAAATTATAAAACATTTACTTGACTTCTTATAACACTCAAAAAGGGTGGATTTAGATCACCCAAAACAAAGCCTTGACAATAACAGTTCGGAACCTCGCGGTGAGGTACAGAAGGTTGGCTTGACAAAACGGAATCAGGCTGACGCCGCTAACTTTGCTCCGGTGCCTGACCACCTACATATTGTAGCTCGGCTTTTCGCGCTCCCTTTCGGAAGAATGAAATAGCCCGTACAGTTCGAACTCCACTTGTGTTGGTTCTGATTCTGATTTCACAAGTGCAATGTGAAACAGTGAAAAACACAAAAATAGTCCAAATCCGACAAATTTGTTTGGAAAATCGATGTTTGAATCAAATGCCAAAAATGGACTGCTTTGCCAGATATCAGAGTCGCCACCTAAATATTTATTTTGGAAAATTTAAGAAACCCATGACTCGTGCCAAAGGCCATTAGTCCGTCGTTACCAAAGTGTCTTGGTTCGGGAACTTAGGTATGAGAGGGGAAGGTCAATAATTGAACACCCCACTCACCCGATCAAAGATCGGCCTCTACTAATCATGATGTGGTTTTTATGTACAATATATGCTCTTGTTCTATATGTAACATACAAGTATAGACTAATTTCACGAAAAGTTGGAACGTTTGATTCCATGTTTGTTTTCAAAAAAAATGTTTTGAATATGTATCACTGAAAATGGTGATCTCATATATACATGAATCAAAGTATCCCAATTCTAGTGATTAGCCTTCATCCACAGGCATTCAAACAGGTATATCAAATAAGCAGTTAGCCTCATGGTAGTATGTTTGATATGACAGCAATCACACTTATGCAATATGCTAAAGCATAAAAACTTACCTTATGTCCAAAGGCGAGTCAAAAGAAAGTAAATAGTTAGAAAAAAATTCATGATCCTAATTAATGCGATATGGCTAATACAACACATACAACGTGCAAGTAATAAGTTCGGCTACTAACATGGCATGCGAGTCAATTCAAGACATGTGATAGAGCATGTATTCAAGCAAAAAGTTTGAATTTGACATTTGAATAATATGATGAGCCGAACTTTTATGCATGCAAAATGAATGGATGCAAGTCGTGGAAATGCTAATTTGAAAATATGATGTCCTTAACCTAACCATCATAAGCAGTGAAATAAAAGGGAGAAAGAATGGGGGTTGGAAGAAATACAACTTATTACATATTTGTCCTCGCGAAGGAGGTTCTGAATGTCCAAATGTCTGAATAAATAATTATTACAAAACCAAATGAATAATAAATGAAAGGGGCTGTCTAATTTATTACAAGAATTGATGTAAGGCAAGCCTTGACACAATAAACTCGGTATAACGTCCGACCGAATTCAATTAATCATATTGGTTCTTTATGTCAGTTGTAATCTAATTTTAACCAATTTTATTAGCCTTTTTTTTATTACCTTTCCATTTATTTATCTTTTCTCCTGTTTGTGCAAGAGTGATATTTACGTCCACTAAGTCCAAAAATGCAATAAAGAGAAACAAGCATCAACTTAACCCGAGAAAATTTTCTTCAGGGGAAATTACAAAGGAAGAGTCAAACTTATTTACAAGCGATAAGGGATTCCAAGTCAAACTCAAGATGTGCAACAAGGACTAGTCAACTCAAAAGAGTGATAATGACTTAGAAAAACCCAAACTTGAGTGATAATGACTTGAAATCCAAACTTGATAATAAGTGATAATGACATTTTCCTTGGTGATTTCCAAGGGTCAATTAGTCCCTTAAAAGTAAACACATTGATGAATAAAGAGAAATGAAAAATAAACGATTGTGCTTTAGTATAAGAACATGTATACATTTGGGGTAGTGAACCTCCAAAGAATTTAAACCGTTAAGTATAGAACGTTTTACGCTTTTAAGAGATTAAATTAGTAAGCATAGAACATTGTATACTTTTAGTAATGAACCTCTTAAGCATAAAACGTTTTATGCCGTTGATAGTGAATCTCCAAAGAGATTAAACCATTAAGCATAGAGCGTTTTATACTTTTGATAATAAACCTCCGAAGAGATTAAACCATTAAGCATGGAAGAGTTCCTTTCTTATACTTGAACCACAATCTTAATTTTTCACAACTTTTTAATCGAAATAAGCAAAGAATGGAGGGAGGTTGCAGAGATGATTATGCGAAGTTGATTAATTGGTTAGTACAAACAAACTTGATATTTAAAACATAAATCATTGAAATAAATTAAACAGCCCCCTAAATAGCATATAATAGTGCTGAAATTAAGCTATAGAAAGCGAGCAAAATTAATAGACGGAGGTACTATTCACCGCCGGAGGTTACTATTCATCGTCGGGGTTACTATTCACTGCCGGAGGTAATTATTTAAAATAATAAATTACAACAGTTTATATACAATATTTAAATTACAGCATCCGGTAGAGTAGATTATTTAAAGTGATAAATTACAACAGTTTATATACAATATTTAAATTACAGCAGATATGTGGGTGGTGCAGCCATCCCATTAAAATGATAAAAAAAAATAGTTATGAAAAGAAGTAAATGAAGTATTTACACAAATTATATCACATTTTTAAATTAAATGAAAATTTGCGAAAACTCACCTTTTTGGGGAAATGATAAATTTTCTGAGTCACAAACTTTCTTTTGATTACTGTCAAGTCTGTGGAATGTGTTATCAATTCTCAGTCCAAAATTTGGAATTACAGCTTTAGTGATTGTTTTTTTTGAATGGTGTACTGATGAAATGGAAATAAAAATATCTAATAAAATATCCTCTCTTTTTTTTTCAGACTCTTTCTCTCCCCCTCTTTTGTTTTCCTCCCTGCTGGCCTTCTCTTCTTTTCTCCCTTTTTTTCCTTCTCCAGCCTCTTTGCTCTAGACCCTCCTGCTGAGCCTCCTCTTTGAATGCCTCAACTTCCTGAGCCTTATATAGGCATATAATAATATAATAATAATATAATAATAATAATAATAATATATATATATATGTGTTCAGTTGATGTCGGCGTGCCGACATCAACTTTTGTTTTTATTATTATATTTTTTTTATAATATATATAATAAAATATATATATATATAATATATAAAATATCTAAAATATATAATTTATACCAAAATACATAATATATAATATACTAATATAATTTTATATAAAATACTAAACATATAGTATAATAATTTTAAACACATAATATAATTTGTTTTATTATTTTCTTTTATATAAAATACACCAAAAAATGAACAAACACATAAAATTATGAAAAATTACAAAAATACTAAATTAATGAAATATTAAGTATTTTAAAATAATTTGGCCATAATGGTGAAGGTTGGGATTAAAGTTCAAATTTCATCTCTTTTACTGAGAATTCTGCGAGAAACACATTATAATTGTCATCATCGGGTAATCAAAAGAAAGCGCCCAAGTCTTAGGGCCAGTCAAAATGGGGTGTCTACACATATATACAATAAACTGTGAGCAAAAGCCCAGTGAATAACAAATGTATAAAAGGGTTAAGAATGCATGTCCTTTCAGTATTTAAAACAGTCAATTGCATCAGTAGATCAATTAGTCAATCAATATCTCACATTTCATATCATATCAGTCATATAGTAATCATAGCAGTCATACGTGGTACATCCACTAGCAGAACAGTACAGTAGGTCTTAGAAGACCGAACAGTCAATTGATGGCCATCAAACAATAAACAGTAGTTCTAGAAATTGGAACTGACAGAGATCTCTGTAATAGTAGCAGTAACAGTAACAGTCAGTTGCTATGGATGCCACGAGTACAGTTTACAAAAGTAGGACAACATTCATTCAGTAAACAATCTCATTTCAGAAAGTAGTACAGTCAATCAATAAGAAAATTATTATAATTGAACATAGCTTTACAGCATTGTTACTCACAGTGGGCTCTTCGAAATACGTGCTAAAGTTGCACTATGATGCGGCATCTAACCTAAACAAATAAATTCAAGTGCAATAATCTCAATATACAATTCAATCAACCAATCGATTGCTTACAAATTCGATTCTTATTCATTGTTCACACACTCAGTTCTACGTTTTTGTTCCTTAGCTTCTTTCGTGTTTATGACATACATATGAATGCAATTGCACATGAAAACATGTTAACATCATGCAAACAGAGGCTTGGAAGGTGGAAAAGTGAAATGAAAAACAAAACCGAGACTGCCCTGTTGGCCGCTCGTGCGGTGGCTTGGCCACACGTGTGGTGGTCAAGCAGTGTGCATCCTTGAGCATATGAAGGTCAGTCGCTCAAGTAGTGGCCCAGGCCGCTCGAGCGGTCTGGGTTGAAATGCTATCTAAAATTCTGCCAAGTTTTGGAACTTACAATTTGCAAAACCAACTTCATTTCCAAGCATGCCAAGGCCAAAAACTCTTCAAACAAACTTTGAATTCATGATTTCTTACTTCAACCAAAAATCACAAGATCAAAACAAGGCTCAATTTCCATGCAATGCTCAAGTTCTTTAAGTTAACATAAAATTCTTATACTTGCATTCTAGTGATATAAAACTACAAATCCCATGGAATTTCCTTTCAAATTGAATACCCATGCAAGAAGGGATGAGTATGAACACAAATAAAATCATGCATGCCCAAAACTTGAATTAATTCTTCCATTTAGTTGATCAAAGACTCCAAGAAATTATAATACATGAACCATGTGTTTCAAACTTCCAAGTCCAAACTTTATGGTGAATGTTCTTGAAAATTTGTAGAATTCATGAAGATCATGCAAGAAAATATGTGTAAACAAAAATATCATGAATTCATGCCATGCATGTTGAATTTAAGGCCAAATTCCTCTAACTTAGCTTGCATGTTCTAATTTGTCAATTCCAACATTAAAGCTCCCAATTAACCAAGAATTCATTCTAATTAACCTCTTGTCTTAGAAGATGATGAGTGTGGGAACTTCAATTTCAAGAAATTTGAATGAAAATCTTACCTTAAAATGATGAATTTTGAAGAGCTAATTGTTTTCTTCAATATTCTTCCTCTCCCTTTTCTTTTCTCCTATTCTTTCTCTTTGTTGAATTCTCAAAGTCCCTTCCCTTCTCTCTCTACGTGTAGTGCATGAGACATAACCAAGGCCCACTACTTCTCTTCTATATTCAATAGATGACTAGAGCACTTACTCTTTTTTTTTTATACATACATTAAACCTAAATTAATTAGGTTAATAAATTAATTAAAATCAAATTCAATCAAATTAAATTACTCCCCAACATTTATAACTTAAAAAAACTAATTTAATTTTACTAATGTGAATTAGGCTGTAATTGCCTATCCTAATATTTAATTCTACCTTGTTAAAATTAGCGAATCAGACAGGTTTATTTCATCTCTTTACATATCTATCACAATAACACTATAATACAAATCAAGTCAATGCATAAAACACATGGCACATAAGTCACATAATCACACAATTAACACAAAGAACACAATTATTATAATTAAATTACTTAATTAAGGGGGCGGTTGTCACACAAGCAAATTATATAACAAAATTAAAAGTCATGCAAATCATGGTAGGGAATTATGAATCATATGCATAAAATAAAATCATATTAAAACAATTAAATATGCAAATTATGCTAGAACATTCTAATTAAACTAAACAATTAGAAGATAACGTGGCATAATTTACAATCATGTATTTCCAGGAAAAAACAGTGGAAGATTTTGTTTTTGTTTTATTTGTCTTATCTTGTACTTGTTTAAGAAGGGCTTTTCTCAGGTGTGCCTGCATATGGTATGCAATGCATTTACACCCTTAGTATTTTGCACTTACACCTTTTATGTATTGGGTTATAGGACATTTTATTGAAAGTTTACACATTGGTGACCTGCTAAACGGGTCGCTTGGTAGGTAAATTAATTAAATAATATAATATATTAATAATTTCAAATGGTGTAAGTGTTTTGACGAAAAGGTATAAACTTTCAGAAAATGGTGTAAGTATTTTGATGAAAAGGTATAAGTTTAGAAACTTTTCAGAAAAGGCGTAACGTTTCAGAAAAAGGGTGTAAAATTTAGTTTAGTATAAATTTTATCGACAAATCACAGTTTAGTTGCTAAAGGTTGAAAATCTTATTACCATCGGCCTCCCTATTCTCTGTTTCCCACCGCCCCTTTCTCTATTCTCTCTCACACGCACACAGAATAGTCACCACCAATCCTGACCCCCGTTGACCACGTAAGTGTCGGTGGCCTCCGGTGCTTACCGCCGTCTGACATCACCACCGCCACGGCGACCGCTACTGCCACCGCCACCGCCACTGCCACAAATGAAAGGTTTTTTTCTCTGTCTCTATCGATCTCGATCTCTCTCTGTCGATGTTGGTCTCTTCTCCTTCGATGCCGGTCTCTCTGTGTCAATCCCTGTCTATCTCGGTCTGTCTCTGTCGATCTCGGTCTAGCTATCTCTGTCAATGGTCCATCTCGGTCTCTCTGTCTGTCGATCTCAGTCTCTCTCTCTCTCTCTCTCTCTCTCTCTCTCTCTCTCTCTCTCTCTCTCTCTCCCTTCCTCTATATTAAAAATGGTTCTATTTAACATTGACATACTTGGTTGGATTTGGAATTGGAGTCGGTATTCCAAGCCCTCCCAAACTGGTCTTCTCTAAAATGGACTCCTACTTAGAGAAAAACCAAGCCCTCCGAAATGCCACTTCTCTCTGACATTACCAATATTTGAATGATTGGATTTTAGGAACTTACACGTTTTTTGAAAAAACGGAACTTACACCTTTTGCAAAGTTACTTACATCTCTTGTGAAAACACTTATACTATTTGTGGAAGGTTACACATTGTGAAATAATTTATTTTGTAAAATTTACACCTTTTGTGAAAAGTTACTACTTTTGTAAACAATTTTATTAAAAAAATTTACACCTTTTATTGGAAATTACACCTTTTCTAAGAACAGAACTTACAGTTTTTGTCAAATAACTTACATCTTGTGTGAAAAAATTTACACCTTCTATGGAAA
Organism: Camellia japonica; assembly: GCA_030407325.1. Lineage (NCBI taxonomy): Eukaryota > Viridiplantae > Streptophyta > Magnoliopsida > Ericales > Theaceae > Camellia > Camellia japonica. Next base: position 68,590,898 of record JAPPVO010000002.1, read on the forward strand.
ATATGTTTTGCATAAAGTTTACACCTCTTAGTGGACACCTTTTGTGAAATAGAAAATTTACACCTTTTGTTAGAATTTACACCTTTTGTGACATAACTTACATCTTTTGTAAAAATATTTACACCTCTTATGGAAAATATTTTTGAATAAAGTTTACACCTTTTGTTAAAAACTACACCTTTGCTGAAAGTTTACACCATTGGGGGAAATACTTACACGTTTTCTGAAAAGTTACTTCTTTTGTGAAATTATTTTTTCATAAAATTTATACCTTTTATTGGAACTTACACCTTTTCTGAAAACAAAACTAACACATTTTGTTACATAACTTACATATTTTTGAAAACATTTACACGTTTTATGAAAAGTTACACCTTCTATGGAGAATATGTTTTCATAAAGTTTACACCATTTGTCAAGAACTTACACCTCTGCTGAAAGTTTACACCTTTTCTGAAAGGTTACTCAGATTGTGAAACAATTTTTTTTAGGAAATTTACACCTTCTATTAGAAGTTACACCTTTTGTGACACAACTTACATCTTTTCTGAAAATGTTTACACCTTTTATGGAAATCTGATTGAATAAAGTTTACACCTTTGGGTGAAATTCTTAAAGTTACACGAATTATATTTTCCATAAAATTTACACCTTTAATGGGAACTTACACCTTTTGTGGAAAAAAAAACTTATACCATTTGTGACATAACTTACATCTTTTGTGAAACCATATACAAGTTTTTGAAAATATACACCTTTCATGGAAAAAATATTTGCATAAAATTTATACCTTTTGTTAAAAACATAAACCTTTTCTGAATGGTTACACCTTTTTGTGGAAATACTTACACCTTTTCTGAATAGTTACTGCTTTTGTGAATAACTTTTTCCATAAAATTTACACTTTTTATGAGATATTACACCTTTTCTGCCAGCAAAACTTACACCTTTTTTAAAAATTTACACCTTCTATGAAAAATATGTTTTCATCAAGTTTACACCTTCTTTTAAAAACTAACACCTCTTCTGAAAAGGTACTCCTTTTGTGAAACAAAAATTTTTTAAAAATTTACACCTTTTAATAGGAGTTACATATTTGGTGAAGACAATTACACCTTTTTTGAAAATTTACACGTTTTATGGAAAATATGCTTTGATAGAGTTTGTTAAAAACTTGTACCTTTTCCGAAAACCGAACTTACGCCTTTTGTCAAATAACTTACATCTTTTGTGAAAAAATTTACACCTTCTATGGAATATATGTTTTCATAAAGTTTGCATGTTTTATAAAAACTCACACCTTCTCTGAAAGTCTACACCTTATGGTGAAAATACTTACACCTGTAGCCAAAGGTTACACCTTTCTGGATTTTTTTTTTCCGTCATATTTACACCTTTTGTTCTACTTTTCCAAGAAAGGTGTAAATTTTATAAAAGAAATTATTTGACAAAAGATATAACCTTTTCAAATATAGTGTACGTTTTTCCGAAGAAGGTGTAAATGACTTCAGAAAAGATGTAAGTTTTGTTTTCACTAAAGGTGTAACTTCAAATGATAAGTGTAAATTTTATGAAAAAAAAATTTCCACAAAATGTGTAATTTTTCAAAAAAGTTGTAAAATATTTCCACGAAAATGTGTAAATTTTTAGAAAAGGTGTAAAATTTAGGAATAGGTGTAAACTTTGTGAAAGAGAATCAAGCTATATGTTTCGTTTTTACAAAAGATATAAGTTCCCAAAGAAGCTCTAAATTTTATCGACGACTTATACGTTGAAATTTTCTCACCACCGACCACCCAACCGTTGCGGGCCACCGTTGCCCACCGCCGACTGACATTGCCACCGCCACCACCACCGCCGCTGGTGCAAATCAAAGGATTTTTCTGTCTCTATCGATCTTGGTCTCTCTTTGTCCATCTCGGGCTCTTCTCTGTCGATGTCGGTCTCTCTCTCTCTGTCTGCCGATCTCTGTCTGTATCGATCTTGGTTTGTTTGTGTCGATCTGGGCCCGTCTCTCTCTGTCGAACCATGTTTATCTCGGTCTCTGTCTGTCGATATCGGTCCGTCTCTCTCCCTCCCTTCATCTCTGTTTGTCTATATCGATATCGAACCATGAACAACACAAATACAGTTTGATTGGATTTTAGCAACTTACTCGTTCTGCAAAAAAACGGAACTTACACCTTTTGTGAAGTTAATTTCATCTTTTGTGAAAACGCTTACACTATTTCTGGAAGGTTACAGTTTTTGTGAAATAATTTATTTTGGAAATTTACACATTTTCGTTCAAATACTTACACCTTTTCAGAAAAGTTACCTCTTTTGTAAAATAATTTCATTACAAAAATTTACACCTTTTATTTGAAGTTACACCATTCTGAAAACAGAACATACACCTTTTGTCAAATAACATACATCTTTTGTGAAAAAATTTACACCTTTTATGGAAAACTACATTTCATAAAATATACACCTTTTATTAAAAACTTACACATTTTCTTAAAGTTTACACCTTTTGTTGGAAATACTTACACGTTATCTGAAAAGTTACTCCATTTGTGAAATAATTTTTTCCATAAAATTTACACCTATTGTTAGAACTTACACCTTTTCTGAAAACAAAAGTTACACCTTCTATGACATAACTTGCATCCTTTGTGAAAACAGTTACATCTTTTTTGAAAATTTTCACCTTTTGTTAAAAACTTACACCCATTCTGAGAAGTTACTCCTGTTGTGAAATACCTTTTATTATGACTTACACCATTTCTGAAAATAAAAGTTACACATTTTGTGACATAACTTACATCTTTTGTGAAAACAGTTATACGGTTTTTGAAAATTTACACTTTTTTATGAAAATATGTTTTCATAAAGTTTACACCTTTTGTAAAAAACTTACATTTTTTCTGAAAGTGTACACCTTTTGGGGAAAATATTTACACATTTTCAGAAATGGTGTAAGTACTTCCACTGAAAGGTTTAAACTTTCAAACAAGGTGTAAGGATTCACAAAAGGTATAAATTTTATGAAAGCAAATTTTCCATAAAAGGTGTAAATTTTCAAAAAACGTGTAAATGTTTTCACAAAATATGCAAGTAATGTCACAGCAGGTGTAAATTTTGTTTTCAGAAAATGTGTGACTTCCAATAGAATGTGTAAATTTTATGGAAAATATTAACTCACAAATGAAGTAACTTTTCAGAAAAATGTGTAAGTATTTGCACCAAAAGGTATAAACTATTAGAAAAGGTGTATGTTTTTAGCAAAATGTGTAAATTTTATGAAAAAATTTATTTCACAAAAGGTGTAACTTTTCAAAAAATGTTTATGTTTTTCACAAAAGGTGTAAATGATTTCAAAAATAGTCTAAGTCTTCGATTCACAAAATGTGTAAATTTTATGCAAAGTTTATTTCACAAAAGAAGTAACTTTTCAGAGAAGGTGTAACTATTTTCAGCAAAAGGTGTAAGATTTAAGAAAAGGTGTAAGTTTGAACAAAAGATGTATATATTCAAAAAAAGTATTTCACAAAAGGTGTAATTTTTGAGAGATGGTGTAAGTTTTTCCACAAAAGATGTAAGTAAATTGGCAAAAGGTGTAAGGTTCGTTTTCAAAAAATATGTAAGTTCGAACAAAAGGTGTAAATTTTTGGAATAAAAATATTTTACAAAAGGTATAACTTTTTAGGAATGGTGTAAGTAATTTCACTACAACATATAAGTTTTCAGAAAAGGTGAATGTTTTAAAAATATGTAAATTGTATGAAAAAATTTCTTTTACAAAAGGTGTAAATTTTCTGAAAAGGTGTATGTTTTTTCACAAAAGGTGTAAGTCACTTCACAAAACGTGTAATTCAAGTTTTCACGAAAGGCGTATGTTTTTCCACAAAAGCTTTAAGAGACTTCAAAAAATGTGTAAGTTTTGTTTTTACAAAAAGTGTAAGTTCCAAGAAAAGGTGTAACTTTTATGAACAAAATTAATTTATAAATGATGTAACTTTTCATAAAAAGGTGTAAGTGAAGTCAGAAAAGGTGTAAGTTGTTAGAAAAAGTATAAAATTTTCAAAAATGCCGTAAGTGTTCAGAAAAGGTGTAAGTTGCCTCAGCCCGTCCGTCTCTCTTCCATCTCGAACCCTCTCTCTCTGTTTGTCTTTCTCTCTCCGCGTCATTTTTGACCGACCTTAAGACTCAGACGTCACCGATTGAGCGCTCGGTGATGTTGCATATTGTGCTCGTTCAAAAGTCTCAGAGTCGCGGCCGTGCGCCCTGCCTCCGGACTTCCGAACTCTCTTTTGTGCCTTGCCTCGGTTTGCGAACCGGACTCGGTTTTCTTTGTTTTCTTTCCTGAAGGGAGGGAGAGATCTAGCAGATCATCTCTCAGTGGCCGTGGGCTACATTTCATGGCCGTAGGCCATTTTGCCCATTTCGGAGCCCGGTTCTCGGTTTTCGGAGCCGTCAGGCCGTGTGCCTCGGTTCGGACCGCCCAACCGTCTAAGATTCCTCCGGTTCTTGGTAGGTACCTCTGTTTTATCATAACGAGGGACACTGGGGTCTTAGATACCCACTTCGTGGCTGAATGCCACTTTCGGTGCTTACAGCCGGTTTTCGGGCCCCGAACCTCGCGGTTTGGCCCCCGAGCATTCGTTTTGCATTGGTTTTTGTTCATTCTTGGCAGGTACCTCTGTTTCATCATAACGAGGGACACTGGGGTCTTAGATACCCACTTCGTGGCCAAACACCACTTTCGGTGCTTAACAGCCGGTTTTCAGGCCCCGAACCTCGCGGTTTGGCCCCCGAGCATTCGTTTTGCATCGGTTTTTGTTCATTTTTGGCAGGTACCTCTGTTTTATCATCAAGAAGATCACTGGAGGGTGGGAGGCTAGCAATTGTCCAAGCAACCTGTTATGCCCTTCCGGCGCCCCCCGGCGCCCGTTTTTCTCACTTCCGGGCTAATGTTGACCACCCTAGGGCCATTTTCTTCGAGCCAAAACCACATATTCGTGTTGTACACACATGGGAGGACACTAAAAAACCATGGCCGGCCAGTAATTCTTATTTTCATTTTTGACCCTCTTTGAAAAGTGAATTGTTGTTTCTCCTGGTTCAGAGTTGTCAATTTCCAACCATAGGGCCTTGTTGTACACACCTGGGAGGACACCATCATGTGGTGGCCGGCCAGCAAATCCATCTTTTCATTTTTGCCCTTGGCCGGCCGGCTAGGGGGGGTGGCCGGCCGGCCACCTCCAATAAAGGTGGCTAGCCGGCCATGCTCCTTGGGAAGTGTGTTTCACAGCTGTATAGCTGTATCCCCCAAAAGATTTGATTCGGGGGATATTATTGTTTGCAAGGGAACTTGTTCCCTTAAGGTTACACACTTGCATACACTTTTGGCACACAATTCTTGCATGCATACACTCCCCTCCCTCTCCCTCAAGACCTAGAAAAAACTTGGCTCAAGCATATCTCTCTATCTCTCTCAAACTCTCAAGTTTTGGTCTCATTTGTTCATCAACACCAAGCACTACCTTCACCACTTCCATTTCAGCAGCAAAGGAAGGTTTTTCAGTGGCTAAGAAGCAACAAACTCAAGTCAAGAAGCAAAGAAAGACTTGTCTTCAAGGGTAAGTCTCAAATCCCCTCTTTTACACCACTTTCTTGCCTCATTTCTTAACCTTACTTGCTCACTGTTTTGAGCTCCGACCAATACTGAAATTGGTCCTCTTTTGAGCTATTCTTGATGTTTGTTTAAGGGCTCAACCCTGTTTGAGCCCTCCATCTTACACTTCTTTCAATATCCTCTTATATGCCTTTATTTTGCATTGAATATTTGGCCTATGTGTGATCTGAATTGGAGCATCTCATGAACTGATATTGTGCTTATTTTGAGCCCCTATTCAACATTGAAGAAGGGCTCAACCTTGTTTTCATGCTCCATGTGCCGCTTGCTTTGAATCCATGTTTTACTCTTGTTTTTGCATGAAATATCTAGCTTATGAGTGATCTGATTTCGAGCATGACATAAACTGTGATTGGGCCTATTTTGAGCCCCTCTTCAACATTTAAGAAGGGCTCAACCCTGTTTGGCCTCTCTATCATGCACTTGCTTCACAATTCCTTCAATTTACCGTAAACTTGCATGATTTGTTTGACCTACATGAAGTCTGTTTTGGAACATGTCATGAACTGTGAGTGTGCTTATTTTGTGTCCCTCTACAATATTGTAGAAGGGATAAACTTTTTTTGGGGTCTCCATGTTATACTTGCCTTTATGTCTCTCTTTGACCCCATTTTGCATGCCTTTTTTGAACCTATCTATCCTCTGATTTCGGCCATCATCAGTACTGAAAATATCCATATTTTATCCTTCTTGTCATATTTCATTGAGGGTCTATGCTGGTTTGATGAATGTTTGGGGTACCTCATGTTATAGCCTTATATATCCTCATTCTTGCATAGCATTTTTACCATGTTTTCATACTGAGTTGGGGGATGTCATCTACTGTAAATATGCATATTTTTAGTCCCTCATCAATTTTGTAGAAGGGTACTTTTCAGTTTGAGCATCGCATACACCACTTGCTTCAATACCCCTCTCTTGGCTCGTATTTTTGCATGCTATTGTTGTCCTATCTATGCTCATTATTTTGCCATGTTTTGTACTGTGAATAATGCTATTTTGGGGCTGCCTTGCTACTGTTTTGCATGTCATGTTCCAATTATGCATGTTTAGTATGGCTATAGGCCATTCCGGGTGCTTATTATCGCATTTCGGGACCATTCCGGGCATTCGGTGTCATTTCCCCGCCTTTTGGGACTGTTTTGCATCATTTGTAAGCATTGAAATTCATTTGCATGCTTGCATATCATATCCCATGTCATTTCATGCCTTAGGGCCATTGCCTCGGTTTGCGCGCCCGTGGGCACGCATTTCGAGGCACCCCATTTTCATCCGACGGCCTCTCATGTGAGTGTGGCTGAGGCTCACTCATGTCAGTATAAGTCCATTTCGTATTTCGTATGTCGTTTCATGCTTTAATGCATTGTCTCGGTTTGCGCGCCCGTGGGCACGCATTTCGGGGCACTCCTTTTTTATCCGACGGCCTCCCGTATGAGAGTGGCTGAGGTCCTCTCATGTTGGTATAAGTCCATTCTGCATTCTGTATGCCATTTTTCACATCATTGCATTCCGTATGTCATTTTCTCAGTTTGCGTGCCCGCGGGCACGCACTTCGAGACATCTCATTTTAGCCTCATTGTATATCATTTCCATGTCATTTTGCATTTCGTATGCATCGCCTCGGTTTGCGCGCCCGTGGGCACGCATTTCGAGGCACTTCTTTTTTTATCCTCCGGCCTCTTATGTGAGTGTGGCTGAGGTCCACTCGTGTTAGTGTAAGTCCACTTGCATTGCGTGTGCCATTTCATGCCATAGGATCATCGTCTCGGTTTGCGTGCCCGTGGGCACGCATTTCGAGACATCTCATTTTAGTCTCATTNTATGATTGACACATTCAATAATAAAATTTATCACTTATCTCGTTCTTCATAATTCACAAATCAACATAAGATATCAAAGACATACCAGTGATAAATTTAATCACTGAGACACATTCAGTAAAAATTTTATCCACTGACTGTTTGCTTAAAAAAATTTATCACTGACTGTTTGATAAATATAATTGTAGACACCCCATTTTTGACCGTCCTCAAGACTTGGACGTCACCGTTGGAACACTCGGTGATTATCCATGTTTGTGTTCGTTTGGAGTTCCCGGAGGTCTCGGCTACGCGCCTTGCCTCAGGATCTCCGAACTCGACCGTTTTGTGTCTGGTTTTGCACCAAACACTTGTGTTTTGCCTTGGAGGGGCAGGGAATGCCTTGTGAGGCATCCCCACACATCACCGGCCGTGGCTTGAGGCCACCGGCTGTTGTTTGTGTCCATCGGCCATATATTTGGCCGACCGGCACTTTTTTGGCCGACCGGCCATCAATTTTGTCAAAATGACAATTTTGGCCAGCCGACTACTGTTCATCTGCTTTTAGCAGATATTTTGTGCCAGCTGTGATAGCTGGCACCCACCCCATTCCCCTCCATACACGTGTATGGAGGGATTTCCCTCTTGAATGGCTTGTTTTGGAAGCCTTACAAGAGGGAATTGCCTATATAGGAGAGCTTCTCTCTTGACATTAGGGTTAGACATTTTAGACAGCTTTTGTAAAGCTTGAGTTCTAGGGTTAGGGTTTGATACATATTCTATCTCTATAAGTGTGTGTTTTGTCCCACTTTTGCTCACAAACACACACTAACACACCATCTCTTGGACTTGAGACCCTTGGAGGGTTGTTTTAGTGTTTTGGAGCTGGATTTAAGCCAAGGAAGGCTGTTGGAGCATTGTTTGTGAAGGAGGGCTTCAAGGGTAAGAAACTTCCCTTTTATTCCCCATTTTTGCATTGCTTTTCTACCTATCTTAGAACTGTTTTTGTGCTTAGTGTATAATACAAAAAGTTCTATTTTTTAGCCCTCTTGATTGTTTGTTAAGAGTGTTTTGTGGTTTGGGTTTGTTTGACCCCTCCTAGGCCTTGTAAGGCTCCTTTTTGTGCTATTTTGGTGAGCTCCGAGACTTTGGTGCTTGGGCCTCCTCACCACTGAAATCTTGAGGGATTTCAGTGGTGAGGATGGTGCCTTGAAGTCTCAAGAAGGAGAGGGCCACCCCCTCTCCTTGTTGTCCTTGAAAAGGGCACTTTTTGGCCTCTTGAGGGAGCATCATGCTTGAGTGTTTGTTGATCATGCCTTGGCTGCATTTCATGCTTATATTGCCATAATATAACATTGTTGTGTGTTGGTTTTGGTACACCATGCATGCTTAGCATACCTACCATGTAATGCCATGTTATTGCCTTAATATGCCTTAGGTTGTTAGCCTTCATTCTAGCATGTTTTAGGCTTAACCTTGTGAAGGTTTTGTGTTTATTTTGCCATGTTTAAGGTCTGTCCATTTTGTTTGAGTCGATCTTGGCATGCATTAGCATATAGCTCCTTTGTATTGTGGCTTGTTGGCCTCAAGTATGTGAATGTGTAGCATGCATTGCTTGCATTCATTTGTGGTTTGGAACCACCCTACATGTCATTTCAGTCCCTAAGACATGCTTGTATGCTTGCCTTGGACGCCTCTTTGAAGCTTTGAAAGCTTGCCTTGTATGCCCTATGTTTTGACCATTGTGCATGCCTTTGAATTTGAGTCATTTAGATGCCATTTAAGTGGTCTTTTGGCCTTGTTTTAACATGCTAAAAATCTGTTTTTAGTTGTTTAATGCATGCCATGTTTGCCTTGCTAAGTGTAGTTCAATGCATCATTAGCTTGCTTTGAATTCTTGGCCATTTTGCATGCTTTGCTTGCTTTGTTAGTTGGTTTGGCACCTCCTATAGCATGATTTTCAAAGCTTCATTTGCATGCCATTAGTCCATGTTTGTCCCTTTTAAATGTGTTTAAAAGTTGCTTCATTATGCTTAAGTCTTGAACCATGTATCTATGCGTGTTTGCATGAGCATTCGCCTTCATGAACTTAGCATTTTGGCCACTGTTTTGGGCCTATTTAGAGCTGCCTAAATCATGTTTAAGTCCATCTTTTCATTAGTTTGCATTGCCTCATGCTTGCTTGTATGCTTGCATAAGTGCCTTGCCATGCCATGTTGCATCCTTAGCTTGCATGCCTAGGTTGCATTGCATCTTGCATGCATGCTTTGTCCCTTGATTAGTGATAGGGATTGGGCTTTGGTTTGTTTGTTTGCATTGCATTTCATTTGAAATGAAAGATGCACACTTGGCCTCTTGGGCCATCACGCATCAAATGCGCGATTGGTGGTCCAAGAACCAAGGACCATGCCCTTTGAGTTGTACACATGATAAGAGGCTTGGTTGGTGCATACATTGCTTGAATTGTATTGCCATGCTATGCCTTGCCCTCTGCTGCTGTCAATTGCAGGTTCTGCAGGCATTCTTGGGGCCGGCAATATTTAGTGCCGACCGGCAATGTATTGGTGGCCGATAGCCTCATTTCCAGCCGATGGCCATATCTAGCTGCCGGTGGCTATTCTACTCAGCCGGTGGTGTCCCCCAATGTCCAGAGAGGCATCCCTGAGGCTTTGGCAGTCTTTGGAGGGGCAGAGCAGGGAAAACAGAGGCAGACTATGCATGGCAGTGCAATTCCGAGCAGGACCCGAGCATGCGTTGCATCAGGCTCTCCTCCCGAGGCGGTTTACTGTTTTTCCTAGTTTAGTTAGTTGTTAACTAATTAGGCAATTTGTAATATTTAATTAGCTTGCGTAGTATTATTAGAATTTTTAGTATTCACTGTATTATTCTTTTAGTCGGACTTATTATCGTCCCTGCAGCGAGGGCAAACTGTAATAAGTGTGGTGGTGGTGTGTGTGCATGTCTTCCAACCCCACGTTTTTCTTCCCTTTTATTTACCAGCTTAGATGGTTAGATATAGGGCATGTTAAATTAGCATACTAGTATGCATGTTGTGTCCATGCATTCTGTTCTTGCACTGCACCAGGCTCGGTCATCATACAAACTGCATTTGTATTTCAATTCCAAATTGAATACGTGATAGATTGTAGCATTCATATGCCATGTTTAGAGGTAGCCGAGCCTGCTATAGTCTGCATTACCTTGCATGCGTTGCATTAGGCCATTAACATGTAACTAGGACATGCATATTTCTAACGGTTTTCTATTTTGGCTTGGAGTAGCTGTGAAGTATTTATGCTTTAGCATCCTGCATACGTGTGAGATGTTCACATGTAGCATGCATGCTTACCATGATGGCTAACTGCTTATGTGATGATAACTGCCTGATCTTGTGGTGGGCTGAATGGTTGGACAAAGTTTGTTTTAGCCACAGATAGTGGCAAAACATTTCTACACCTGTGCAAATCCGGTTTTAGCCTACCTGCGGGTAGCACCATCAAACATTTTCAACAAACAAACGGATGCAATGTCTTGTTTCCAATTAGGCGATCTACGTCTATACTTGTATGCTGTGCGCATACATAGTAACACTAGGCTAATAACCGGAAAAGAACACATATGTTTTCAAAATGATATCATGGTTAGTAGAGGCCGGTCTTTCGGACCGGGCGAGAGGGGGTGCTCCAAGTGACCTTCCCCGATCGTACCCAAGTCTCCCGAGCCGGGAAGACAACTTTGGTGATGACGGACACGTGGCCTTTGGCACCGAGTCAGGGTTTCCTAAATTTCCCCATTAAAAAAATATTTAGGTGGCGACTCTGTATCTGGCAAAGCAGTCCATGTTTGGCACTTCTTTTCAAAAATCTGTTTTTCTCAAAACGATTTGCCGAGTTGGACTCTTTGGTTCAGATTAAGAACCTGACAACAAATCAAAGGAGTCCGACTGTAGCATGAGGCCCACGGGCGCGTCTACAGTTATGAACAAAATCATTGATAAATTTATCATTTAATTAATATCAAAATTCTGCAACAATAGTCCATAACAGTTTAAAATAAATTTTAGTGATGAATTTATCACTGATAAATTCATCAGATTAGTTCAACATGTTTTACAAATGTAGATCTTCACCAACATACTGTAGAAAGAGTCTCGATCTCATGGATGACCATGTAAAGTATCAGATTGGCGGTTGAAGACGATAGATCGGCATTGAAAACAATTAGATTTGAAGTCATTGGTGAAGTTCGATGTTGAAGATGGTGGATTGATGATTAAAGAAGAACGACGGTGATGACAGATGAAGGATAGAGGATGGAGGAAGAGTAATGGTAATGGCAAAGAGGAGGAAGACGACAATGTTAGGTGAGCGAGTCAAACGGTTGAGAGATGGAGATGGTTGGTGTGACAATGGTGGTGGTAGTGGCCGGCGAAGGTGGTGGTGGTGGTGGTGACCGGTGGAGGTGGCAGTGGTTAATGACAGACGACGATAGTGGTTGCGGGTGGATGGCCTTGGGCACAGCTACAATGGTGATATTTTCTAGAGAGAGAGAGAGAGATGGGAAATAAGAAGAGTTTTGGAAAAATGATCAAGAGAAAAGTTAATACAAATTAAAAAAATTAATGAGTAATAAATATTATAAACAATTAAAGATTTAGGAAGTGTTTGAGAAGATTTTAAATATGGATTTTTACCAGCTAAACTCTCTGGTGCATGAGATAAAAACTTAAGACCTAATAGGTAATGGATTCAATTATTGGAACCATTTGGTAAAAATTTCAAAATGGAATTAGGTCACAGTATCTCATCCAAATTGGTGGGTTGGATTTTGTAAGCCAGTATGTTTAATAAGCCCAACCCAACCGCTTGCAAAATAAAATTGGCGGACAATAGTATTCACTACAAGAAAATGCACCTACTACGGCGACCAAATTGGCGACTAAAAAAATTTTTAGTCGCTGAATGTATACGTTTTGGCGACTAAAATGCTATTAGTAGCCAAAAGTAAAACTTTTTGGCGACTAAAAAAATAAATTTTTTACTGGATTTGTCTGTGAATCTTTGTGTTAATTTGCAAATGTGAAGAATTATTTTCTAGTAAGGACTCCTTATCCCCCTTATTCATTTTCTTCATCCTTATTCTTTTCTTTTTCTCTTGTTGCCAGCATGGCGGTATTGACATGGTGGAAATGGAAAATGGCCAAAAAAAATATTGTCAAAGGTCAGAAGTGTCTTCGGTGGCCGGTTGAGAGAGAGAGTATGTGTGGAACGATTGAGCGATTTCTACATGTGAGCTGAATATCAAGGGTAAAATGGAAAGATATGCTAAATTATTTTGGGTCAGGACCTCATGGGAATTAAATCAGGTTTAAAGGACCGACCCATAACTCCTCCTTATATTTTGCAAGCAATGGGCTTGGGTTTACTAGACATGCTTGGCCCACTTTATATGTCCGACCTGACCCTTGTGCAATTACCCAACAGGCCCATTTTCTTAGAATAATTTTTTTTTTTTTAATTTTGATTCAACACTTAAAGCTAAACAAATTTAGTGTGTTTAATAATTATAATTTATGTCACTTAAAAAATTTAGACGTCTCTTAAAAATAAATTTAAATTTTAGGATAAATTACATTAAACCCCTCAACTATGAACTATTTTCAAGTTGCTCCCTAATATTTAAAACTCGACACTCAACTCCCTTCAAGGATATATTTGTTTAAACTCAGCCCCTTTTGTTAACAAACTATTAGAGTTTTAGATAGAAAGTGTTGTGTGAGCAACACATAACTAGGCACTCATTTGGGAAGTTAGGTTCGATTGGGGTGGATTTGGACTAAAATAGTTACAAAAAAATAAAATTAGTTTTTTAGTCCCAAACTAAAAAATGTCATATCCAAATCATAATCATTTCATTTTTTCTCTCGCAAAAGTAAAAAAAATCAAAAAAATCCATCTCAAACGAAATTTTTTAACCCATAGTACAATGGGAAATTCTATTTCCATACACTTACCTACCTCTGTGCACACACTTAATGATTTATTTTTTTATTACAGTTTTGTCCTAAAATAAAATTACTAAAGTGTCCTTATCTTCTCCACCAAAACCCTAATTTCTTCATCTCCTCTCATCGTTCGAAGCTCAGAATCCATGGCAGCCACATTGATTTCTATCTCCTAACTCATACATCTCTCTCTTTCTATCATATATACTATGCCTTCTATTGTTCTCATCATCTATATTATATTACTACTCTATTACACACCTGAGCAATCACTCCTTACATTCTTCAATCAACATCATCGTCACCTCCGATCTTCAAGAATCGGAGCTTCAATTTCCTGATTTCCGAACTCAAACTCCCAACGCTAATCACAAATCACAACCTCTCACACTCTTACTCTTTTCACAAGATCAACCTTTTCTTTGGTCATTGGCTTCATCGCAATCAAATCCTAAGTGTCCGATTCAAACCCTACTTTCTGCAATGAACTTCTTGGCCTTGTATAATAGAGTTATAACAAAGTTTCTACAATGTTATACACAATGAAAATTCTTTTCAAGACCAATGCAGGGGAGAAGAAACAACATTTACAAATGGGTGTTGGTTTAGGGTTTCAATGTCAAAAAGAGGGATAATTTTGGCAAAAAGGGTTGTGCATTGAGTAAAATCACAAAATTCAAAATTAGTTAGTATGTGTATTGAGAGAGGATGTCGAATGAGATGCTTTGGTGTGTGGAAATAGAATTACCCATAGTAAAATAGCCAAAAAAAATCAAAAAGCCAACCGACATCCCAAATGAAACTAAAAATTTTTGACAAAAAATACCCTTCATTTTTTTTTTGTTCTAAATTTTACTTCCAAGCATCACCTCATGTATATATATTTCCTTCTCAGGCACCATCACCGGTGACCACTACAAGCCATTGTTTCCATCTATCTAATCAATGGCCACTACAACAAGCAAACTATGGCCCCCAAGCACCGCTTACAACACATCACCCACAACACCAGCCCCTCCTCCATTATTATTCACAATCACTTGTAACCCATCACCCACAAACACCGCCTTTGACCACTGCAAGCAGCCTTGTAGCCCCTTTTTCTTCTTCTATTGTATTTGCCGCCACAATACAACCTTATGTATCATAGTAATCGGTCAACAACTTTGATGGTCTATAAAAAAGTAATAGATCTCAATCGTAACGTATCCTTTGAAACTTAAATTGAATCCTTATTGGGTTCTATACTAGATGGATGTATCTATATATACACAGATATATTATATACTAGAAAAGTGTAATAATGCATGTGTTGTTCGCTAGAACCTTAGAGATGAACATATTAATCAATTGAACCAAACCAAACCAAACCTTACCTTAAGTCCCATCAAATTGGGTCGGCTACATGAATAGTCCCTTAAGTCTCATACAACATCAATACTCTAATAGCCATTCTATAGAACTTTCATTTTAGCATAGTGGGTACTCGTTTATCGTACAGTACTCCAGACGCACTTCTCCACTTAAGTCACCCCGCATTAATTCTATGGACCACATCCGCATCAATTTCCTCCGCCGTTGTGATAATCGACCTTAAATAACAAAAATGTTCACTCTTAGGTAGTTCTTAATTCTCAATATTCACTTTTCTTCTGCTTTCATTGTTACTGTTACTAAATTTACACTCCATATATTTTGTCTTAGTTCTGCTTATCCGAAATCCTTTAGATTCAAGTGATTCTCTCCAAATCTCTAATTTTGTATTAACTCCTTCTCTAGTTTCATCTACTAACACGATATCATTTGCAAAAAGTATACACTATTGCACATCATCATGAATATTTCTCGTCAACTCATCCATAACAAAAGCAAAAAGATAAGGACTTAAGGTAGATCCTTGGTGTAACCCTACAATAATTGAAAATTCATTTGTCTCTCCAGCAGACGATCTAATAGTAGTCACCACCCCTTCATATATGTCTCTAATCAAATCAATGTAATATTTTGTCATTCCTTTCTTCTTTGACACCCACCAGATTATATCCCAAGGCACTCTATCATATACTTTCTCAAGATCGATAAACACCATATGAATGTCTTTTTTCTTTTCTTTACAATTTTCTATTACTTTCCTCAAAAGATAGATTGCTTCTATTGTTGACCTACTAGGCATAAACCCAAATTGATTCTCTGACACCTCTGTTATATCCCGCAATCGACATTCCATCACCCTCTCCCACACTTTCATTATATGACACATTAGCTTGATTCCTCTATAGTTGTTACAATTCTAGACATCTCCCTTATTCTTATAGATTGGCACTAAAATACTCCTTATCTACTCATCTAGCATGTTCCTAATCAACAAAATCTTGCTAAACAACCTAGTCAATCAAGCAACCCCCTTCTTACCCAAACACTTCCAAGCTTCAACAGGGATATGATCTGGTCCTAAAGCCTTATTCGATTTCATATTCTTAAGTGCAATCTCCACTTCAAAGTTCCTAATCCTACGATAGAACCTATAGTCTTGGTTTTCCTTATTACTGGCTATTTCGTCCCCTATTAACATACATCCATGTTCCTCATTTAACAGTTTCTCAAAATAGTTCTTCCACCTCTCATTAATCTCCTCATCCTTCACCAATAACTTGATTAAAATCTCTTGTTTTCTTCTCCCTTATCTTAACAAGTTTGTATAACATATTCTCTCCCTCCTCATTATCTAGTCTAGTGTATAGGTCATCATAAGCTTTCAACTTAGCCTCTCTCACTATTTTCTTGACCTCCTTATTTGCCAATCTATAGCTCTTTAGGTTTTTCTCAATTCTATCATTTTGTTACTTTTTAAAGCACTCTTTTTTTCGCCTTAACTATCGCTTGAACTCTTTCCTCCATGTGATAACCCAACCCGTACTATACTTAATTATGCATGTGATTATGTGTTTGATATGAATTTGCAAGTTTGAATATGGGAATTATGTGAATTTGGAATAATATCTATTGAACATAGGAATATCTGTTGCAATTACAACTTTGAACTGAAATTGAAAGCCTTAGAGGCGCGATAAACAAAAACCGACTTCATATCTGTGATTAGCATGACTTATAGAGCTTATGGTGAAATTTTGAAAAATTATGATTCGTAATGAATAAATTAAGATTCTTGAGTTAAGTGATATATGTTTAGCCCTTTTGTTCTTCATTGTTGGAAGAGAGCTCCAAAGAGTGACTTAGAGAGAGATAAAGAGAAAAAAGTTAGGGATTTGAGAGAATCAAGGGGCAAACCATAGATTTGAGTTAAGGTATGGAAATTTACTTACAATCTTTGTCTCTACCTCATCTTTGTCATAAAATCATGAAAAAATTAGGAATTTTGAGCTAGGTTTTTGAGTTATGTGGTGACTAGAGCTAAAGGCATGAAATTGAACTCTAATCTCTACATCTTTGATTGATATGAGTTAATTCTTATGTTTGACCCATGAAACAAACCCTAAATGGTTCATATAAACAAGATTTGTGAGAAAATCATTCATGAATGTATGTATTTTGAATTTGTATATGTGAACCATGAAATTGTGAAAAGATGAGACCATGAAGTTGATGTTGATGCAAGATTGATAAGTTTAATGTAGAATTACACATGTATCATACTTATTGTAGGCACCCCACTTTTGATTGCCCGTGAGACTCGGACGCTTGATTCGATGCACTCGATGATGAAAGTTGAATTATGAATTCGCGGCGATTCGAAATCAGTCAGACTCCCGAAATAACCTCAAGTCTTCAACATTTACTTTATTTGAACCTGTGAGCTTTATTTTTGGACCTTTTCCTTCCATAAGCTGAGTTTAGACCAAAAAAATAAGAGAGGCCATCAAGGCCCGACCATGCATTGCTGATGCCTGGCTGTGGCTATGAATGGCCGGCCGGCCTTCGATGGTATTAAACACTGTTCTAGGCGGGAGGCAGCCAGCTGTTCATTTTTTGAAGATATTTTCCACCTCCTAAGCTCGAATTCTATAAAAGGAAAGCTCTGGGATTGTTTTGGGGTTGACAAAAAATATCAAGAAGAGATATATACATATAGAGAGCCTCTCCTCCTCCTTCTTCCTTGGCAAGCAAGTTTTGAGCTAACCTAGCTTGTTCATCTCCACCATACACACCCTACACAACTTGGTTGGATCATCCTAAGGCCTTGGTTGATCTTGAGAAAGCATAATTCAAACTAGAGAGTGCATAGAAATCAAGCTTGAAGCGCCAAGAACAAGTTTGTTTCTTGAAAGGTATAAGCTTGTGTCCTTCTTTCTTGTTTTCATTTCTATCATCTACACCATCATTCTTGCTGTTTTGGTGGCTTTTGGACTTGTTTGGAGTGTTCGAGTTGGGTTTGGAGAGTTACCAAAAGGGTAGAGAGATATCCATAACTCAAACCTTCTCCTTTTCACTCTCACTTTTTGGGTTGTCAAACTAATTTTCAGAGGCTTGAGAAGGCTAAAAACCATGTTTTGAAGCTTCAAAAATGGAGGGGTTAGCCACCCCTCATTCCCTATGTTCACTAGCTTTGATTCTCTTCCTCATTGTTAAGCTTTTAATGCGTTATTAGCCACTATTTTTACTTACCCTTTTAGGGGCTGTTTTGGTGATTCCATGGCCTTTAAAATTATTTCATGCTTTGGTTAGTTCATGTGTTTTCCCACAAGTTGGCCTACATAACTTGTTGTAATGTTTTCTTTACTTTGTTTTCATGATTAAGTGTTTCACTCTAACCAATCAATTAGCCATCTATCATTTGTATTTGAGAATGACTTCAACCGATCGAGGTTGCTCAAAACATATAAGAATGGCCTACATTTAATGGCTTAATCTCTTAGGAGATTCATTGTCAACGGTATAGCCTTTCTCTCATGTTTTTAGAGAAACCTCTCGTTTGACAGTATTTCTTGATTAGAGGACTTAACATCACCATGGACAAATGGACTAATGAATGGATATGACTAAAGCAAATTGGTTTAAAATTTAGTTCAACACACTTAAAGAAAATGGCTTGAAAAGCTTGATCTTGGCCGGACGTTATGCCAAGCTTCTTGTGTCAAGTGTCATCATGCGTCAATCCATGGCGTTTTGATGTTCTTGAAGTGTCTCGACTTCCCTTTTTGAGTTCATTTCATGACAAAAGGGGAAGGGTGGTCATTTGCATTTCATTTATAGATTTTGTCCAAAATCATCTTCTAAAGCATCAAGCAATCAATTGCTCATTGATATATTTAGAAATGATTCCATTCTTCTGTTGAGGCCTTCCTATGACAGAGAAGAGAGGAAGAGCAAACAGAGCTTAAAAAATGCCCTATCTGCCCTGTTTTACCTCAGAGCATAGGAACAGAACTGTGCACAAAACCAATGCACGGCCGGCCCTCTGAAGGCCCGGCCGAGCTTCAATGATGCACGGCCGAGCCTTGGTGTTTGGTCAGCAAGGAAATTCTGCAAAAATAAAGGCAATGACTGAAAGTGGAACAGAGGCAATCTAGGCAGACAGAGTATCTTTCAAGTGATGTGCATGCACTCTCCATCCATCTTCCTTGGCACTCATGTCAAATGTGTTTGATTGTTTAATTGTTTCATTAGTATAATGAATTGTGTTGTAATAATTCAATTTGTTGTAGCTAATTATTTGGATTTGTAATAATTAATTAGCTTAGAATAGGCTAGTTAATTTGTTTCAATTGTTGTAAATAGTTAACTAGAATTAGTTAATTAGTTTCGTTTTGTAATAATTAGCTTAGCATAGCTAGTTAGTGCTCCTATTCATTCAGAGCCTCCTTCGCAAGGGCGTAATGTTGTAATAAGTGTACATGCGTGTGTGTATGTCTTCTAACCCCACGTCTTTCTCCCTTATATTTAACCGCTTTTGATGGTTAGATTAGGGGCATTTTCAATTAGCATACCTTATGCTTACATGATTGCATCCATTCATTTGTCTTGCATGCACCGAGGCTCGGCTCATCATTCAAACTACATTATAATTTCAATACCTTATTTGAATACGTGTTTTATCTCATGTTGCTCAAATTGATTCATATGCCATATTAGTACCCGAGCCTATTAATTTCGTATTGCATGCGTTGCATTAGACATCTTGTATAGTTAGGATCATGCATTTTTCTAACTAGTTTTTGTTTTGGCTTGGAGTACTCGGTAAGTTTTTGCTTTAGCATACTTGCATGAGTGTGATTGCCATATTGCCATGTTTTGCATGCTTGCCATGAGGCTATGTGCTTACTTGCTAAATTGAATGAATGCCTGTGGATGAAGACTTGTTGTTTGAATTGGAACGATTCAACGAATGTGAGTTTTAAGTCCACTTTGTTGTGGCAAATCCTGTTTTAAGCCCACTTGAGGGTGGCAAATTCAAACCGTTTTCGAAAACAAACACGAGTTGAATTGTTCCAAGTCTTGTGACTCGTCCATACTTGCTTGTGTGTGTCACATAGTAATGTTAGCTAATAATCGAAATAAGAACACATAATGTTTATAAAAGAACATATCATGATTAGTGGAGGCCAATCTTTGATCGGGCGAGCGGAGGTGCTCATTTCAGGACTTTCCCCTTTCGTACCTAAGTTCCCGAGCCGAGGCAACTTTGGTAATAACGGACACGTGGCCTTTGGCACGAGTCAGGATTTCCTAAATTTTCCCAAAAACAAAATATTTAGGTGGCGACTCTGTATCTAGCAAAGCAGTCCAATTTTGGCTTTATTTGATTTAAAATCGATTTTCCAAAAAGGTTTGTCAAATTTGGACTCTTTGGTGTTTATCAGTTTCACATTGCACTTATGAGACTAGATTTAGAACCGCGGGAGTCCGAACTGTGAGGCCTTTCTTTTCAAACCCTTTCCAAAAGGCAGGGAGCGAGAACAAGGCAAGTCCACACTTATGTATCATGTTTTTAAGTGAGTTTTCCTTTGATTTGAGTTTGGAAATGAGTTTGGAAGGTTTGGCCTTTTTGGCCATTTTCAGACTATCTAGGTGTGCCCAGACCGCTCGTGCGGCCACGGGCTCCGCACGAGCAGCCTATGCCTTGAACCAAAACTGGACAGCACTATGTGCTCGAGCAGTTGCAATTTTCGTACGTGCAAAGCCAGACCGCTCGAGCGGTTGGACCAGCTACACGTGCGGCCAAGTAAGGAGAAAATTTTTCCTTTTTTGTATTGATGCTCCTGACCTCCTTAACACATTTCCAACCTTATTTAAACCTTTTTGGGAGTGAAATGATGATTAGAAACCATTAAAAAGGGGTATGAATCACTAAAAGAAAGTGTATATGATATGAACAGATTATTTACCAAATATGTGTATGACATGTTTGGTATAGGTTGTGTACCAGAGGAAACAACACAAGATCGATCACACTGTGAGTTATAATACCTACATATATGTTCGTTACTGTGTACCTCGAACCATGAACGGTGATTGGTGCCGACATTGTGATTTGTTTGAAATGAGAAACCTCATTAATATTATATGACATGTGCAACGTTGGGTCCGAGGCCGTTTTGATATATGTTGGGCCTGAGGCCATTTTGATATATGATTGGGCCCGAGGCCGTTTTGTTATATGATTGGGCTCAAAGCCGTTTGATATACATTGGGCCCGAGGCCGTTTTAATATATGTTGGGCCCGAGGCCATTTTGTTATATGATTGGGCTCGAGGCTGTTTTGATATATGTTGGGCCCGAGGCCGTTTTGATATATGATTAGGCCCAAGGCCATTTTGTTTGATGTTAGGCCCGAGGCCGTTTTGAAATATTATTAGGCCTAAAACCATTTTGTTTATACGATTATGGGTATTGTGAGAATCTTATAACTATATATTTACACTGTTTTACTGTATTATTACTCATTGAGCTTCGCTCACCCAATTTTATGTATGCAC
Source organism: Camellia japonica (assembly GCA_030407325.1). Classification (NCBI taxonomy): domain Eukaryota; kingdom Viridiplantae; phylum Streptophyta; class Magnoliopsida; order Ericales; family Theaceae; genus Camellia; species Camellia japonica. The sequence goes on from JAPPVO010000002.1 coordinate 68,612,315, forward strand.
ATGTAGGTAATTCGCAGCATGGAGCACACCCCTAGAGTCAGCTTTAGGAGCCATTCTTTTTTAGACCCTATTGAGTCATGTCTCCGAGATGGAGTTATGTCTTTGACTGACATCATACTTTGACTTTACTTTGTTTTGCTAATGTAGTCTTGGGTTTGTAAACGTTATGCACAAATTTCCTTTGATACTTATATTCTTTTTGCATGGGCATGTAAATGACGTGGGTGTATTACATTTTGCTCATATTGGCATAGTTCAATGGAATCATTCTTTTGTTGTATACTTCCGCTTTTGGCCCCATTACTATAATTACTCGGTATGTTTGAGGCCGAAGGTAATCAAATGATTACCAGCTGGTTATAACCCAAACTTTTAAGGGCGGGTTCGGATTATGACAAAATGGTATCAAAGCATGAGTTAATATCTCACACACGAGTCCATGTGAGCAATAAGAAGTTTAGAAAAGGGTTAATTTGCATCCATAATGCATTCATAATCAGGTATGACATGCAAATGTGCATTTGTATATGTGACTTATGTGCATACTATCTGTGAAAGTTATAATGTATGTTCCTCTAGATCATGGCAAGAACAAGGGAGGAAGATGGGGAGGATTCAACCTCCGCACGACTTGATAGGATGGAGGCAATGCTTATGGAAATGGCAGAGGCTTTTAGACAACAACAATAGCAACAACAACCAACACTGCCACCAATGCCAGTACCACCACCTATAGTACAAGACCGCCAAGCTGACGACCAAACTATTGCTCTCACAAAGGAATTTAAGAACATGAAACCACCCTTGTTCAAATGAGGAATTGATCCACTAAAGGTGGAGGTGTGGGTGCTTGGTATTAAGAAATTGTTTGAAGTCTTCCCATCCACGGAAGCACAGAAAGTCTTGCTAGCTGCTTTTACACTAGAGGATGAGGCGCGCCGTTGGTGGATGCTTACACGAGAAGAACATCAAGGGATGAATTTGGCTCAATTTTTGGACGTCTTCTATGAGAAGTACTTCCCATAGAGTATCCATGGCAAGAAGGTGTTGGAGTTTGAGAACTTGAAGCAAGGGAACAAAACCGTAGCGAAGTATGAAGCGCAATTTACCGAGTTAGCCTGTTTCGTGCCACATATGGTCGATATGGACTACAAAAAGGCAAAGAAATTTAAGGGAGGTCTCCGAGACTCCATTCTGGAGAAGATTAAAGTGTTAAAGGTAGAGAAATATGTGGATGTATTAGATAGGGCCATCATAGCAGAAGGTAACCAAGCCAACCGCAACCGGTACTCGGATTGGAAGAGCAAAAGGCACGATTCCAATATGCACAAAGGGTCGGCGTCCTTGCAAAATAAGAAGTAGAATTTGGGAACTTCCAACATTTCAAGTTCTACCCATGATTTGGCACCAACTTGCCCGGAGTGTGGAAAGAAGCACCAAGGGGTTTGCTATCGAGCAATAGGAGCTTGCTTTAATTGTGGGAAGACAGGGCATATAGTGAGAGATTGTCATATGTTTGGGCAACAAAAAAAGAATAGGCCAACTGCTAGTTCAGCCGGTTCCATTCCTGCAATAAAGACCCCGGCAAGGCCTACTATTTCTAAAGACAATGTTAGGCAAGGGAGAATCTTTGCCCTTGTTCTGGGCGATGTCCAGAATTCAGACGCAATGGTTTCAAGTATGCTTTCCATCAATGGCCAACCTGTTCATGTGCTACTTGATTCGGGTTCCACTCATTCCTTTGTTTGGAAAATATTTTCTCCTAATTTGAATAGATCTATGGAACCCTTGAATTATGTGTTGTGTGTGTCACTCCCTTTCGGGGACTATATGTTATGTGCTTTTATGTATCCTGCATGTGAGCTTTTACTTAGAGATATTCCATTATGTGCTAATTTGATGCCTCTTGATATGGTACACTTTGATACAATTTTGGGAATGGATTGGTTAGCTAAGTATCATGCAACCATCGATTGTGTGTCCAAGCAAGTTGTGTTCTGCCCACCGGGTCAAGATGAGTTTACTTTTGTGGGACGTGGGGTGGTCCCTCCACCCTATTTGATATCGGTTATGCAAGCTTGTAAACTACTTCAGAAAGGTTGTAGGGGTTATTTGTGTGGCATTTTGCATGCAGAGACGGCTGAGATAAGTGTGGAAAATATTCAGATTGTTAGTGAATTTCCGGATGTATTTCCCGAAGAATTGCCAGGGAACTTGATAGACTGTGAGATTGAATTTGTCATTGATATTGTACCAGGTACTTAACCAATTTCCAAGGCTCTATACAGAATGTTTTCGACAAAAATGAAGGAATTGAAAATACAGTTGCAAGAATTGCATGACAAAGGGTTTATCCGACCGAGTACATCACCATAGGGTGCACCCGTTTTGTTTGTGAAGAAGAAGGATGGAACTCTTCGGTTGTGTATTGATTACCGAGAACTTAATAAGGTAACGATGAAGAATAAATATTCTTTGCCACGGATTGATGATTTGTTTGACCAATTATAGGGGGCACAAGTGTTTTCAAAAATTGACTTGAGATCCAGGTACCATCAGTTAAAAGTCAAAGCAGAGGATGTTGAGAAGACCGCCTTCCAAACCAGGTACGGCCATTATGAATTTTTAGTCATGCCATTTCGAGTTACGAATGCACCGGCAGCTTTTATGGATTTAATGAATCGGGTTTTCAAACCGTACTTGGATGAGTTTGTGGTGGTATTCATTGATGACATTCTTATTTATTCAAAGAATAGGGAGGAACATGAAAGGCACTTGAGATTAATTCTTCAAACACTTAGGGACAAAAAGTTATATGCTAAATTGAAGAAATGTGAATTTTGGTTGAATGAAATGGTGTTTTTGGGGCATGTAATAAACAAGGATGGTGTGTTTATCGATCCGCAAAAGATAGAAGCTATTGTGAATTGGCCTACTCCTGCCAATGTTACAGAAGTACGTAGTTTTACGGATTTAGCCGGTTACTACCAAAGATTTGTTAAAGATTTCTCTAAGATTGCGATGCCGCTTACCCAATTGACTCATAAAGGTGATCCATTTGAGTGGACAGAACACAGGGAGTCCGCTTTCCAAGAATTAAAGACAAGGCTCAACACGGCACGGGTCCTCGCCTTACCATCAGGTACAAAAGGGTTTGTTATTTATAGTGATGCATCTCATAAGGGTTTAGGGTGTGTACTTATGGAAGGGTAATTGTGTATGCATCTCGACAATTGAAGCCACATGAAAAGAATTACCCTACGCATGATTTGGAATTAGTTGTTGTGGTATTTGCATTGAAGATATGGCGGCATTATCTTTATGGAGCAACACATGAAGTCTACACCAACCACAAGAGCCTCAAGCATTTCTTTACTCAAAGAGAGCTTAATATGCGACAAAGACGATAGCTAGAACTCAACAAGGATTATGACTTGCAAGTTCATTATCATCCCGACAAAGCTAACACGGTAGCGGATACTCTTAGTAGAAAGTCAACGGGAAACTTAGCATGTTTGCTTACGAAGTGGAGTGAACTATTACTTGACTTGGAAAGAATGGAGGTGGAAATTGTGCTACATGAACGGGATGGAATGTTGGCCGCAATGACCGCACAACCGGCTATTATTGAGGAAATTAAACAAAGGCAATTGGAGGATGAATTCCTCAAAAAAGTACATGATGAGATGGAAGCAAAACCGAGACCGGGATTTTCTTTGGAAGCTCAAGTGTTGAAATTCAAGGGAAGATTGTGTGTTCCTAACATCCCCGAAATTAAAGGAAGAGTTTTGGAAGAAGCTCACAAGTCTAGATTTGCTATACATCCCGAAAATACCAAAATGTACTGTGGCTTGACTTTTCGTGCTCCTTTCGGATATGATTAGCCCCATAGTTCAGACTCTCGTGGTTCTGAATCTGATTTCACAAGTGCAATGTGAAATAGAAAAACACAAAAGAGTCCAAATCCGACAATTCTTTTGGAAAATTGATTTTGAATCAAAATGCCAAAAATGGACTGCTTTGCCAGATATAGAGTTGCCACCAAAATGTTTTGTTTTGGGAAATTCAGGAAACCTGGGACTCGTGCCAAAGGCCACTTATCCGTTATCACTAAAGTTGTTTCGGCTCGGGAACTTAGGTACGAGAGGGGAAGGTCATGAATTGAGCACCTCCGCTCGCCCGATCAAAGATCGGCCACTACTAATCATGATGTGATTCTTATTTACATTATATGCTCTTGTTCTGATTTATTAGACTAACTTACGATGTGATGCACACAAGTATAGACTAATTTGCAAAAGTTGGAACATTTGATTTCATGTTTTGTTTGAAAATTGTTTCGAATATGTACCACTCGAAAAAGTGGTCTCATATGTACATTACTCAAATTATTCCAATTTAATAAATTAGTCTTCATCCATAAGCATTCATACAATTTATCACTTAAGCAATTAGCATCATGGTAATTATGCTCGACATGGCAACAATCACACTTATGCAATATGCTAAAACAATAAAAGCTTACCCCAATTCCCGAGGTGAGCAAAAAGAGAAACTAGTTAGAAAAATGCATAATCCTAACTAATACAAAATATGCCTAATGCAACACAAGCAAAAATGAAATTAATAGGCTCGGCCACCAATTATGACATGTGAATCGATTTGATAGCATGCGGTTTAAACACATATTCAACGAAGCAATAAACGACAATGCTTGTTAGAATGATAAACCGAGCCTCAATTCATGTAAGACAAATGGATGCAAACATGGGAAATGCTAAAAGAAACATGATGTTCTAAACTACCCATTATAAGCAAGTAAATAAAAGAGAGAAAGACGTGGGTTGGAAGACATACATATTATTACAAGTTTGCCCTCGCGCAGGAGAGTCTGAATGAATGAACTAGCTAATTACTATGAATTACCTAACTATTACAAACCAAATGAAATAAATTAACTACACTAGCTAATTATTACAAATCGGCCCTCGCGCAAAAGGGTCCGAATAAATGAATTAGCTAAGATACTTAACTAATTATTACAATGCTGCTTTTTAACTAACTATTCTAGCTAATTAAATAATTTCTACACAAAATTAAATCAACTAGCTACTCTAACTAATTAATACAAATTAACAAATTAAACTAACTAATTAGTTACATTAAGGAATTAATCAACTAAGTAATTAATTACAAGTTGTACAACATTAACAAATGTAACGAGTCCCGAGGAGCAAGGAAATGGCTTATGCATGCACATGAATTTCTCCCCCGAGAATGGCTCTGCACTGTTTTTACACTTCAGCCTCCGCTCTACTCTGTGAAGAAAGTGGCACTGCCTGGCTAAAAAAGGTAGCCAACAAGCCAGAAGTGGTGGCCGGTCGCCCACTAATAGTTGTCTGCCGGCCACTAATATTGGGTTTCTCCTGCTACAACAGAAAACAAACAGAGCACAAACAGAGCATTCTTAGGGGATATCTGTCTACTCTACCTCTCCTTATCATCAGACAAGTTAAAGGAGGGGTAGGCTTGGCTCGCAAGCCATCAATCGACGCAAATTCGTTGCATGATGACTTATAAACCAAGGGATACAATTTCAATAAATGCACAATTAAAGACTATGAACCTTCTCCTTATCATGGGACTTGATCAAGAGAAGTGATTGATCTTGGAAACTTGAACCATTTCATCACTAACAAGTATGAAATGACTCAAGTCTCCATGTGTTCAATTAACGTCCAATTGAACACCAATTTATATTATTATCTTGTTACCTCTTTTAAGCCAACAATTACCTCTTTTAGTTACCTTTTCATCCATTAGTCATTTTACTCCAAAATGAGCATTAAGTCCACTAAAAGAGGGAAGTGTCAAACCAAGTGTTGTTTTAGGCATAAGAGGGAGATCATGTCGTTAGTAATGAACCCCAAAAAGGATTAAACCATTAAGCACAATGTCGCCCCTCAAAGCAACTCTTTAAAACAAAGAGAAAAAGTCAAGAAAAGAGGGAGATTGCAAAGATGCTTAGAGGTGATCACTAGTATGGAAAGCTTGAAATAAATGTTATCAACTCAAATAGGTTGCCGTCTAATGCCTAAACACCGAACCTATGAGGACCATTACACTATAAGCATGCAATATAAAGCATAAATGAAACAAACCCATAAAAACAGTCCTAAATGAAGTTAAAACAGTGCTGGAATTGAAGTACAATAAGCTAAAAGAGTAAGCTAAAATAATGAAGAATTTAAGCTAGTAAACAAGCCAAAACAGCAGAGGCTAACCCGTCCATTTTTTGGACTTTAAAACCACATTTTAGCCTCTGAAAAAGCTCTAAGATTTAGTGTTTAAAAGCTCAAAAAAATATACTGAAAAGGTGGGAAACACAATGGTAAAAGCCTAAGAAGCAATGTGCAAAGAAGGGTGATCCACCCCTCTACCTTTAATGGCCTTAAACCACAAGTTTTAGCCCATAAAAATAGGTAAAAAAATAGCCTCAAAACAGTAAGAGAAGATGGGAGAGAAGTAGTGTAGAGATGCCCAAAATTATACCTCTTGAATCAAGGTAACTCTTTTGTTAACAAACCCACAAGTTCTCACTCTCAAAGGCTGAGATTTGAGCTCAAGAACCTCAACAAGAAGAGCTAAAAAAAAATTTTAGGAAGTGTAGAGAGAGAGTGTGTAGGTTGCAAGATAGAGAGAGAGTGCTATGCAAGTTTTGGTCCTTAAGGAATTTTTTCTCACCTTAAAAACATGAGGGAAGGTCAAGTATATACAGAAACATAGGTTGATATCTCGGAAATATCCATATATAGAGACAGCTGGAGTGGTGCATGCATCTGTGGAGACAGCTGACAAAAATATCTGGTTTTTGACACAAGCCACTAAAAAGGGGTGGCCGCCTACTAATAGTGGCCGGCAAGCCGTTAGTGGGTTTGCAGGTCCCTGGATGGCCAATCCACTCAAAATGGCCTAATTTTTCACAACTGGCCGGCCACCTACTGTTAGTGGCCGGCTAGACAAAAATCAATTTTCAAGCCTGACTTCAAACGAGCATATCTCCCTCATCTGGACTCAGTTTTAGGTCATTCTTGATTCTAAATTGAAACCCCAGAAGTCTACTTTCCAATGAAGGTGGCCTCACATCTAAATTATAAGTGTGCAAAGAGATATGCCTATTTTAGTGAAGGCTACTCATTTCTTTCTTAACGGATTGATTCCCAACCTCTCCCCCAACTAATTTTCTTCCCTCCCCTCCTATTTCCTCCAACTTCAAACCTCTAAATAAGAAGTTTTTAAATATTTTTCAAAGAGTTCACCTCCCTTTCATTTATGTTTACTTTGTCCGTACTCAGTTTACTGAAGAGCAGAATATTTTAAATGAAATGAGAACCTCGAAACATCGTAGAAACATTTAGAAAAATATGTTGAAAAAGAGGGTTTTAAGGTCTAAAATAGTTTTGGTCTAAATGGGGTGTAAGGTTGGGATTAGAAGCTCTTCTTGCTGAAGAAATTGAACGTTTGTACAGTGTAACTTTCATCATCGAGTGATCAACCTCAGGCGCCCAAGTCTTAAGGGCGGTCAAAAATGAGGTGTCTACAGTTACCCCTCTTTAGCAGAGCTCGAAGTCATGAAATGACGTGAGTGAATGTCAAAACTAAAGACGACCCATTTTGACAAGGCCGTAAGACTTGCGCAAACAAACAAAATGTAGATGCAGTTGGTTGAACCCGAGGGTTGCCTACGTATCCCGTTGCAAGGAATCAAACAAGCGTAGTTCAGGGGCAGAATGCAAAATGATACACAATGTAACGAAATAATCAAACCATAAGCAGTGCAAAACACACAAATACCATAAAGGAATGGAGATGCAAATCAAACTACGTTTTATATAGAAAAGACGTGGGCATAAGCCAAATGACACCTAACACAGGCTAAGTGCCTACATCCTCAATACTGGCTTCAACGCGACATGGATGCTTACACATAACAGAACCATGTTTCAACATGAAAGGGGTGCGGGCACATGCAGAACTATGTTTTTCGTAGAAAGAGAAAGAGTACAAGTAATTGGATGGTATGATATAAGTGAGGAATGATCTGTTGGGGAAAGATAATGATCTTAAATGCTGAATGCAACAAGACAAAGCACAATGCAATGAATGCAATGGACGAAGTGAATAAGGGGTGCAAGTCGAACCACGTCTTATCTAGAAAAGGAATGGACACAAAACAGACCACGTCTAACGCAAAAAAGGTGCCAATACCCTCAATACTAGTCTCAGCGCAACATAGGTACTTACACATGACAGAACCATGTTTCAACAAGGGAAAGGTATGAGCACATGCCAAACTAAGCTTAACATGGAAAGAATGCAGGTAATAAAATGGTATGATGTAATGGATATAATGGATAGTGTAGTAGATGCATGCGATAGATGCTATATGCAATGTAATAGATGATAATAGAGAATAAATATGATGTAGCAGTTGGGAAGTGAAAGTACCTTACCCGGGCAATGGCGATGACTCACCTCATGCTGCTAGGGATCTCTCTCTTCTTCTTGGTTCACCTTCACGCGCTTCCAAACCACAGGTACTACTTTTCTTCTTGGCCATGTTTGCAACTTTCCCTATTCTCTAACAGGGAGACAAACTAGGTTGATTCAGTATCTAGAATTGAGGCGCATATAAGCTACCTCAACCTATGGGGCTGCCATACAGATTTCAAGCCAAGGATATACCCATGAGTATTTAAACCAGACTTTAGTCTCAAAACTTCTAAACCTTTACGTTCTAGGCCTCGGCCATTCGAACTCTAGTTTCCATCGTCTTAGTTGATCTCCTAGGAACTCATTACAAACATAGTCAGTTGGCTATACCAGACCGCTGGACGTCGTTCGGGCACGACAAACACCAAAGAAATTGCATCTTTAGAGGATTTAAGGTCTCTTAGACCCAATGAGTGCACAAGACAGTGCGGGTGAGGTGCACAAAACAATGCGGGGTGAATGACTGCACAAAATAGTGTTATGTAGGTGCACAAGACAGTGCGATATAAAGTGAATACACAAAACAGTGCAATGCAAGGTGCACAAAACTGTGCGATGCAAGGTGAATGCACACAACAGTGCGATGCAAGGTGAATGCACACAACAGTGCGATGCAAGGTGCACAAAATAGTGCGATACAAGGTGAATACACAAAACAGTGCGATGTGGGTAAAATGCACAAGATAGTGCGATACAAGGTGCACAAAACCGTGCGATGTGGATACAAGGTGCACAAAATAGTGCAATGCAATGTGAAAGATGTCTAGTATGCAGAGGAAAATGAGTAGTACATAGAGTAATGCATCATGTACCTTATGAAATAAGTGTAGGGCAACTTGCCATAACTCATTGAAATGTAATACAAAGGGAGGCAACTCGATAAAACTCTGTTAAGTGCAGAACAAAGTTAAAAGCAAGAGAAACCAATTAGGCAATTCAAATCAACCAAGGTGTATGAGCATGCATGCACAATCCAAAGCACATGTATTAATCAGAGGGAAAATGGCAATCCCAAGAGAGTTTTGAAATGGTCGGAGACAACTTTCGAAAGCTGAATCATATCAAAATCATCATGGGGGTAAGCTACCCTAATCTAGGGGAAAGTGCTCAACAAACGGCTCTGAGCAGATTGAGAGAAAGGTTGGGTTCATGCCCCTTGTTCAATTGATGACCTAATCAGATGCACTAAAAATTGTCCCTAGTGTCTAGTCATTGGCCACTGGTTGGGTTCGTTCCCCTTGTTCGAATGATGGTTCGATCAAATATACTGAAAAGTGCCCCTAGTGTCCAGTCACTGGCCACTGTTTTCAACATTATGCCGGCACGTGTGATGGGGATCATCAGATCCTGGAACGGTTGCCAACTAATCAGACTCATGCTTCTCTTCTTTCCTGATATGTTGAGAACTTACTCTAGTCCACTCCGAAGCAGTGACAGATTTCTCATATACACTTTGCAATGATCATGAACACGATGCCCCTTGTATGGGTACTCTCAGTTTGTTTATGAATTCCACACATGGACTTGTTTTTTAGTCTGGAGCGAACATTCATGTATGGAATTTTGACCATGCCACTCTGTTGAACTTTGAGCGACAAACACGCTATGGTGACTCGATGAAGAGCACTTTTGAGTGACAGATACGTTATGATGACTCGATGAAGAGCGCTTTTGAGCGACAGACACGTTATGGTGACTCGATGAATAACACAGACTGAAACAAACACCAGGCATGACACAACTAAATTCACAACTAGCCCAAAAGCAGAAAAAGACTCAAGGTGACTGATCATTCATAGTGCCCCTAGTGTTACTCATGTTCCCTTCAGAACTCAATTTCGCAAAACTCGAGTTTCGATTCCTTTTTTGCTCAAGATAGAGATTCAACTGATAAGTTTAAGTATTGAAAATTGCTCCACTTGTTGATTCAACCTAATTCTTTCTTACCCAACGCAAGTATGATATGCACAAAAGTTGATGTGGCTCATGAATTGATAGGAAGCTGACGACATGAATCAGGCAAGATGATTGGGTCGAGACAAACAAGATGGATATGGTTGAGACCGAACTTTAAGATGAAGTTGCATACGTATCTCAAGATGGAAATCAGATCAACGTAGTTCATGGTTGAGGTTCACTCGGGTATTGACACTCTCCTTTTGCACTCTAACTTTTGCCAAAGTTGCCCCTTTGGGGTTTTTAACCTTGCGAGCTATATTTTTTGATTTCTCATTTTTCATGCTCCAACTTTTGCCTAGGTCGCCCTTTCAGGTTTTCGGCCTAGCGAGCCTCTTAAGGATAGCATTACAACACTTGTGGTGAATTTGATCAATAGTCATCCTTGCCCTAGGACTAGAACTGGCTTCGCCTTGATTTGAGCTTGGTTCTCCATTCTTTTATGCATGCCTTCTTCCTTTCTTTTCACTCAATTTTCAGAGTTAGTTCTTCTCGCAATGTGGCACCTTCTTGTATTGGCTTCCCCAAATTCAAACAGAAGTTCCCTTCCTCACAGTTGATTGGATGCCAAAGGATGCCCCTGGCTTGATAATTGACTTCTTTTCCTTTTCTTTTTCTTTTTTTTCTTTTTTCCTTTTTTCCTTTCTTCTTTTTCTTCTTTCTTTTAGGTTTGTTTTATCCTTTTCTCTTTGAAATAATGAAAACGCCAGGAGAGAAATTCTATGATTTGTGAGGTCTAAAAGTCGCCTTGCACTTTGTAGGTCTGAAAGCCGCCTTATGCTTGCCAAAATGATTGCCTAACGACGAAGAGAATCCCCAGGACAATGTAGAATACCACGCACAATTCTGTACCTATCTTTGCAAGTTTTTGTAAAAGAAACAGCTTAAAATTTTTGAAATCATGAATGACTTTGTGCCAATAAGTCAGAATTCACTCAAACCAATCGGGGGATCTATGGACGCGCCCCGAGGGGCTTATGCTATCACAATTCGGACTCACATGTCACGGTTCTTAATCTGATCTCGCAAAGTGCAATGCAAGATTGATAAATCACCAAAGAGTCCAAATCCGGCAAATCGTTTTGGAAAACTGATTTTTAAGAAAGAAGTGCCAAACATGGACTGCTTTGCCAAATACAGAGTCGCCACCTAAACATTTATTTTGGGGGAATTTAGGAAACCCTGACTCATTGCCTAAGGCCACGTGTCCGTCATCACCAAAGTTGCCTCAGCTCGGGAACTTGGGTACGATTGGGGAAGGTCAGCTATGAGCACCCCCACTCGCTCGATCCGAAGATCGGCCTGTACTAAGCATGATATTTTGTTTTGAAAACATATGTGTTCTTATTCCGGTTAATTTGCTAATCTTTACTACGTGATGCGCACAGCAAAACAAGTATAGACTAGATCGCCTAACTTGGAACAAAGCATCGCATATCCGTTTGTTTGGAAATGGTTTTAAATTTTCTTACTCGCAAGTAGGCTAAAACACGGATTTCAATGAATCGTTCCAATTCAAGTAATCCAACCTTCCCCACAGGCATTCAGGCAATTATATCATATAAGCACTTAGCCTCATGGCAAGCATGCTGTCATGTTAACACTTACACACATGCAAGATGCTAAAGCATAAACACTCACAGTGTACTCCGAGCCAAAACAAGAAACTAGTTAGAAATCATGCATGATCCTAGTTCATGTTAAGATGGCTAATGCAACACATGCAAAATGCAACTAGAATAGGCTCGGCTAATCTAAAATGACATATGAGATGTGACAATTCGATACATATATTCAACTTGGAATTTAAATACAATGCAGTTAGTATGATGCGCCGAGCCCGGTGCATGCAATACAGATGAATGATGCAAACATGCATAGCATAAGGATGCTAATTGAAACGTGCCCTAGAACTAACCATCGTAAGCGGTTAAGTAAAAGGGAGAAAGAAGTGGAGGTCGGAAGACATGCATCACACACACGCACGCTTATTACACAATTGCGCCCTCTCGACGGAGGGACCGAAAGAATAATACAAATCAAATAATTAACTAACTAACGAGCTAACTAATTATTACACAACACTTAACTAATTAAACAAATTAATTAAGCTATTAAAGTAGTAAAACAGCCTCGGGAAGAGGGATGCATGCGTGCTCAGACGGCTTCGCTCGGAAATCCATCGCCATGTCACATGTTGCCTCTGTTTACACTGCTCTGCACCTCTGAGAACTGTGCAAGTCTCAAGGATGCTTCTGAATCACCTCCTGAGCACTGTGGGATGTCACCAGCTGAAATTCAAGGCCACGGGCAAGAGGAACTGGTCATCGACCATTTGTGGGGACCTCGGCCAACAATACATAGCCGGCCGGCACTGAAGATGGTCAACCGGCCATCTCTTCTTGCAGAATCCTGTTTTGCTGTAGCAGAGGATAGACAAAGCATGGCAATGCATTTTCAAGGCAATGTTTGCATCACCACCCTCCTTATCATGTTTGAGACTCAAAGGAGTATGGTTCTCGACCCTCGGGCCATCAATCACGCATTTCAATGCATGATGGCCAAAGGAGCCGAGTGTGCAAATTAATGTACAATGAATGCACATAAACACATAAGGGGGCGCTAACCTCCATCATGGTTGATCAAGAGGCAAGGGATGCATGCTTAATGCTATGCAACCTAGGCATGCAAGCAAGCAATGTGCAATAGGCATACAACCTAAACAAATAAGCATGCAAGGCATGTAACAACAATGCCAATGACAAACATGCAACAACATGTGAGGCAAACATGTGACAACATGTTAAGCAACTAAAAAAAAAAGAATGCATGCCAAATGCATTACAACTTAAGCATGCAACAACATATCATGGACTAAGTACACAACAAGGCACAATTGAACTAGCATGCTAAACATGTAATTTACCAAATATGCAACAAGTATGTGACAATATACAAGGCAAGCATGCAACAACATGCGGGGATGGACTTAAACAAAAATGGACAGCTCTCAAATAGGCCCAAATCAGCAGCCAAAATGATGTGACAAAGGCATGAAATACACATACAAACATGCATGCTAATGGTCCATTACTTTAAGCATTGTAGAGCAATTTTTAAGAACACTTAAAGGGAGACAAACATGGATATTAGGCAAACATGTTAAGCCCTGAAATCATGCAAGGGATGATGCCAAATCAACCAAACCATGCAATTAAGGCATGCAATAAAGCCTAAAACTTGAAACTAGCTGAGGGACTCAAACCAAGGCTACATGAAGCAAGCCCCGAAGGGCCAAGGGGACCTAAAACAGACCTAAGGCAGGTCTAAACAAGACCAGAAATGAGCTCAACACTAGTCAACACAAGCTAGAACATGATGCCAAAAACAAAGAGGCATACAAGGCTACCAAAAGGGGTGTTACACTACACCTATCAAAACCGAACATGGCATGACTTAAGCCCATAAAATCAGAGTTATGGCATGTTAGAATGAGCCCAAAAACCCACTTAGATGGCATCCCAAAGACCTAAGCATGGTGGCATACACAATGGACCATTCAAGAGGCATAAAACACAAACCCTTTAAAGCATTAAAGGAGTGATAAATGCAAGTGTTTGAACATACTATATGGACTGAAATAACATGACAAGTGATGCCAAACCACAGAAATGATCCAAATAAATAGAGCATGCTAGTGACTTAAGCACCCAAAGCTAACAAGCTAGATTGTATGGTAGCTATACAAAACAATGCAAGCATGACCAAAACAATGAAAAACAGAGCTCAAGCATGTTAAAACAAGGCTAGAAGCTTCATTAAGTTAAGCCAAAATCATGCTAAAAAGACATGTTACAACATGGTGCATGTTAAGGCAAATCATGGGATTACAAGACAAGTATACAAAGCATGCATGGTATGTCTAAACCAAGTCAAAACAGTGCTATATCATGGCAAAACAAGCCTAATATATACTGAAATGAAGTTAAAGTAAGCTAAGCAAACATGCTACAAACATAAGCCATTTATGCAAGCATGAAGATGACAAGGAGAGGGGATGACCCTCTCCTATTTAAGACACCAAAACCACCTCTCCACCACTGAAAATCCTCTGGATTTCAGTGGTAGAGAGGTCATGCAAAGCTAAGAACAATGGCCAAAAGGGATGGCCTAAAACAAGGCCTAACAAGGCCTAAGAGGGAGGGAACAACCCCAAACCTCAAAGAGACCTTAAACAAAGTTCTAAAGCAAGAAAAATCAGAACTTTTATCAATTATAAGTTAAGCTCAAAACAGCATGCAAGATAGGCTAAAAGCTTGTGCAAAAATGGGGAATAAAGAGGGTACTTTCTCACCCTTGAAGAACCTCTTCAAGAACAAAGCTCCAGCAGGTTTTCCGAGTTCAAACCCACCCAAGAACACCAAAACCAACCCCTTAGTACCTCAGTAACAAAGAGAAGGTGTATTGCTAGGTGTCTGTGTATTAAACTAAGACAATACTACACTTTTGAAGCACAAAAATGGAGAAACAAGGCAAGATAGATACAAGGCTATCTCTATCTTTTCTAAGACAACTTTCTGAACCCTGGAGGAGGGAGGAGGGGCTCCCTCTTTATAGAAGTTCAACTTCTAAAGCTTCCAAGAGAAGCTAAGCACAGAGCAAATCCCTCCATACACGTGTATGGAGGGGGGAATTGTGGATGCCAGCTGCTCCAGCTGGCATAAAATATCTGCATAAAGCAGATGAACAGGGTTCGGCCACCAAAAAGGGCCGATCGACCAAATCAATGGCCGGCCGACCAAATATAGTGCCGACCGGCCAACACTCTTGGCCGATGGCCTCATGCCATGGCCGGTGGGTTGAGGGGATGGCAAACAAGCCACCCTCTTCCCTTAGAAACAAAAACACAAGTGTTTGGTCCACAACCAAGCACAAAACAGACAAGTTGAGAGATCTTAAGGCAAGGCACGTAGCCGAGACCTCCGAGAACTCAAAACGAACACGAGCATGGATGATCATCGAGTGTTCAAACGATGACGTCCAACTCTTGAGGACGGTCAAAAATGGGGTGTCTACAGTTGCCCCTCTTTAACAGAACTCGAAAGTCACAAAGTGAGGGGAGTGAATGTCAAAGCCCAGAGACGACCCATTTTTGACAAGGCCGAAAACTTAGACAAGCATGCAAGATAGCAAGATATGTGCCCGAAGGCAGGGGCAAGATGCAAGTGACATGCACGATGCCGTTCATAACTTATGATCATGCAAAGAAAGCTATAACGAAGCATATCATGCAACAGTTTTAAGCAAGCATAAACAAATCTAACTACATTTCATGCAGAAAGGATGTAAGGGAATTATACAATTCTTGCTACGTCTCACGCGGAGTACATACGATACCGTCTGGTTCGTCTGGTCGTGCCAGCCTCAAATGAACCGTACATACAATATCGTGCCTGAAAAAGAAAGAAACTTAACAGGTACAACATTGTTAGAAACATGCATAGCAATGCAAGTGAAAAGTGTGTGACAACGCAAGTGAGGGGGTGCAAGACAATGCAACCTAAGTGCGATGCATAACAATGCGGAATGGATGCGAGACAATGCAACCTAAGTGTGATGCATAACAATGCGATTTGAAACAAGCATAATAATGCAAGGAGGGCACGCGCGACAACGCAAGCCGAGTGGTGCATAACAATGCAAACCAAGTAGTGAATAAACATATGTAAGTAAAGCATGCACGACAACGCATACAATGTGTGTAACAAGAGAGGCATAAACACATGTAAGTAAAGCATACGCGACAACGCATGCAATGTGTGTAACAATGTGAGAAGGTGCATAAACACATGTAAGTAAAGCATACGCGAGAACGCATGCAATGTGTGTAACAATGCGAAAAGGTGCATAAACACTTGTAAGTAAAGCATACACGACAACGCATACAATGTATGTAACAATGCAAAAAGGTGCATAAACACATGTAAGTAAAGCATACGCGACAACGCATACAATGTGTGTAACAATGCAAAAAGGTGCATAAACACATGTAAGTAAAACATACGTGATAACGCATGCAATGTGTGTAACAATGCAAAAAGGTGCATAAACACATGTAAGTAAAGCATACGTGATAACGCATACAATGTGTGTAACAATGCAAAAAGGTACATAAATACATGTAAGTAAAGCATACGCGACAACGCATACAATGTGTGTAACAATGGAAAAATGTGCATAAACACATGTAAGTAAAGCATACGCGATAACGCATGCAATGTGTGTAACAATGCGGGGAGGGGAGAAAGGTGCATAAACACATATAAGTAAAGCATACGTGATAACGCATACAATGTGTATAACAATGCGAGAAGGGAAAAAGGGATGGTTACGTCCACACGCGGCACGCGAGTGGAGAAAGGGTTAAGCATTAGAACATGTTCCGAATGCTCTTAACCAAAAAAAGGGAAACATAGGGACATATCCCGGTGTTTCAGAATAAAAGGGAGAAACATAGGGACATATCCCGATGTTTCGGAAAATGAGAAGAAACATAGGGACGTATCCCGGTGCTTCGGAGAAGGAGCGTGCAAAACAATGCAAGTTAAAGGGGTGCAAGACAATGCGAATGAAATATGCAACGATACGAGAGATTGACATGTATGATAATGCAAACGGAAGATGCATGACAATGCGAGTTGTTTGAAATGCATGACAATGTAAACGAAAGATGCATGACAATGCACGTTGTTGAAATGCATGACAATGCAAATTATTGAAATGTACGAAAAATGCAAATGAGACACGTATGACAATGCATGAACTGAAATGCATGACAATGCAAATTATTAGAATGCATAACAATGCAAATGAGACACGCATGACAATGCGTGAGCTAAAAATGCATGACAATGCAAATTATTGGAATGCACAACAATGCAAATGAGACACACATGACAATGCATGAACTGAAATGCATGACAATGCAAATTATTAGAATGCATAACAATGCAAATGAGACACGCATGACAATGCGTGAGCTGAAATGCATGACAATGCATGATTATTGAAATGCAAATGAAAGATGCATGACAATACGTGTAATTGAAATGCATGACAATGCAAACTATTGGAATGCACGACAATGCAAATGAGACACGCATGACGATGCATGAACTGAAATGCATGACAATGCATGATTATTGAAATGCAAGTGAAAGATGCATGACAATGCGTGTAATTGAAATGCATGACAATGCAAATGGAAGCTGCATGACGATGCAAGTTGTTGGTAAGGTGCATGATGATGCGAATGAAACACGTGAAATAACGCGGATGGAGGGGGGGTGCAAGACAATGCGGCCCAAGGGAGGTGCATGATAATGCAAGCATGGCGTACGCTACAACGCATATAGACGTACATAACGATGCAAGTGAACAGTGCATAACAATGCAAGTTGTGCTCGCTACAACGCATGGAGACGTGCATAACGATGCAAGTGAACAGTGCATAACAATGCAAGTTGTGTGCGCTACAACGCGTGTAGACGTGCATAACAATGCAACCTATGTATGTTTATCATAAACAAGACAAAACACGTAATGCAACGCATTTAAAGCAGTTATTGAGTCTCGCAAGATACTAAAGGATACAAAAAAGATACACCTTGCGCGTACCGAGCATCGCATACAGAAGACATGGTTCGAGGTCAATACGGAAGCCGGTTAAACTTCAAAAGTCCACTTCCTTGCACTGTCTTGAGTAATGAAGGTTCCAAACCACATAACTGACCCAACCAAGGGTGTGGGAGGTTCACCGACCCCAAGGGGAGGCCACCGGCCATCCATCGGCCACAAAAGGAGCTCATCGGCCAACTATTTAGCCGATCGGCTAACAATTTGGCCGACCGGCCAAAAATGGCAATGTCGGGGCAGTTTTGACATTTAGCCACGGGTCTTTAAATATAGGGCCTCAAACCCTATATTCTCACTTCCTCCTAGCTCGAAAAACCCTCCCCTCTCTCTCTAGGTGATTTTCCAACCTTCGATCCTCGTTTTTCTCTTGTTTTCGACACTTTTTCGTCGTTCGATTCGCGAAACCCTCACCGTTTCGCACACTTTGAACCGAACAAATCTTGGTTTCGGTGCACTTTTCTTGGTTTCCACCGTTTGGGGTTTGTTTTCCCCGAGTCATACCTCGATCTTCGTGCCTTTTCCACACCCCGACCTTTCCTCCCATTTTTCACCCTCTCGGGGTTGACTTTTGGCATTCTCGCCTATTTTCCACATTCTCGGCCATTTTTGCACCCTTTCTGAGATGGCGGACGACATCCACGTGGTGGGACTTCCCCGGAGATGGACGTGGATCCCGAGGTCGAGCTCCTACCTCTTCACATCCGGCCGTTCGATCCGGCGACTTACAGGCCGGCGATACACGTGTTGCCTCCGATGGCATCCGCCAGTTCAGGAGCTATGCGCGGGGCGCGCCACTGGAGCTTTTGTTGCGCGAGCCAGAGTCACATCTGTCTTACGGCGCTTCTGAGGTATATTCTTCCTCTGTTTCATTTTCTGCAATGTAGAACACATAACTGCGATAGTCGATTCTGTTCTTTAACTGCTTAACTCAGACACACTAATACATCACATGCTGTAGTTCACTGTGAGCACACCCACACCAATATCTGTTTCAATCTGAACACATGCACACACGCTGCATTCTCAACTGAACCATTCAAAACACACTGATACATCATATGCTGTAGTTCACTGTGAGCACACCCACACCCAATATCTGTTTGAATCTGAACACATGCACACACGCTGCATTCTCAACTGAACCATTCAAACACACTGATTCATCAAATGCTGTAGTTCACTGCGAGCACACCCGCACCCAATATCTGGTTGAATCTGAACACATGCACACACACTGCATTTTCATCAATTCTGAGCGCATTCAACACTGTATTTGTAACACTGCTTCGCAACTGTTTGTTTTGATCACAGGGAGATTCCCATGCCTTCCGGGGGTATGGGAACACTGCCGCCCGAGGTTGGTACATGGAGCTACCTGACGCGGTTCGTCGTATTGTCGACCAGGCCAATTTTGGGACCTTCTGCATGGGACTCTCGCGCCTCACTGCGAGCAGGCCCCTTCTTGCTGCTCTGGTGGAGAGGTGGTGGGACACCACCGACTCCTTCCACCTTTCTGCCACCGGGGAGATGACGATGACTCCCTTTGACTTCTCCATGCTCACAGGCATCGGAGTGGGGGGTGATCCGATCCCCTTTGACACAGATATAGACGAGTGGGATGCCGCTCAGCTATACTTGCTAGGCACTCAGCCACCTCTCGCTCGGGCAGGATTTGTGAGGTACTCGTGGTTCGAGGATCACTTCCGGATCCAGGCGCCTACTACCTGAGAGGAGGAGCAGCAGTATGCTCGTGGCTTCATTATGTTCCTGCTGGGGACCACGCTCTTCGCCGACCAGGCGAACACTGTCGCCCTCTACCTGCTGAGTGTGCTTGTGGATGTGACACGAATCTGCCGCTACGACTGGGGTGGCGCGGGCTTGGCCACACTTTACGGGTACATGAGCTCATCCTCTCGCTGCAGCGGACAGTTGCTCGGAGGCTACTGGCGAGCTTGGGAGGTACACCTTCTCTTTCTGTTTTACATTTCTGCTTTACATTATCTGTATGCCACACACACTGTACATATGCAATCTGCTTTACACGGTTTGCACACTACACACACGGTACACACATAATCTGCTTTATTCTGCATTCTGCTTTATCTGATAAGCATACTGATGTTTGCTCTGTTATACTTTGCAGTTGTGGGTATATGCCTACTTCCCGAGGCTTGCCCCAGTGCCAGACGAGGAGGTCCCTCTCGGTGTTCCATTTTCTCACCGCTTTGACGTGAGATGCGAGCGGAGGCCACGGGAGTCCTTCATGTTCTTCCGCCGCTACTTTGACACCATCACCACAGCCGAGGTATGTCAAACATTACAGTTCATTTAAGCTTCGCTTTACATTGTACTCTCAATATCAGTAGATAACAAACTGTGTTTTATTTGCAGATCACCTGGCAGCCTTGGGCC
The DNA here is from genome assembly GCA_030407325.1 of Camellia japonica. Classification (NCBI taxonomy): domain Eukaryota; kingdom Viridiplantae; phylum Streptophyta; class Magnoliopsida; order Ericales; family Theaceae; genus Camellia; species Camellia japonica. The sequence goes on from JAPPVO010000002.1 coordinate 68,632,931, forward strand.
CCGTTGCCTGACGCAGTTCGGGAGCGGTATGCCGGTGCTCGAGAGACTGCCCGGTTCAGGGTCTTGTTAGAGGGACCGGTTTGCCGCGCTTGGTACTTTGGGGAGCGCTTCCTGCGGCAGACCTTGGGCGTGCCCGAGCAGACAGTTCCAGCACCTCCTCCTACCCACACGAGGCACACTGAGAGGTACACCTTGGAGGAGATGATAGACTATACGATTGGCTGGGACTCTGAGCCTTTCAGGGACGAGGGTGACTACGCCGAGTACATTCAGGCTTACATCATGCGGCCTTTAACTGGTGCTCGTCAGCGAGAGAGGCCAGCGGCGCCAGCAGCAGGAGCAGGGGCACCGAGGGCACCTCCAGCCCGAGGCAGGAGTGGGTCCCGGAGGAGACAGGGAGCTGGATGGCCAGAGCTACCTACGATGATCACATGCCGAGGACAGGGTGGGGAGACCTATCAGATTCCCTTCACTCCTCCTCCGGCTGATCATGAGCTTGTCGGAGTCTATGGCTCGACCCCGGTATGCACTACTAAACTTTGCATTTTGTACAGTCATTTCAATTCATTTGATATCCCACAGAATACTAATGACTTCAACACTTTTGCAGGCTTCCGTCGAGTACACTCGCCAGTCCCTGGAGTTGACAGCCTCAGTGGTAGGGATGTTGCAGCGGTGCATCGACTTGTTGACCATCTACAATATCCCGGTAAGTTCTTTCAACCACAGTCTCAAACTCCGCCTAATCTGTTTCATACATAATCTGGTGCGTCACACTATCAACACGGCACTTGAAACACAGCAACCACGGTACTGATACACTGTAATCCACATACTGTTCACAGCATTGCTCACGGCTTTCGTACACTGTACTCAAACACTGCATTCTGTACTGATATACTGTTCACAACATTCATACACTGTACTCACACATTGCATTCTGTACTGATATACTGTTCACAGCATTCATACACTCTACTCAAACACTTCATTCTGTACTGATATACTGCTTTGCATTTTGTAACTGATGCATTTGCCATTTGTCCTTTTCAGGCTCCATTCCAGATTCCGGCCGCGAGAGGTGCTCCAGCTGGACCATCTGTTCCTACTCGAGGAGGAGGGGGAGTCAAGCAGAGGATGACTATCCACAGCCGAGGTAGACATAGGCGCACCCGTGCTGAGAGCAATTCACGAGAGCCTTCCCCTGATGATTCTGACGAGGAGGCGGCGGCGTCCCAGGGCGAGGCCGGAGACAGCTCAGATTCTGACTATGGAGATGGCGGTGGTGACCCTGGACCCTCGTCCAGGAAGAGGACCAGGACCGGCTCCCGCACTTGAGATGACTGATGTTAATCCAGACTTTTCGCTGCTTTTTCTTTTCTTCGCTTTGTTCAGACATTTTGTTGCTTTTCTCTTTTCTGCTTTACTTTTCTTTTTTACTGGTAGTTTGAGCACATTGTACTGCCTCAGGCAAGTTTTACTTTCTCAAAACTATGTACTTTTTGCAAAAGACATGATGAAATGAAATAGCTGTTTCGTTCAAAAAGTGTTACATTTGTACATTTTATGCATCGCATTGCATCGCATCGCATCACATAACAATGGGATCGAATGGAAATTGAACATGCATGTATTACCAGGTCAGGTAGTGAACCAACGTAACAAACAAAACAAATTAACTCAATAAGCAACAATGAGACCTTGACAAGTTTACAACTCGATAAGCAAAGAGCAACAACTCGATAAACAAAATTGCGACAACTTGGTAAACGAATGAGCAACAACTCGATAGACAAATGAGCAACAACTCGATAAGCAAATGAGCAACAACTCAATAGACAAATGAGCAACAATTCGATAAGCAAATTGAAGTAACACAGGTGTGACTTCGCAAAATCAACACCGGAAGGCACTGGAAGTGGAACCAATCACAAGTTCCCAACATGTTCAACACATAGACTGCTCATTCTGAACACACAGCTCGTAACACAGTACTCTGTTTATTTTGAACACACGGCTCATGCAGGACACTGCTGATTCTGAACACACAGCCCACAACACAGCATTCTTGTTCTATTCGGCACACAGCTCATGCAGGACACTGCTGATTCTGAACACACAGCCCATAACACAGCATTTTGTTTAGTTTGAACACACGGGATGCAAAAACGGAATTTGTAAAAGTCGAAACAAACTCAGATGCTCCGAATTCTTCCTCTTTTCTTTTGCATCGCAGTCTGGAACCTATAGCTTCAGATAGGTCTTGGTTCTACTGTTCTCACATGACCTGGGTTAAACCCTGCGGTTTTATGAAAGAACGAATCCTGTTTTGCACAAATGTGGAGAATGGCACAGCACTCTGAGCACAAAACGATATCATTTTGAAATTAGTTGTTAACCGGGTATTGAGCCTACGACTGAACACAGCGAAAAAGACTCAACACCAGAAAACAAAAGGTAAACAACCTAAACACATCGAGAAACACTCGAAACGACTCAAAACAAAAGAATCGAGACAAACAACAAAACCAACACGACACTCAGACGCGTTACAAAGGCGAGAGACCTCTCAATTCGCAAGGAGCCAATTTCTTTGGGTATTGTTTCCCACCCTTTCTCATTTGTGATTCTCACATCACTCGGCCCTCAGGCTCTGTTTTTCTGAAAAAGCCCTTTTCTCACTTTTTCTCTCAGCGCACATCTCTCTATTCTTCAATCTCTCATTTTTAATCCCTCCCCTGGGTGGTTGATGGATGAATAAGATATTGCGGGCTCCTGCCCCTAGCATATTCAACTCGCGGCTACTTCTTCTGGTGACGTCTAGTCGGTGCCACGGATAAGGGAGTGGAGTATTTTGATCCATTCCAATTCGTGCTTCGCACTTGGCTTGAATACCTTGCTGCTTTGAGGGTGAGAGAGCTTTCAGTCCTTTGTT
>JAPPVO010000002.1:68635965-68710947 GCA_030407325.1 Camellia japonica
AGCAAAAAAGAGAAGACAAACCCCCTAACCCACCAAGACCTAAACTACCATTTTTAAACCTTAAAAATAGAGTTTTTGATAGTTGAAAAACCAGGTCAAAACAATGCAAAAAGATAGCCAAGCAATTGATTAAACACAAAAGTCTACAAGGCAAGTCCTTTAACCTAGAAGCACAGCACAAAATCAGTCACAATTCTAAGCTTAAAACCACCCTTAGGAGCTCAAACTAAGCCTCAAAGAACCTCAACTCCAAGGTGAAGATGTTTGGTTTAAGGGTCTTAGTGCAAAGTGTAGAGAAATTCTAACTATCAAACCAAAATGAGAAGAGAGAGAGAATTCTAGAGATGAGAGGGAGAAATTGCCTCAAAATTGTCTAACCTCTCAAAATGGGGGAGAGACCCCCCTATTATAGAAAATAGAGCCAAAGGCTTGTATTCATCCCTCCATACACGTGTATGGAGATGGCATTCAGTGAACAACAGCTGGCACAGCTGGCTAAAAAATATCTGAAAAAGGAGAAAAATGGCCGTCGGCCACCTAAAACCGGCCACCTCACCTAGCCGACAGACCACTTCAAGTGGTCAACAAAGAGGAAAAGTGGCTAACAAGGCTCCTCCTCCTTCCAAGCAAAAGGCACCAAGGTTTGGCCCAAAAACAAGCACAAAACAAAAAGGGTTTAGAGGCTCAAAGGACAAGGCATTCCGCCGAGAACTTCGGGAGCTCAAAACAAGCACAAACAAGCACAATCATCGAGTGCCCAAACAATGACGCCTAAATCTGAGGTCGGTCAAAATGGGGTCTACAGTGTGAAACACTGAGCGCACCCATGTTTTTTAACTGAGGGTACAATCCTAACGCGTCACACGCGAGAGAAGGCAAGGTGGTGGTGAACATCGGGCGCACCCGATGTTTTTAACCGAGGGTACAATCCTAATGCATTACATGCGAGAGGAGGCAAGGTGGTGTGAACACCAAGCGCACCCAATGTTTTTAACCAAGGGTACAATCCTAACGCGTCACACGTGAGAAGAGGCAACGTGATGTGAACACCGGGCACACCTGATGTTTTTAACCGAGGGTACAATCCTAACGCGTCACACGTGAAAGGAGGCAAGGTGGTGTGAACACCGGGCGCACCCGATGTTTTTAACCGAGGGTACAATCCTAATGCATCACACACGAGAGGAGGAAAAGTGGTGTGGACACCGGGCGCATCCGATGTTTTAACCGAGGATACAATCCTAACGCGTCACATGCGAGAGGAGGCAAGGTGGTGTGAACACCGGGCGCCACCCAATGTTTTTAACCGAAAGTACCGAGGGTACAATCTTAACGTGTGGTGTGAACACCGGGCGCACCCAATCTTTTTAATCAAGGGTACAATCCTAACGCATCACACGTGAGAGGAATAAAGGTTAAACAAATGACAAAAGCAGGAATTGAATTAGAAATAAACATGGATTCTACACCGAGAGGCGTAAAAAACAAAACAATCAAAGCTATGTAGTAAAGAAACCAATTTACCCATGTGTTAAAACAAGGAACACAGCTCACTATGTTTCAATTGGGTTGTGAAATGGATGACGAATTTACTATGGCACGAATGATTTCATTTGGAACTCCTCTGAATGAACCGTACATACAATATCGTCTGTTATAGAACATAATAACAGAAGAACTACGATTTTTAGAAACAAAGCACATTATAAACTACTCGGAATAGTTTAAAAACAATTAAAAGTTTTGAACAAATGATTTAAATTAGTAAACTTTAAACAAATTAATCAAGAATCAAACACAAAGGCACTCAAAACAAAAATAGCAAGGAAACAAACAAAATCCTTCTTTTCTTTTTCACTCTCTTATTATTTATTATTTTTTTCTTTCTTTTCTTTTCTTTTCTCACTGCCTTCTTTCTTTCTTTTTTGAACTCTCTTATTTTTGTTTTTTTCTTTTCTTTTTCTTTTCTTTTTCACTATTTTTCTGTTTTGAACTCTCTTATTTTTTACTCCAGAAAACAAGAAATAATAACAAAAGAAAAAGAAAGAGGGAAAGTACAAAACCATATGTGTTGTCATTGAGGGCCAGCCAATCCTCAATGAAGCACGGCCGGGCATTGAAATAGCCCAGCCGGGCTCAATAGCGGCAGGGGCAGTTTCGGCCTTTCCTCACGACTTATGTGTTTAAAACAAATCCAAACCAACCCTATTCCTCACACCTTTCTTGCCCAAAATCACTTCCTCCTCTCTCTCTCTAGCTTTCCTCTTTCTCTAGATTTCCTCTTTTCGTTGCGTTTATCAACAAACCTCGCCACTTTTTCTTCGAAAACCCTTCCCTCCTCTACATTTTGAACCAATTGGATTTTGATTCGGCCAAGTTTTTGGGTTTCATTGTTTTTACTTTGCTTCTCACGAGTTTTCTGGGTTTGGGGGGACTTACTCTCATGTTTTCACTTTACTTTCCCCTCTCATTTTCTCTTCTCAGAGGGTTTTAGCCCTTTACATTTTCTTACTTTCTCTTCATTTCCTCCATTCTTCTCCATGGCTAGTGATGAAGTTCCCATTTTGGACCCCGCCATCGGTATTGGGGCTGCCCTAGGCATAGACATGGAGGTCGAGGATGCTCTCGCGTTGCCTTCCCTCATTGATAGGCCATTTGACTCGGCCACATACCGACCATGCACATACGCTCCACCCCCAGGTGGGATTTTGAGATTTGAGGGCCTCATCCCCAGGATAGACGAGGATATTTTGCTGCGAGAGCCCACAAAGCACTTGTCCACCGATGCCTCCACGATAAGTAACTTCCCTTTGTTTTGATGCATTGTTGAATCTCATAAGTAGACCACTAGTTAAATGCCATTCTATTTCCCATTTGCAGGTGATAACCAGGAGGATTGGCGGCTACGGATCCATATCCGGCCCTCGACGCTGGTATAAGAGATTGCCTGCGGAGGTCCACGCACTAGTTGACGCAGCTGGCTTTGGACCCTTCTGCTCAGGGCTTATATAGATGAGAGTCGAGTCACTGTTGTACGGGGCCCTGGTCGAGAGATGGTGGGACACCACAGACTCATTCTACTTCTCATCAATCAGGGAGATGACCCTGACCCCGTATGACTTTGCGATGCTCACCAGCTTGCGGGTTGGAGTTGGCAGTCCGATCCCATGTGATCCTGACATGCACATGGAGAGCCGCACAGCATCAGCTTCTTAGAGTGTCCCAAAACACTACCAGCCACAAGATGGTGAGTACAACACTATTCTTCAAGTACTTCTCTAACTTTTAGCCCACCACACTAGATGAGGTCACCTAGTACACCCCGGCGCTTCCTTATGTATCTCCTCGGTACTACCCTGTTTGCGAACAGGGAAAATACCGTGGGGTTATATCTTCTGGGGCCACTAGTGCACCTCCCTCAGGTGGCAGAGTATGATTGGGGTGGCGTGTGGTCTTGCCACCCTATACTGCTATATGAGCTCCATCTCCTGCCGCAAGGCAGATTCACTTGGCGGCTATTGGAGAGTCTGGGAGGTATGCCTTACACTTATTTTTTCTATTCATTCTGCATTTTCTGCTCATTTACTTCATCCATCTTTTTTCTGTTTGTAGCTATGGGGTTACACATACTTCACCTCTCTGGATCCAGTCCGGGTGAGGCCGATAGAGTTATCAGTACCCTGCTCACGGTACTACAACTCTCGATTTGAGCACCGCTGCTGTGTAGACTGAGATTTCCCTTATTTTTGCCGCTTCTTTGACACGATCATGGCGGACCAAGTAACAAAATACCAACCTTTAACTATTACATACTATAAACAAACTGCACTATTTCCCACACTACACGGTCATTCTCAGCTATTGATTTCTCACACTGTACTGATCTCTGACACTGTATTGATTTCTCACATTGCACTGATTTCTCACACTGCACTAATATCTGACACTGCACTGCTATTCTCATACTGCACTAATTTCTCTGACACTGTAATTGATTTCTCACATTGAACTGATTTCTCACACTGCACTAACATCTGACACTGCACTGCTATTCTCATACTGCACTAATTTCTGACACTGCACTGAATTCATAAGTTGACAAGCATCCTTGGACGGGCATTGCCCAAGTGTCGAAGATGACCTACGCCGCTCATGCATGCTCCACCATGCGGATTATTTCGAGGGTCCCTTTGGACCGGCGTACTATCTAGAAAAGAGGTTCATCCGCCAGACGCGGGGCGTCGCTGATCCCAACATCTCACATCCCCCTCTTTCGATCATGAGGGTAGTTGATAAGCTACAAGACGGTCCTCAGATCGACCTCCTAATGTTAGGTGAGGACGGTGATCATCATCATGAGCCTGGCGACTTCACTACCTTTTTACACACCCGAGTGATGGCGCCTCTTACCCCAGGCGTGGCTCGAGCTGTGCCGGAGGTTGCTGCTACTACTACTGTGGCTGGTGATGCGCCTACTGGAGGTGCCCCTACTGTTGCTCCCATTCCTGGATTTCCTGTGATCCCCACTGAGATCATATACATTCGTCTAGATGGAGTGATCTAGTAGATCCTGCTTGAGCTCATCGAGGAGAGGGACTGCAGGCTAGTGTTTGCTCCTGGCATCGAGCAGGTATACATTCCTTTATGCTCGTACTTACTGCACTTTATTTTGTTTTTTACCATTTATGTTCATTATTCTCTATTACTTCTGTCCACCTTTCTCAGATTCTGTTCCTTTTGTAGGTACCCCAAGCGTATGCTGATGACCTCCTTCGTACGATCGACCGACTATTCCTCATGGTACGAAGGAGACAAACTGCTTTAGTCACCCATGGGATCGAGGTACATTTTATCTGCAACTTACTGTTGTTGCCATATGTACACTCTTGTTAATTCATATTGATACATGTCCTGTTTTCAACTTGAGTCAGTGCCAGCAGTTGCCTGTAGGACCTTCCACAGCCAGTAGACAAAGATGGGGCCTACTGAGGTGTCAAGGGGGAGCCAATCGAGGCAGCGCTCACCTTCTGAGGAGTCTTTTGATGGGTCTACGACCCCTGAGGACGAGGGAGAGGAGGTTAACCTGCAGTCCAGCAGCCCTGGTGACAACAGTGATGGACCTCCTCTGCAGTCGAGGAGGAAGAGAGCGAGAATGGGCTATTGATGAGAGCGACGATTTCGTTTTAGTTTTTTTGTTTTTGTTTTTGCTTTGTAGTTAAAGACTAGCTTCAGGTAGATCCTTTTGTTTTGTTTGAAAGAGTTTCTTTTGTTTTATTGCTCTGTAAATCAATGATCGAGGTTGGACCCGCCAATTATAAAAAACAAGTTTTTGTTGAATGATTTCCTTGCACAATGTGATGAATGGCGTTTGCATTGATGAATGGCGTAATCCTTGCATGATAACTTTACATAACTTGCTCTTGCATTCATTCGAATCAATAACTACCCATAACCACAAAAATTGTGAAATACAACTCGATAATAGGAAAACAAAACAAAAAACACCTCATAAATATCAAAAAACACTTGGTACAAACAAAACAAGGCTCAAAATACAACTGCGGTATGTCAAGGCAAAGGTTGGCCTTTCCTGTAACTACACTGCTCTAAGCCATCATTTAGACCCCCGGGCCTAAATATGCACAGCTAGGCTTCACTGAGGCACGGTCGGGCCTCAATGTGAGGTCGGTCAGTTGCTGCCTAGCTGTCATGCACTGCTCCTTCTCATCTTCTTAAATAATGCTCCCATGCTGTTTTTCTGGCAGAATAACATGTCTTTGATATTTGCTTTCAATGGAGACAATGTGCAACAATAGGCTTTGAGACTGGATAGCCATTTGGGATGGCTCAGAAAGGGTGAATTTTCGCGGTTTTGGCTAATGCCATTTTCCTAGAGTTGCACTTCTCTTTACTTTCCATTCATTCGTGTCACTGATCGATGTTAGAACCCGATCACGCATGTGTTTCAATTCGGATCTCAAGAGGTATGTCCGACACTCGAGGAATTTCAAGCTTGATGGGGAGTCCCAGCACGACGAACTACTCATAACCACACAGCCCGCGTTTTGGCCATACCCAAACTTTGGGATGGATGTGTGGGTTAACATTACGAAGCTCAGTCTTTGGTACATAATGGGGAGCTAGATATCCCTAGTTTAGTTCATCAATTTTCTGTTGTTGGAGACAGGAGTGACCTTCTTTGGCGAGGTCACTGGCAACATGCTCTCTATTTATGCCTTCTTGCACAATTCCTCATTGCCCCTAGTTTCAGCGAAGTTAGCATCTGATTGATCGAAGTAGCTCAAGTCGGCAAAAGGTAAGAGTTGCAAGGGTTTAGTACTGGCCGAAACCTTAATGGTTTAGATGCCTTCCGCAGATGAGAGACCACCGCCTGGCAAGAAGTCCTTGCTTCTCCAGGTATTATTTTCCACCTTCTAATTATGATTCTTACATCATTCAACACTCATTCTTTGTTTTTCTCTTAAAGCGCCTTTCCTTATTTTTCTCTCATCGTACACTCTCTATTCTTTAATCTCTCTTATTTTTCATCCTCCCTAGGTATGGCTTATGGATAAGCTGCAAGTAGCTGCTCCTTATCTCGAGTATTCTGCCGAGCTTACTTCTTCGTCAATGGCTAGTGGTGATTTCCCCTCAAAAGGTTTATGGTGTAATTGGATGTACAGCCAGTCCATAGCCGACATAACTTGGCGTTGCCTTGGCTTAATTTGGAGAGATGAGCTACAACATATCCCGACAGTAGGGTGTGTAGAGTTGATTGGCCTCACACATTGCGTATCTATTTTCCTCTCTAGTTCCAACGTCATTCGGCATGATCAGATACGACTAGATGAGGGGATGGAATAAAGCTTCATTTCCAGTTCACAACCCGCACCTACCTTAGTATCTTGCAGCCTAGAGGACGAGAGAAATTCTGGCCCCTGCCATTAGTTTCAGTTACACCTTGTCTAAGGAGTTTTTGGCTTGGCTTGAAGAAGAGGCCGAGGTTGGGCCATCTTTGGTATAGAGCCACCTGACTTAGCTGTGCCCCTAGTTTTAGCGGTTTTGATCTTTTCTTTTCAAGCTTAAGATGTAAAAGCAACTTTGATCTGAATCAAAGAGTTTGGAGAATGTACTTGTGTGAAATCAATAAAATTAAAGTTGCGAGTACTGAAAATTTTCCTTTCGGTCCCAAAAATGGTCCAAGTTGTAAAAGGGTAAAACTTTGAACAAAATCACTTTATTAAACTTTTCAAAAACAATTTTCGGAAACAATCATCACCTAACATGCACAAAGTCGATCCTCAAGATGTACAAATCCAAATCAAAAGAAATTGTAACTTCCCTTGGCTGCATATCATTGCCGTTGTTCTTGTACTTAGCTTTTCTGCCGAAATACGGAGCACAACCAAACTATAGATGATGAACAAGGATGACCTCATCAAGAAAACGGATAGGACGTTGAACTGAGAGAGTTACGATCGAACTTCAGGAAAATTGAAATTGCGACGTATCCCAAAAATGAGAATCAAGCCTTATGTAGTTCGGTTCAGGTCACTTGAGATTAACTCTTCCTTTTACGCTCTAACTTTGGCCAAAGTCGCCCTTTAGGGTTTTCAACCTTGCCAAGCTCAGTTTTTCTTTATTTCTAATTTTTCATGCTCTAACTTTTGCCTAGGTCACCTTTTAGGTTTTTGGCCTAGCGAGCCTCTCAGGGGTAATATGTTCAACTTGTCATGTTGATTGGTTGCGAGAATCCAGGCCATCCAAGTCCATAAGAATAACCGCCCCATCCTGCCAGATTGACTTGATGATGTAAGACCAGTCCAGTACGTTTGAACTTGCCCCCTAGGGGTCATGAATAGGAGCTCAGTTGTCTTTCAATACCATGTCCCCTTCTTGAAGATTCCTGGACTTCACTCTCTTGTTAAAAGCCCTAGCAATCCGACGTTGGTAGCCCTGGACATGATACAATGCCCTTAATCTTCTCTCATCAAACAACATCAACTCCTTAAATCTACTTTGTAGCCAATCTGCCTCTGCTATTTGACACTCGGCCATAATTCGTAGCAAGGGCACTTCAATATCGATTGGCAAAATAGCCTTCATCCCATAGACAAAAGAATAAGGGGTCGCCCCTGTAGATGTTCGGATTGAGGTTCTGTAGCCCCAGAGCGCAAATGGCAATTTATCTGGCCAGTCCTGTAGGTTTCCACCATCTTCTGCAGAATTCTCTTGATATTTTTGTTTGCAACTTCGACAGCTCCATTGGTCTGCGGCTTGTAGGTTGATGACTTATGGAAAGCCACGTTATATTTCTCAAGCAAGTCTATCACCTCTTTCTTGAAGTGCGACCCATTATCAGAGATAATCTCATTAGGCAACCCATATCGACTATGATGTTGTTTTTTATGAACTTAGCCACATGCGATACTTTCAGCATGGAGTAGGACTGGGCCTCCACCCATTTTGTGAATTTATCGATTGTTACCAGAATGAATTCATGCCCATTTGACCCTTTCAACGTAACTGAGCCGATAACATCTATCCTCCAAATAGAGAATAGCCATGGTGAAGTCATGTTGTAAAGTTTCAACGACAAAATGTTCATGCGATTGGCATGAATCTAGCACTTGTGGCATCGCCGAACAAAACCAATGCAATCCTCTTCCATGGTTGACCAGTAGTAGCCTTGTCTGAGGATTTTTTGGGCGAGCATCACATCGTTCATGTGGGCTTCACACTCTCCTCCGTGGATGGCCTCCATAAGGCGCCTTGATTCTTCTTCCTCAACACATAGCTTGGGCATTCCCAAATGGCCTCTTTTTTATAGTTTGCCTCCACAGATGATGAATTGAACGGCCAGACGTTGTATTCCCCTTTTGTCCTTGGCATTCGCTCCTGGCGGATACACCTCCCTTTCCAAGAAAATCCAAATATCAAACTACCAGGGGTTATTGTCTAAAGCCTCATCTATTGTGGCAATGGTTTCATTGGTCGGCGTGTACTTTTGTTCAATAATGATCGGATGAATCCTGACTCCCAATGGAATGTCTACCATGGAAGATAGAGTTGCTAGTGCATCAACGAATCGATTGTTCTCTCTTAGTAAATGGGTAAACGTTAACTTTTCAAACCTTAAAATTAGCATATCCAAGACCTGATGGTAAACCTTCATTTTCTCTTCTTTAACCCACCAATCTCCATTGGCTTGAGACACAACTAAGTTCAAATCCCCGATGACGTCCAACCTTTTTGCCCTTAGTTCTAGGGCGGCTTCTAAACCAGCAATACATGCCTCATATTCTGCTTCGTTGTTGGATACTTTGAACCGGAGTTTGAAGGCTAAGGGTATATAGGAATCATCAGGTGCTATCAACAACACACCGATCCCATAACCGTACTGATTGGCTGCTCCATCAAAGTACATCGTCCATGTTTTCTCCTCTATTTGCAAAATATTTTTATCTGGGAAAAGGTACTCCACCGCTTCATCCCCCTCTACTGGGTGATCTGCCAGGAATTCTGCTACAGCTCTCCCTTTAACAGACTTGCGTGTAACACATGTAAGATCAAATTCGGAGAGAAGAAACAACCAACAGGCTAGCCTACCCATAAGCGTGTGTAATGACCTCACACTGATTACCGATTAATTACCGATTATGGCTAAACTGAGACTGATTGTGACTGATAATTAAGTAATTGAACTGACTGAATTACTGAACTCACTGACTGAAATCTGAACTGAATCGATTGAATATATATGTGTTTGAATTGCATCCTATCTATTTGACTGTGTGATTATCTGTTCATGTTTATATGTTTAAACTGTAAATTGAAGGCCTTATCGGTGGCCGAACCAGAAATTGATTGGTGTTTTAGGACCATCATAATTTATGTGATTTTATGGTGTATTTAATTAAAATGTGATTTGGTATGATTAAATTAGATTAAATGTTGATAAAATGCCCAAATTAGGCTTAATTACCAAAATACCACTTAATGGCCCACTACCTCACACACATTTGAGCCTTCACTTGATCACATAACACATTTTGCTCAGCTCATTTCTTGTTCATAGCCGAATTAGAGAGAGAGATAGGAGAGAGAGCTTGAGTTCTTGAGATTTGGTTTGGAGGTTTGAGAGATTGAGAATTGAAGGGATTCTTGCATTTTTGGACTTCTACACTTGAATTCAAGACTTAAGGTAGACCATTGACCTCCTCATTGTGTATTTGAAGTTACTCTTGCATGATTTATAAATCTTTAGTGACCTAAGACCTGAATTAGTTCAATAATGTTGAATTAGAGCTCAATTGTCGCATGCATGTGCATATTGTCAAGTTTTGAGGTTGTAATTCATCATTCCTTCACATGCATGTTCATAATTTTGCAATGGTCCATGTTTTCAACTTGTTTTTGGAACAATTGGCTCACTAGAGATCAAATGAAGCTTTGAAATGATTTGAATTCATACATGTTTGCATGTTCTTCATGTTCATGAAAATGGGTTTGAATTTGGATTTAATGACTCACCCTTGGGCTTTAAATTCACAAATTGAGCTTTGAACTTGTTGTATATTGAGTTGTTTGATGTGTTTTCCAGAATTTGGGCCAAGAGGTCGAGTTTTGAGCTAAGGAATGCTTGGTTAGCTTGGGAGGCAAATCTGGAAATTCCAGAATTTGGCTCTAACGCTCGGCGAAGGATTCTACGCTTGAGCGACCACCATTTACTCTGAGCTAGCTCGAGCTGAGAGTGACGGAATGGTGGCTCGAGCGTAATTGCAGCTCTCAGAATCTTGGTTGCGCGCAGGTGTACTCTCGAGCGAAGGACCTACGCTCGAGCGAGCGTCGAGCGAGCATCGAGCGTAAATTTTGAGCATCCAGCAGCATTTTTATTGTAGCACACAGTCCGCTCAAGCGACGGAATGCACGCTCGAGCGAAGATCCTTTGTCTGCATGTCCGCTCGAGCAAAGGAATCCTCGCTCGAGTGAGACTCCTGTTTTCAGCAAATTTTGTTAAGTGTTTGGAAGTACATCTTTGCATCCTCTTTCTATCTTAGGCATTCCTAGGGCATATTTAAGGCATCTTAAAGAGGATATAGATGTAGAAACCACACCGAGGCAAATTAGGATTAAGTTATTATCTTTCCAACTGTGTAGCTTAGTGTGTGTTCAATCTGTAAACTGTGTAGGGTTGGCTTTCCGAGGAGACGCACTAGTTCACTGTAGCCCAGAACTCTGTGAGTAACAATTGTGTAAAGATATGTTCAAATGATTATCTTTTGAATACTGAACTGAACTGTTTACTGAACTGGTATTGTTACTGAATGAATGTATGTCCTATTTTCTGAACTGTACTGTGGCATCCTTACACCTACTGTTTACTGTTACTGTTACAGAGATCTCTGTCGGTTTCCTCGTGGGACCACTACTGTTTACTGATTGATGGCCATCATTACTATTCGGTCTTTTAAGACCTACTGTTTACTGTTATGCTAATGGATGTACACATATGACTGTTTACCGTACTGAACAACTGATATACTGATTGAAATGAACCGTTTTCATTACTGTGAGGACATTCATTCTAAACCCCTTTACGCTTTATTTATTCACTGGGCTTTAGCTCACTACTCATATATATATGTAGGTGTACAGGCACCGGATCAAAGCTAGAGGCGTCGGGGTAAACTCCAGTTTTGTCAAGCCAACACTGTGCCTCACTGCGAGGTTCCGAGCCTGCCAAGCTAAGGCTTAGGGTGTGTTAGTTTTCCCCTTCTGTACCGTTTTGTTTACTGTATAGACTGAACGTTTTGCACTGTACTGTTTATCGAGGATTAAGTCCCTGTTTCGACTGGTTGTATATGATATACATACTGTTCGTACTGTTCTGGTATAAATGTATGAAAAATCTTTTTGGCATACAGACTGTCGCAGCTCATTGGACATTGTTTATTTACTGTATTGGCTTCCGTCAAGCCCCTGTACTCTGTTTTACTGTATTACTGTCAAGTAAGCCTTCGGTAATCTCGGATTACTGGCCGGTTATGGTGCTAAACCCATAGGGGCGGGTTTGGGTCGTGACACGTTGGTTTCTCAAAGAGATATTTGATGGGATCTAATCTCGAAACCAGGATTACGGAGTGAGCTAATAGGTAGTGCCTCAACTTCCAGGTAGCTCATACCAAGGCTAGACAAGATTTTTCAAGGGGAGTGTAACGGGTCCCGTAATCCAACATTTTCTTACTCAAGTAGTAAACGGCTTTCTCCACCTTGGCCTCCGACTCCTGAGCTAACATACGCCCCATAGTTGAGTTCGTCACTGATAGGTACAAAATCAGCGATTTTCCCGGTTCTGGCGATGATAACACAAGCGGATTCTGCAGGTACTGCATGGCCTGTTCAAAAGTGAACTGACAGCAATTATTCCATTGGAACTTATTTCCTTTCTTCAGGAGACCAAATAGTGGTTCACAAGTCAAGGTTAGTTTTGAAATAAATCGCCTTATGAATTGCACTTACCTAGAAAGCTGCGCACCTCCTTTTCAGTCCTTGGTGGTGTCATTGCTAAGATGGCTTTGATTTTGGAAGGATCTACCTCAATTCCTCTCTGTGTGATTAAATATTTTTCCTGTTGTTACACCGAAAGTGCATTTTTGTGGGTTCAACCTCAATCTATACTCTCTGATCTGCTGAAAGAATTTCTCCAAGGTAGTGTAGTGGCCCTCTCGATCTTTGGACTTGACAATCATATCGTCCACGTACACCTTAACCTCTTTATGGATCATGTCGTGCAGAACAGTAGTTGTAGCCCTTTGATAAGTGACCCTAGCATTCTTCAACCCAAATGGCATGACTCGGTAGCAATAGGTGCCCCACGGAGTAGTAAAAACGGTCTTCTCCCTATCATCGGGTGCCATCAAAATTTGGTTATACCCGAAAAATCTGTCCATAAACGAGAGCAATGCATGGCCCGCGGTGAAGTCTACCACCTCATCAATATACGGCAGTGGAAAATCATCTTTCGAACTAGCCTTATTCAGATCCCTGAAGTCGACGCAGACTCTGATTCTGTCATCCTTCTTTGGGACTGGAACAATATTGGCCAACCACGTTAGATACTCAAACACAAGCAAGAACCCTGCCTTAATCTGTTTGGTAACTTCTTCTTTGATCTTCAAAGCCCAATCTGGGCGAACTCTACGTCGCTTTTGCTTAATTGGCCGGACCTTAAGGTCAAGAGGGATCTGGTGTCGTACAATCTCAAGATCAATTCCAAGCATGTCTTCGTAGGACTCACATCATACTTTGACTTTACTTTGTTTTGCTAATGTAGTCTTGGGTTTGTAAATGTTATGCACAAATTTCCTTTGATACTTATATTCTTTTTGCATGGGCATGTAAATGACGTGGATGTGTTACATTTTGCTCATATTGGCATAGCTCAATGGACTCATTCTTTTGTTGTACACTTCCGCTTTTGGCCCCATTACTATAATTACTCTGTATGTTTGTTTGAGGCCGAAGGTAATTGTAGACACCCCATTTTTGACGACCCTTACAACTTGGACGTCATCGCTTGCACACCCAATGATGAGTGTATATGCTTGTCAAGTGCTCGAAGTCCTCAGCGGAATGCCATAGTTTTGAGCCTTTCAAACCCTACACCCTTGTTGCCTTTGTTTTGGACCCAAAACCTTGGATTTTCAAGCCTGCAACCCCTGGTGGCCTGCCGGCCACTAATTTGGACTACCGGCCATCACTCTTTGTTGCCGGCCAATGATGTGGCCTACTGACCACCAGTGATGGCCGGCCGACCACCAATGTCTTTTGCAGATATTTTGTGACAACTATGCCAGCAATTTGCACAGATGCATACATCTGCTCCCATGTGTATGGTTGGATGTTTTTGAGGGAGATTCATGTTTTCTATATATAGAGGGCCTCCCTTTTTGCCATTAAGGTTGAGGGGTGGTTCACCCTTCTTTACACCTTGCTCTCAAGGCCTTTATCCTTGTGTTTCCCACCTTTGCACTATCTTTTTTTGAGATTTTAACCACTGATTTTCATAGTTATTTTAGTGGCTAAAATCATGTTTTGAAGTCCAAAATTGGAGGGGTTAGCCTCCCCTATTGTGTTTTGCTTACTAGTCTAGCATGATCCATGTTTAGCTTATTAATCTAGCTATTTTTGTCTTAATTCCAACATGTTTTAGGACTGTTTCTAAGTGCTTGTTGCATTTGAGATTTGTTTTGTATACTTGTAGTGTAATTGTCCTCATAAGCTTGGTGTTTTAAGCATTAGACACCATCTTATTTGAGTTGATTGCATTTATTTATGGCTTTCCATACTTGTGATCACTCCTAATCACCTTTGCAACATCCCTCCTTTCTTGGCTTTTGTTTTGCTTTTAAAGTTGTTTCAAACTACTTGTATGTTTAAGTATGAGATTAAGATGTCATGCATAATGGTTTAATCCCTTTGGGGGTTCATTACCAATGGTATGATGTCTCTTTCATGCCCAAAGCAACTCTTGGTTTGAGCCCTCTTTCCATTAGAGGACTTAAATTCACCTTTTGTACTCAATTGATTAAAGAATAAATGGTAATCTAAAATGAAGTAATAAAATTGAGCCTAAAAAAAGGTGCAAGATAATAACTTGTTTGGGTTCAATCGGACGTTAATTGAACCCTTGAGTCTTGAGTCGTTTCATACTCATTAGTGATGAAAACGGTTCAAGATTCATTGTCAACTATTTCCCTTGATTTTTCATGATAGGGAGGTAGTTTTAAGAGTCTTGGTTTGTTGCATTCATTGAATTTGCACACTTTGCTCATAAGCCATCACGCAATGAAATTGCATCCATTGGTGGTTTATGGATCAAAGTTACTACTCCTTTGAGCTGTTCAAATGATAAAGAGGGCTAAATCGTGCAAACAAACCCTTGAGAATGCATTGTCTCTGCTCTATTTACTCTCTGTTGCAGCAGATAAGTTCTGTCATCAGTGGCCAGCAGGCCATCATCAGTGGACGGCAAGCCCTCTGCCAGCTACCAGTGCAAAATCAAACAGTGTTCTCCTAAGGCAGAATAGAGTTGGTCTAGAGGTGGAAATTAATGCAAGTGTTCTACTGTGCAACAGAGACATTCAGCAGCAGAAATAGTGGCTTTTTCGGGTGGAAACTGCATTCATGCATGAGCCTTCCATCGATCCTCGGGATCCGTGTTGTATATATTAGTGTTGTGCTTAACATGGTGGCTTTGTACTTAATTAGTTAGAATGGCTAATTAGTCTCATGTTGTAATTATTTTAATTAGCTAGATTAGTTACTTAATTTGGTTTGTAATAATTAGTGAAGTGGTTTAGCTAATTTAATTTGTAATAGTTAATTAATTAGCTTACCTTTAATTAGTTATCTAGTTAGTTCATTTGGACTCTCCTTCGTGAGAGCGCAATGCTGTAATAACGTGTATGTCTTCCAACCCCACGTCTTTCTCCCTTTTATTTACTAGCTTATGATGGTTAGTCTAGGGACATCATGTTTTGTTTAGCATACTTCATGTTTGCATCCACGTGTCTTGTATGTACCAAGGCTCGGTTCATCATTCTAACTTGTATTGTTAGTTTAATATTCTTTGAATACATGCTTAAACCGCATGTTATCAAATTGATTCATATGCCATATTAGTAGCCGAGCCTATTAGTTGCATTTTTCCATGCGTTGTATTAGTCATGTTGCATAAGTTAGGATCACGCATTTTTCTAACACTATCATTGTTTTTGGCTTGGAGTACTAGGTGAGCCTTTATTTGCTTCAGCATATCGCATGCGTGTGATTGTTGCCATGTTTAGCATATGTGCCATGAAACTAATTGGTTAATTGATAAACTGTTTGAATGCCTGTGGATGAAGGCTAATTGCTTGAATTGGAATAATTTGAGTAATGTTTATATGCGATCACTTTTTCAAGTGGTACGTATTCGAAACATTTTTCAAAACAAACATGAATCAAGTGCTCCAATTCCTACAAGTTAGTCTATACTTGTGTGTGCACATCACATAGTAATGCTAGCCTAATAATTAGAACAAGAGCATATAATGTAGATAAGAATCACATCATGATTAGTAGAGGCCGATCTTTAATCAGGCGAGAAGGGGTGCTCAATTCATAACCTTCCCCTCTCGTACCTAAGTTCTCGAGCTGAGGAAATCTTGGTGATAATGAACACGTGGCCTTTGGCATGAGTCATGGGTTTCCTAAATTTTCCAAAAATATTTAGGTGGCGACTCTGTATGTGGCAAAGCAGTCCATTTTTGGCAATTTGATTCAAAATCGATTTTCCAAAAGATTTGCCAAATTAGGACTCTTTGGTGTTTATCTATTTCACATTGCACTTGTCAGATCAGATTTAGAACCGTGGGAGTCTGATACTATACGGCTTGTTCATCTTCCGAAATGGGGCACGAAAAAGTCGAGCTACAATTTCTGGCGACTCTGCTGGGGAAATTCAGAGAAATTGACTCAAACTTCATGATATGAAATTTTATCTACACTTATATATTTCTTTGCATTGCATTTGCATTGGTGCGTTTAAGTCACTGTGTTTGCCATCTACTATTCTTGGACGGTTTGCTGGAGGCTTGCCCAAAAAGCTTGCCAAAAGGCTGACCGGTCACGGGCTCTGCCATGATGGGAACACAACCCTTGGATTTGGACTACCGCTGTACCTTTTGATCCTCCTTTCACTTCTCAGTGTTAGGTGCGAGAGGTATATTAGGTAGTCATGTTGAGATACCCTTTTAACCATTCGGCCTAGTTGCATATTAAAGCCATAGAGACTATTCCAAACTAGGACAGGATGCTCTCCCGAATACAGGATTGCGTGAAAACCACTTTGTTTGAATAGTGAACTCTAATTCTTGATGAAACTAGGACAGGGTAACCTTACCCCCTCACAGGGGTGTTTTGGCTCTCACTTAACTAGTATGTGCTTTACAGTGAAACTGTACAGGAATATGCGTATCAGATGCAAGCTTTGGTATCCGTTTTGGGGGCAGAATTCAGTATTAAGTGCAGTTCTACAACTTTGATTACATTTGTGTTGGTAATATCATTAGCTGAGGTGCTGTGCAGTTTTTGATTACTGCTTTCTTTTTGCTTTTTTTTTTTTTTTTTTTTGCTAGGTAGTATAACACCATAGCTTTGGAAAGTTTGGATATCCCCCAAGTGCTTTAGACCCAAGTCAGAAGGCATTGCAAAGCTAGAGATCTTGTTAGGGGACAGCTCGTGTTTACTTCACTCCCACCGGTTACAAGATAGAGGAAAGTTAGGTAGAGTTCCCCGGTCCAGTTTTTACAGCAGCCACCCCTCAATTCACCTGCATCCAGTCAGGCTCAAGGACAGTCTTCTACATCTAGTCTAGCACGAGATCACTTGCCTATTCCAATGGCACAGTATCCCCCAGTCAGTATGGAGGAATTGATTCATCATCTTCAACAAATAGTTGAAACTCTACAACAAGACACTGCTCATCAAGCTGAGGTAATAAATAGGCTGCAATAACAACAACCACAGCCATTAGTGGCTTCTGCATCTCATGTACCTCCTACGGGTATTCCAGCACCCGGAGCCACTGCCCATACTGCTAATGCCCATGTTGAAAATCAGGGTAATCCGGCAGAGCTGATCCCACCACAAGCCTACAAAGCACCTGTGTCTCAAACCGAGGCTCCGTTTGAGTTTGAGGTTGACCCAACTGTGCTTAAGGTCAACAAGCTAGAGAAGCTATTCAAGAGAGCACAAGGTGTAAATTCCATCCCCAACATAGAAGATGGGTATACCAACTCTGCAGTGACATTGCCAAATCAGTTCAAAATGCCGCACATCAATAGATTCAACAGCTCCGGAGATCCCATGGTTCATCTACAGCTATTTTCAGACATCCTGAGGCCGATGGGCCTGACCAGATTGCAGAAACTGTCTTTCTTTGGCCAGACCATGTCAGGAATAGCAGCCACATGGTATACGAAGTTGGAGGATTCCATGAAGCAAAATTAGGAGGAAATGGCTGAGGCCTTTATTGCTCAATACTCGTACAACACGCAGATTGAGGTCACAACTCGTGATCTTGAGGCAACACGCCAAAAGTCGAAGAAGGGCTTTTCAGAATTTGTGATGAGGTGGAGAGCTAAAGCTTCAATGATGACCACAAGGCCTTCTGAGAAAGATCAGATAAGGATGGTAGTCCGCAATCTGCACAGGAAGTTGTTGCAGAAAATGATCGTCCTACCTCTGTTCATGTTCACCAAGCTTTATGGGATGCGGGTTCAGATTGAAGATGTCATGAGACAAAAGCTGATTACAGATGAGAAAGAGCAGGCGAAGAGGCCTTTTGTGCGCAGTTCCAATGCTACCACTAGTGGTAGCACAGTTGCGAGGCCGTCGGATGTGAGCGTTGTCACTACTACAACCAAAATCGCCAATCCCTTTGCCAACACAGCTCCACAAACTTCAACCAACCCTGCCCAATCCCAGAGGACCTTTACCCAACTCTACATGATCCTATCTTAAGCCATGAAGGTGTTGGTCAAAAAGGGGCACCTTAAACTGTTAGAGCCTCGCCCATTACCTGATCCTCTTCTACCAAAACACAACCTAGATAAGTACTGCATGTTTCACTAGCAGCATGGTCACGATACCGACCAATGCTTCAAATTGCGTCATGAGATTCAAGACCTCATTGACAACAAGGTGATCGCACCACCCCAAAAACCAAATGTAACTACAAACCCACTCCCAGCCCACAATCAAGTTCTCCCACCTCAAAATCAAAACCTAATTCATACACTAGTTATCCCCTATGACCCCAGCATATATATTACCCCTTCCCACCTATCCCGACCAACAATGTTCATTCCTGAAAGCACAGATTTGTGCATGATGGACACATCCGCACTTCAACCTAAGCCTGTAGGGTGACAGTTGCAGTATAAGGAAGGCTAGTCTTAGAGGAAAGTACAAGTCTGTTGCTAGAGAGCTCTGAGGACTTATCTAAGGGGGTGTATGATCCAAGCTGTTACATTGTGCCGATTGATCAAGTCAAGCCGGAATTGGTGTTGCCAACTGTAGTGGAGGTTAATCTGGTTAGGGAGGATGGTTCGAGCCAAGGGTTGGATGATTGGCAGAACTAGAGGAGGATTTAGACAACCTACAGTTCTTTGACGAACAAAATCAAGGGTATGTGCAGATTGGCTGGTTTGATTTGAATGGATCCACCGACAACTCTGGGTGGCTGAATGATGAGCTGGACAAGGAGGAAGGAACTGAAGTCAAACCTGAGAAAAAGGAAGCAAAAATTACTGTAGTGGCCAGAAAGGCCGATGAAAAGGGAAAATTGCCGGAGAACACCGGTGTGGAAAATTTATCTCAGGAACTAGGCGCTATGAGCACTGTGGACACAGAACAGGAAGCTACACTGAAGCAGTTTGAACAACAGAGGGTTGAAGACAACCAGAAAGCAGTATTGGCCCAACAACCTTGGGGGGTACCGGTGATGTGAAAGTGATCCAAACGGAGCCGAACAACTGTTTGTCGGCTACCGGAGGTGTATGGTGGGATGATGTCGATTTGCATCTGGCCCACATCGACGAAGATTAGGGTGAGTGCCTTCCAAACAACACATGGTATGCGGAAGAGATAGATCACATGACAAGAAGTAGGCGGTATTTTAAGCCACCACACTTAGATCAAGCTGAGGCATCTGGGAAAGACAGTGAGGTTAAGAAACAGAAAGAGAAGCAGCTAGAATAAGAGGTAGTGTTAAAGCAGCTTAAGAAAATCCAAGCCGACATCTCAATTTGGGGTCTTCTCATGGCCTCCTGGGTGCATCGACAGGTAGTACTATCAGCAATAGACAAAGCTAAATTGTCCATTAACACTACCCGAAACAGCTTGTGGGATTAGTCTTCCCATGTGGCGCCAGGCCAACCCTAACCTTTTTTAACAAAGAACTGTCGCCGAAAGGCTCAGCTCACAACAAACCCTTGTACATATCTATTGAGTGCAGGGAAAAATGGGCACCGATAGTGTTGATAGACACCGGTTCGGCCATCAACGTATGTCCTTCCCACACGACTTATGCCATCGGTCTTAGACTAGCAGACTTTGTGCCCACGGCCCAAGTAATTCGGGCATATGATAATACAAGCAAGGAGGTCATGGGCACGATGCAAATCAGAGTCCAGGTGCGCCCAATTCAGCAAGATGTCGAGTTCCATGTCCTAGATGTGCCAGACACCTTCAACTTAGGGAGGCCCTGATTGCATCTTGTGAAAGCTATCTCCTCCACCCTCCACCAAATGTTGAAATACCCTTATGAAAAAGGAGTGGCGATTGTCTTCGGGAATTCATCCATCCATCCCCCGCCAAGGTAACTACACCAGTGCTAGAAATCATTTATGGCGAGGAGGATGTATTCCTCTCAGGGTTCACTTTGGCTGAGGCCTGGGTAGTGCAGACCATTCTAGCTACTGATGAGGACATGTATGTCAGCGCCTATAGACGCGCCCTCGGGGGCCTCATGCTACAGTTCGGACTCAAATTGTCATGGTTCTTAATCTGATCTCACAATGTGCAATATGAGATTGATAAATCACCAAAGAGTCCAAATCCGGCAAATCGTTTTGGAAAACTGATTTTTAAGAAAGAAGTGCCAAACATGGACTGCTTTGCCAGATATAGAGTCGCCACCTAAATATTTTATTTTGGGGAAATTTGGGAAACCCTGACTTGTGTCTAAGGCCACGTGTCCATCATCACCAAAGTTGCCTCGGCTCGGGAACTTGGGTACGATTGGGGAAGGTCATCTATGAGCACCCCCGCTCGCCCGATCCGAAGATCAGCCTGTACTAAGCATGATATTTTGTTTTGAAAACATATGTGTTCTTATTCCGGCTAATTAGCTAGAATTACTATGTGATGCGCACAACACACAAGTATAGACTAGATCGCCTAATTTGGAACAAAGCATCGCATTTTCGTTTATTTGGAAATTGTTTGAAGTTTGCTACTTGCAAGTAGGCTAAAACACAGATTTCAATGAATTGTTCCAATTCAAGTAATCCAGCCTTCACCCACAGGCATTCAGGCAGTTATATCACATAAGCAATTAGCCTCATGGCAAGCATGCTGTCATGTTGACACTCACATGCATGCAAGATGCTAAATCATAAACACTCACAGTGTACTCTGAGCCAAAACAAGAAACTAGTTAGAAATCAATGCATGATCCTAGTTCATGTTAAGATGGCTAATGCAACACATACAAAATGCAACTAAAATAGGCTCGGCTATTCTAGAATGGCATGTGAGATGCGACAACTCGATACATGTATTCAACTTGGAATTAAAATACGATGCAGTTAGTATGATGCGCCGAGCCCGGTGCATGCAATACAGATGAATGGATGCAAACATGCGAGCATAAGGATGCTAAATGAAATGTGCCCTAAAACTAACCATTGAAAGCAGGTAAGTAAAAGGGAGAAAGAAGTGGAGGTTAGAAGACATGCATCACACACACGCACGCTTATTACACAATTGCGCCCTCTTGATGGAGGAACCGAAAGAATAATACTAATTAACTAATTAACTAACTAACAAGCTACTTAATTAATTACACAACACTTAACTAATTAAACAAATTAATTAAGCTACAAAAGCAGTAAAGAGGCCTCGGGAAAAGGGACAAATGCATGCTCGGACGGCTTCGCTCGGAAATCCGTCGCTATGCTTCATGTTGCCTCTATTTGCACTGCTCTGTACCTCTGAAAACTGCACAAGTCTCAAGGATGCTCCTGAATCACCTTCTGGGTACTGTGAGAGGCCATCGGCCAAGAGGAAAGGCCATCGACCGAAGGGAACTGGTCATTGACCAATAATGGGGATCTCGGCCAACAATTTGTAGCCGACTGGCACTGCAGGAATGCTGTTTTGCTGAAGCAGAGGACAAACAGAGCATGGCAATGCATTTATAAGACAATGTATGCACGACCACCCTCCCTATCATGTCATGGGCTCAAGGAAGTATAGTCCTCGACCCTCGGGCCATCAATCACGCATCTTGATGCATGATGGCCAAAGGAGCCAAGTGTGCAATTTAATGTCAAATGAATGCACAAAAACACATAAGGAGCCCCAACCTCTATCATGCTTAATCAAGAGGCAAGGGATGCATGCTTAATGCTATGCAACCTAGATATGCATGTAAGCTAATGCAACATGAGCATGCAAACAAGCAATGTGCAATAGGCATACAACCTAAACAAGTAAACATGCAAGGGATGTAACAACAATGCCGATGACAAACATGCAACAACATGTGAGGCAAACATGTGACAACATGTAAAGGGACAAGTATGCAACAAGCATGTAACATACTAGCATGCAACAACATGCAAGGTACTAAATACGTAACAAGCATGCAACAACATGCAGGGATGGTCTTAAACTGAAATGGACAGCTCTCAAATAGGCCCAAATCAGTGGCCAATATGCTAGGGGATAAGGGACAAAACCGCATACAAACATGCATGGTGATTGGCCTAACACTTAAGCATTGAAGGTAAACTTTTAAGAATACTTAAAAGGAATGAAAGCATGCAAATGTGACAACATTACATGCTCTGGAATGATGCTAGGAGTGATGCCAAATCACATAAACAAATCATAATCATAGCATGCACAAGGCTTAAAGCCTAAGGCTATTGAAGGGATTCGAACCAAAGCTACACAAAACAAGGAGCATATGGCAAACATAACCCAAAACAGTCCCAAATCATGTTAAGATGATCCTAAAACATGCGAGGAATGAAGCCAAAACATGCTAGAACTAAGGACCAAAAGGACGAAGCAAACAAGGCCACGAAAGAGGTGTTACACTACACCTATCAAAGCCAAACATGGTATGACTTAAGCAACCAAAAACAGAGTTAAAGTATGTCAAAATGAGCCCAAAAACCCACTTAGATGGCATCCCAAATGCCTAAGCATGATAGCATACACAATGATACATTCATGATGCATAACATACCGACTCTTTAAAGCATTAAATAGGTTACAAGTGCAAGCATATGAGCATACCATATGGACTGAAATAGCATAACAAGTTATGCCAAACCACTGAAATGGTCGAAATAGAGCATGCTAATGACTTGGACACCCAAAGCTAACAAGCTAAAATGTATGATGGCTATACAAAGCATGGCATACATGGTTAAAACAACTCAAATCAGAGCTTAAACATGCTACAACAAGGCTAAAAGCTTCATGGAGTTGAGCCAAAATCATGCTAAAATGACATGTTACAACATGATGCATGTTAAGGCAAATCAAGGGATTACATGACAAGTATATGGTGCATGAAAGAGACCACTAAACCAACTTTGGACAGAGGTAAATCATGGCAAAATAACACCAAATACTTGCTGAAATGAAGCTAAAACAAGCTAAGCACACATGCTATAAACATAAGCCATTTATGCTAACATTCAAGACAATGAGGAGAGGGGATGACCCTCTCCTATTTAGGACACCAAAACCACCTCTCCACCACTGAAAATCCTCTGGATTTCAGTGGTAGAGAGGCCATGCAAAGCTAAAAGCAAGGGCCAAGAGGGATGGCTTAAAACAAGGCCTAACAAGGCCTAAGAGGGGGGAAACAACCCCAAACCTCAAAATGACCTTAAACAAAGTTCTAAAGTAAGTAAAAATAGAACTTTTATCAGTTATAATCTAAGCTTAAAACAATAAGCAAGAAGGCTAAAAGCTTAAGTCAGAATGGGTATCTAAAGCAAGAACTCACCCTTGTAGACCCTCTTCAAGAACAACGCTCCACAAGTTTTCTGAGTTCAAACCAACCCAAGAACACTGAAATCAACCTCCTACCACCTCAACAACCAAGGATGGTGTTCTAGTGTGTGTTTGTGTACAATAGTAAGACAATACTACTACTCTTTTAGACACAAAACAAAGCTAAACAAAGAAGAATAGATACAACACTATATCTATCCTCTCAAGAACAATTTTTCTGAACCTTGGAGTAGGGAGGAGGGGCTCCCTCTTTATAGAGGTTCAAATTCTAAGGCTTCCAAGAGAAGCTAAGCAAAGGGCAAATCCCTCCATACACATGTATGAAGGGGGTGAATTGTGGATGCCAGCTGCACCAGCTGGCACAAAATATCTACATAAAGCAGATGAACAGGGTTCGGCCACCAAAAATGGCCAATCGACCAACATAAGTGCCGACCGACCAAATATAGTGCCGACCGGCCAACACTCTTGGCCAATGGCAAGAAAAAGGGGCCGATGGCATCATGCCCTGGCCGGTGGGTTGAGGGCATGGCAAACAAGCCACCCTCTTCCCTTAGAAACAAAAACACAAGTGTTTGGTCCACAACCAAGCACAAAACAGACAAGTTTAGAGATCTTGAGGCAAGGCGCGTAGCCGAGACCTCCGAGAACTCAAAACGAACACAAGCATGGATGATCATCGAGTGTTCAAACAATGATGTCCAAGTCTTGAACCAAGTACTAAAACTGAACAGAGCATGGAAAGTGACTCAGACAACAACAAACTTGGAGTAAGGGCAGCACTGGCATGTCTCCTTATAGATCCTGCGACTGACTCAAAGAACTTGGGGGATAACCTTACCATTTCCATGATCGAGGAGGAACCAGGTGTGAACCCGTCCAGCAGTATTTTGGATGCATAGGAGGCACCATCTCTTATTTGGCAGCTGGAGGAGGGCTACCTGTCTAGTTCTGAGTCGGGCGATGAACTAGAATCTGATTCCACCGAGTTTGTGGAGTCGGAATCAAATTTCGGTTCTTCTAAGTTTGAGTCTGGTATCCCCGGGGGTGATAACCCGGATGCCAAGGTCTTATCCAAGTCCTCTTTTTCTTTTGCTTTTGTGTCGATTGTAACCGAAGATCTGGATCTTATAAATGAGAACGCTACAGATTCTGAGTATTTTTCTGTGCCGCTTATTTATTGTATTGACCAAGATTTTCAAAATTTTAATGAAAACAAAGAGGAAGGAATTCCTCTAGTTTTGAAAAACTTGATTAATCAAGAGAAAGAGAGGTTTGCTAAACCGTATGCTGACGAAATCATTACTATTAATGTGGGTACTGAGAAGAATCTGCGTCTTGTCCAGATCGGGTGCACGTTGTCTTCGGAGAAACGCCAGCACTTAGTCACTTTATTAAAAGATTTCAAAGATGTTTTCGCGTGGTCCTACGAAGACATGCCTGGAATCGATCTTGAGATTGTACAGCATTGAATCCCTCTTGACCCCGAGGCCAACCCGTCAAGCAGAAGCTATGTAGAGTCCGTCCGGATTGGGCGTTAAAAATCAAAGAAGAGGTCACCAAGTAGATCTAGATAGGTTTCTTGTTAGTATCTGAGTATCCGACTTGGTTGGCCAATATCGTCCTAGTGCCGAAAAAGGATGGCAGAATCCGAGTGTGTGTGGACTTCCAGGACTTGAACAGAGCTAGTCTAAAGGATGACTTTCCTCTGCCGCATATTGACGAGTTAGTGGATTTCACTTCGGGCCATGCATTGCTATCCTTTATAGATGGATTTTTTAGGTACAACCAGATTCTGATGGAGCCCAAAGACAGAGAGAAAACCGCATTCACTACGCCATGGGGGACCTACTGCTACCGGGTTATTCCGTTTGGGCTGAAGAATGCCAGGGCTACCTATCAAGGGCTGTGGACCACTATTCTGCATGACATGATCTACAAAGAGGTCGAGGTGTATGTGGACGACATGATTGTCAAGTGTAAAGAAAGAGAGGGCCACTACACCGCCTTGAAGAAATTCTTTCAACGGATCAGAGAATACAGGTTGAGGTTGAACCCGCAGAAATACACCTTTGGCGTAACAGCAGGAAAAATGCTGGGCTTTTTGATCACACAAAGGAGCATCGAAGTAGATCCTTCCAAAATCAAGGCCATCCTAGAAATGCCACCACCAAGGACTGAAAAGGAGGTGCGAGGCTTTCTAGATAAAGTGTAATTCATAAGACGGTTTATTTCCAAATTAACCTTGACTTGTGAACCACTATTTAGTCTCTTGAAGAAAGGGAAGAAATTCCGATGGGATGATCGAAGTCAATTTGCCTTTGAGCAGGTTAAGCAGTACCTTCAGAATCCGCTAGTGTTATCATCGCTAGAGCTAGGAAAGCCTTTGATTCTGTATCTGTCAGTAACAGACACGACTATGGATGCATGCTCACTCAGGAATTTGAAGACAGTGTGGAGAAAGCCATCTACTATTTGAGCAACAAAATGCTAGATTATGAGACCCGCTATACTCCGTTGGAGAAACCTTGCCTAGCCTTGGTATGGGCTACCAAGAAGTTGAGGCATTACTTGTTAGCTCACTCTGTAATCTTGGTTTCGAGATTAGATCCCATCAAATATCTCTTTGACAAACCAGCGCTTACGGGTAGGCTAGCCCATTGGTTGCTTCTCCTCTCCGAATTTGATCTCAAATATGTCACCCACAAGTCGCTCAAGGAAGAGCTGTAACGAAGTTCCTAGCAGATCACTCGGTAGAAGGGGATGAAGCGGTGGAATACCTATTCCCAAATGAAGCCATTCTGCAAGTTGAGGAGGAGACTTGGACGATGTACTTTGACGGAGCATCCAATCAATACGGTTATGGGATAGGTGTGTTGCTGATAGCAGCCGACGACTCCCATATACCTTTAGCCTTCAAACTCCGGTTCAAGCTATCCAACAATGAAGTAGAATATGAAGCGTGTATCGCTGGTTTAGAAGCCGCCGTGAAACTAGGGACAAAAAGATTGGACATTATCGGGGACTCGAACTTAATTGTTTCTCAAGCAAATGGAAACTAGAAAGTCAAAGAAGAAAAGATGAAGGTTTACTACCAGACCCTGGACGTTCTGATTCCTAGGCTTGAAAAGCTGACTTTCACGCATCTACTGAGGGAGAACAACAGGTTCGCTAATGCTTTAGCAACTCTGTCTTCTATGGTAGACATCCCACTTGAAGTCCGAATGCGTCTGATTATTATCAAGCAGAAATACACGCCGGCTTATGAAACTATCGCCGCAATAGATGAAGCACAAGACAAAAACCCTTGGTACTACAATATTTGGAACTTCTTGGAAAAGGAGATTTATCCACTAGGGGCAAATACCTGTAGACGTCCCGAACGCCCCGGGAGGGTTAAGTCCCGTTCTGTTCATATTGGGGTCACTACAGTTCAAGGACTCAAATGTCACGGTTCTTAATCTTGAACCAAAGAGTCCAAATCCGGCAAATCGTTTTGAAAACAGATTTTTTGAAAGAAGTGCCAAACATGGACTGCTTTGCCAGATAACAGAGTCGCCACCTAAATATTTTTTAAAATGGGAAATTTAGGAAACCCTGACTCGTTGCCAAAGGCCACGTGTCCGTCATCACCAAAGTTGGCTCGGGAACTTGGGTACGATTGGGGAAGGTCACTTCGTGAGCACCCCCGCTCGCCCGATCAAAGATCGGCCTCTACTAACCATGATATCTTATTTTGAAAACATTGTGAGTTCTTATTCCGGTTATTAGCCTAGGTTACTATGTGATGCTCGCAGCAAACAAGTATAGACTGAGTCGCCTGAATTGGAACAAAACATTTCATGTTTGTTTGTTTGAAAATGGTTTGATGGTGCTACCCACAGGTAGGCTAAGACGCGGATTTGCCACCCTCAGGTGGGCTTAAGAAAACATGATTTTGCCACTATCTAGTGGGCTTAAAACAAATAGTCAACGCATTGTCCCAATCCAAATAACTCAGCCTCCACCCACAGGCATTCAAGGCAGTTACATCACATAAGCATATAGCCTCATGGCAAGCATGCTATCATGGCAACACTCACACGCATGCAAGGATGCTAAAGCATAAAACTCACCGAGTACTCCAAGCCAAAACAGAAACTTTATTAGAAATCATGCATGATCCTAGATATACAGGAATGCCTAATGCAACACATGCAATAATGCAACTATAGCAGGCTCGGCTATTCTAAACATGGCGTATGAGATGCTACAGCTAACATGTATTCAATTTGGAATTGAAATACAAATGCAGTTTGTATGATGCGCCGAGCCCGGTGCATGCAAAACAGATGAATGATGCAAACATGCTGTCATACTGTATGCTAATTGAAATATGCCCTATATCTAACCATCGTAAGCGGGTAAATAAAAGGGAGAAAGACGTGGGGTTGGAAGACATACATCACACTCACACACCCTTATTACAGTTATGCCCTCGCGCAGAGGGTCCGAATAAATATACAGTCCGACATGACAGAACAATACAGATTTTCTAAGTAATTAACAATTTAAACTAAGAAAGCGATAGACTGGCTTGCAAGCCGGGGGCTGCCTCGCTTCTGATGAATATTGCATTTTGGGCTGCCTTTGCGCGGAAATCCACTGGGATGCCCAATTTAGCCTCTGTTTGCAACGTTTCTCGAAATACGCGCCAGACTCCGAAAAGTTGTTGATTCCTTGTTTTGCTGCGACAGAGAGCAAGAAAAGGGCATAGCAATGTATTTCACAAATTTATGCATGCCTCGATCCTCGCGCCACCAATCACGCATACCGATGCATGATGGCCGAGGAATCGGATTGCACAACTTAATATAGAATGAATGCACATGAATGCTACAACAAAAACCTAACTCCATCATGGGTTATCCGGAGTGTCGGCGACTGGGGAATTGAGACCCGTTCCGTCACTCGGAGTATGAAACGTACCTCGTTTCCCGTGCCCGGGCTAACTCCTATCCCGAACACAATGCAATATGCATGATATGCATGAAATGCAACTAAGATACAGCCTAGTATGCACTATGCTGATGAAAATGAGATGAAAATGAGACGTTTCGAAAAACGTGCACGCGGGCACGCAAACCGAGACGATGATGTGAAATGCAAATCGGATAAAACCGAAGTGCCTCGAAATGCGTGCCCACAGCCGCGTAAACCGAGGCGATGATGTGAAATGTAAATCGGATAAAACCGAAGTGCCTCGAAATGCGTGCCCACAGGCGCGTAAACCGAGGCGATGATGTGAAATGCAAATCAGATAAAACCGAAGTGCCTCGAAATGCGTGCCCACAGGCACGTAAACCGAGGCGATGATGTGAAATGCAAATCGGATAAAACCGAAGTGCCTCGAAATGCGTGCCCACAGGCACGTAAACCGAGGCGATGATAAAATGAGATGGAAATGCAAATTGGGCTTAAACTAACATGAGTGGACCTCAGCCACACTCACATCAGACGTCGTCGCGTAAAACAGAGGTGCCTCGAAGTGCGTACCCACAGGCACGCAAACCGAGGCATAGCCCGAAGGCATGAAATAGCACGGGAAATGATATGCAAGCATGCAAACCAAATTTCAGCACCTAAATGAAGGGGAAAACAGTCCCGAAATGATACGAAATGACAACCAATGCATGAAATCATCCCGAAATATGATTTTAAGTACCCGAAATGGCCTACGGCTATGCTAAACATGCAAAATTGATATATGAAAGCAAAAACAGTAGCAAGGCAGCCCCAAATATGGCATTGTTTCAGTACAAAGCAAGGCTAAACAAGAACCACAAGCATGGCAAATTTAGCATGCAAAAACGGGGAAAAAGAGGGGAATTACAAAGCAAGTAGTATATACAATGCTCAAACCAGAAAAATCAGTTCTACAAAATTAAAGAGG
This sequence comes from Camellia japonica, assembly GCA_030407325.1. Taxonomy (NCBI): domain Eukaryota; kingdom Viridiplantae; phylum Streptophyta; class Magnoliopsida; order Ericales; family Theaceae; genus Camellia; species Camellia japonica. The sequence goes on from JAPPVO010000002.1 coordinate 68,665,766, forward strand.
GACCAAAAACATGCACATTTACAGTAGATTAGATCCTCCAATTCAGTATGTAGATATGCTTAAAATAGCATGCAAAAATGAGCCAATAAAGGGGTACAACATGAGGTATCATAAGAAATCACCAAACAACTTTGGACCCTTAACAAAACATGAAGAATAGGTCATTTTAAGACATTCTCTAAGCCTGATTAAGGCTCAAATCAGTAGCTAAGCAAGCCTAACAAAGCATGCAATTTTACGGAAAATAAGGGGGGTACAACATGAAGTACCAAAAACATGCATCAAACAAATTTGGACCCTTAACAAAACATGAAGAATAGGTCATTTTAAGACATTCTCTAAGCCTGATGAAGGCTCAAATCAGTGGCCAAATAAGCTCAAAAAGGCATTCAAGATGGGGCCAAAGAGAGGTATAAAGAGAGGTACAACATGGAGGCCTCAAACCAATTTTATCCCTTCTACAATGTTGTAGAGGGACCTAAAATAAACTCAAACTCAGTTAATGGAATGCTCCAAAAATAAATGCATATAGGCTAAAAGTAGCATGCAAGTTTACGGTAAAATGGAGGAATTTCAAAGGAAGTGCATGCTAGAGCCACCAAACATGATGGAGCCCTTCTTCAATGTTGAAGAGGGACTCAATATAAGCCCACTAACAGTATATATGAGGCTCGAAATCAGATCATTCAAAAGCCAAACAAAGCATGCAAATAATTGGCATAAAAGATGCTATTGAAGCAAGTGCATGAAGGAGATGCCAAACAGGGTTGAGCCCTTCTACAATGTTGTAGAGGGGCTCAAAATAAGCACAAAACCAGAAGGGGTCAGAACCCAAAACAAAAAGCAAATAGGGCTAAGAAATGACTCAAAATTTTGCTAGAAAAAGGGATTTAGAGGCTTACCCTTGAAGATCCAACTTTGGTGGCCTCTTGGCTTGAAATTGTTGCCTCTTAGCCTCTGAAGAACACTTCCTTGCTGCTGTAATGGAAGTGGGGATGGTAGAGCTTAGGGTTGATGAAGGAATTAGCTAGGAAGCTTGAAGGTTTTTGAGTTTTTGGCTATGAAAATGGAGATTTTGGAAGATGAAGTGTTAAGAGAAATTGTTCCAACCCTAGCAAAGGAGGAGTTGGACCCTTCAAATAGGCAAGAAAAGAGTGTAAAAGGGAGGGAAAAGCACCCAAGCTTTCCCTCCCGAAATATCCCCCGGATGCCCGGGATATTTTGAAAAATATCCGGACAGCTGGAAAGGGCTGGAAAGCAGAAAGCTGGCCGGCCGGCCACCCCACCTGGTCGGCCAGCCACTCACCCTGGCCGGCCGGCCATGGCCCAAAAATGAAGTGAAAAATTGCTGGCCGACCACCATGTGTTGGTGTCCTCCCAGGTGTGTAGAATAAGGCCCCAAGGTCGGAAATTGGCAACACTGAAGCAGGAGCCACAACATAGAGCTTGAAGGAGAGGCTCAAAAATGAAATCCACAATTGCTGGCCGACCAGTAGTTTTTAGGGTCCTCCCATGTCCCCTGATCACAGATATGTAGCTTTGGTTGGAAGAAAATGGGCCTAGGGTGTTCAACATTAGCCCGGAAGTGAGCAAAACGGGCGCCGGAGGAGCGAAACTGGTTATCTGGGATAATTGCTGGCCTCCTACCCTCCAGTGATCTTCCTAATGCTGAAACAGAGGTACCTGCCAAAATTGAAAAAAAACTAATGAGAAATGAACGCTCGGGGCCCAAACCGCGCAGTTCGGGGTCCCGAAAATGGGCTGTAGGCACCGGAAGTGGTGTTCAGCAGCGAAGTGGGTATCAGGGGCCCCAGTGTTCCTCGGAATGATAAAACAGAGGTACCTGCCAAAAATCGGAGAAAACTGATGCGAAATGAATGCTCGGGGGCCAAACCGCGAGGTTCGGGGCCCGAAAACAGGCTATAAGCACCGAAAGTGGCATACGGCCACGAAGTGGGCATCAGGGGCCCCAGTGTGCCTCGGAATGATAAAACAGAGGTACCTGCCAAGAACCGGAGGAATCGGAGACGGTTGGGCAGTCCCGAACCGAGGCACACAGCCTGACGGCTCCGAGAACCGGGAACCGGGCTCCGAAATGGGCAAAATGGCCTACGGCCACAAAAAGTAGCACACGGCCACCGAGAGATAGTCTACAGGACTACTCCCTTCCCTCAGGAAAGAAAACAGAGAAAATTGAGTCTGGTTCGCAAACCGAGGCAGGGTACAAAAGAGAGTTCGGAAGTCCGGAGGCAGGGCGCACGGCCGCGACTCTGAGACTTCTGAACGAGCACAATATGCAATATCACCGAGCGCTCAATCGGTGACGTCTGAGTCTTAAGGTCGGTCAAAAATGGGGTGTCTACAATACCAAGGAAAAATGAGGAATACGGTGAATAGCCATCCAATTTATCATCTACGGAGGTAAACTGTATAAGAGGGTTCATCTAGGAATGCACAAGTTGTGTGTCGAAGAAGATGAATCAAAGCGCCTGATGGAGGCCATCCATGGAGTAGAGTGTGTAGCGCACATGAACGGAGTGATGCTAGCCCAGAAGATTCTTAAGTAAGGTTACTACTGGTCCACTATGGAGGACAATTGTATTTGTTTTGTTCGGCGATGCCACAAATGCCAAATTCATGCTAATCGCATGAACATCCCGCCATCAAAGCTGTACAACATGACTTCACCATGGCCTTTCTCAGTCTGGGGAATTGATGTTATCAGTGCAGTCACACCAAAAGGGTCAAATGGGCATGAATACATCTTGGTGGCAATTGATTACCTTACAAAGTGGGTGGAAGCCCAGTCCTTTGCAGTGTTGAAAGCATCACATGTGGCCAAGTTCATCGAAAACAATATCATTTGCCGATACGGAGTCCCAAACGAGATCATATCAGATAATGGCTCCCACTTCAAGAAAGAGGTGATAGACTTGTTAGAGAAGTATAATGTGGCTTTCCATAAGTCATCTACATACAGGCTACAAACCAATGGAGCCGTTGAAGCCGCCAACAAAACATCAAGAATATCTTACGGAAGATGGTTGAGACCTACCGGGACTGGCCAGATAAATTGCCATTCACACTCTGGGGCTACAGAACTTCAATCCGAACGTCTACAAGGGCAACTCCTTGTTCTCTTGTCTACGTGATGGAAACTATTTTTCCAATTGAATTAGAAGTCCCGTCGCTGTGAGTTATGGCTGAGTGTCAAATAGTAGAGGCGAACTCGCAACAGAGCAGATTTAAAAAGTTGATAACGCAGAATTGCCAAGGCTTTTAAAAAGAAAGTTTAGTCCCAGAATCTCAAAGAGGGGGATATGGTGCTGAAAGACAACCAAGCTCTCATTCATGACCCTAGGGGCAAGTTCAGGCCCAATTGGACTGGTCCTTACATCATCAAAACTATCTGGTCGAGTGGAACTGTTATTCTCATGGACTTAGATGGCCTGGAATTTTCACAACCGATCAACATGGACAAGTTGAAGAAATATTATCCCTGAGAAGCTCGCTAGGACGAAAACCCGGAAGGGCAACCTAGGAAAAAGTTAGAGCATGAAAAATTAGAAATAAAGAAAAATTGAGCTCGCAAGGTTGAAAACCCTAATGGGCAACTTTGGTAAAAGTTAGAGTGCAAAAGGAGAGAGTTAATACTCAAGTGAACCTGTACCGAACTACGTAAGGCCTAATTCCCATCTTCGAGATACGTAGGCAACTTCATCCTGAAGTTCGGCCGTAATCACCTGCAACTCAACTGTCTTGTCCATGTGTCTGATCAGGTCATCTTTGTCTATCCATTATCTAAGAGTTCGGTTGTGATCTTTATTTTGAGAGAAGAGCTGGTTATAATGCAGAGCAATGGTGTTCAATCAAGGGGCAGTTTATGATCTTTTGATTCGAGGTTGTACATCTTGAGGATTGATTTCATGTGTGTCAAGTGGTGATCGTTTTCGAAAATGGTTTTGGAAAGTTTTAATAAAAGTTGATTTTGTTCAAAATTTTACCTTTTACAACTTAGACCATTTTTGGACCAAAAGGAAAATTTTCAGTGTTTACAACTTTAATTTCATTGATTTCAACATAAAATTTCTCCAACTCTCTGATACAAATCAAAGTTGCTTTTATGACATCGAAAAAACTGAAAAGAAAGGTCAAAGCAATAAACTAGGGGCGTAGGTGAGTCAGGTGCTCCTGCGTCCTCTGCTCATGCTTATGGAAGCTTTTGAAGCCAAAGTGGGCCCAGTTTGTGCCTCATCCTCGAGCCAAGCCAAACACTCGCCAGAAAGAGCATAACTGAAACTAGGGGCAGTGGCCAGAAGCTCTCTTGTCGTCCAGGCAGTGAGGTACCTAGCCAAGTGTGAGCCACAGATAGGGAATGAAACTGGGTACTCTACCCCCTCCTCTAGGCGGGTCTGATCATGCCCAAACTAACATCTGAACTGGAAAGGAAAATAGAACACGTAGTGCGTGAGGCCAATCAACTGTATGCCAGGTTGCTGAGCCATGCTGTAACTCATCTCAGTCAGATTAAGCCAGGGGCAACGCCAAGCTATGTCAGCAGCAGACCTGTTGCATATCCAGTCGCACCACCACCCCTCGTTGGGAAAATCCACTAGTTGGTGGTGGAAGAAATAGCCTCAAGCTGAGTACTCAGGGCAAGAGTCCACTACTTTCAGTTTATCCATAAGCCACACCTGGAAAGGGATGAAAGAAAAGAGAGATTAAAGAATAAAGAGATGTATGTTGAGAGAAAAGTGTGAAAAGGGCTTTGAGAAAAAAAAATAGAGTATGAGTGCCGAGTGATGTGAGAAACACATATGAAAAAGGGTGGGAAACAATACCTAAAGAAGTAGTGGACTCCCCGCGAATCTGGTAGTCTCTCGCCGATAAAAGGCGTCTAAGCCCATCAAAGTCTCGGCCAGCGCCAAACTAATGCAACTCTTGCCTTCTTTCAAACATTGGGCTACTTCGATCAATCGAATGTTGGATCCGCCAAAACTAAGGGCAAGAAGGAAATGTGCAAGCATACATAAGCAGAGGGCATGTTGCCAAAAACCTCATCAAAGAAGGTTGCCTCGGTCACCGATATCAGAAAATCGATGAATCAAGATGGGAATGTCTAGCTCTCCATTATGGGCCAAAGATCGAGCCTCGTGCAGAGCGAGCCCACACATTCGTCCCAAAGCTTGGGCATGGCCAAAATGGGGCTGAGGCATGATTTCCTCATCGCGCCGGTGTAGACACTCCATTTTTTACGACCCTTATGACTTGGACATCATCGCTTGCACACCCAATGATGAGTCTACATGCTTGTCAAGTGCTCAAAGTCCTCAGTGGAATGCCACAGCTTTGAGCCTTTCAAACCCTACACACCTATTGCCTCATTTTTGGACCAAATCCAGTGATTTTCAAGCCTGCAACCCCTGGTGGCCTGTCAGCCACCTCTTTGGGCTGCCGGCCATCACTTTTGGTTGCCGGCCACTGATGTGGCCTACCGGCCACCAACATCTTTTGCGGATATTTTGTGACAGTTGTGCCAGCTATTTGCACAGATGCTTGCATCTGCTCCCACATGTATGGATGGATGTTTCTGAGGGAGTTGCTTGGTTTTTCTATATATAGAGGACCTCCCCTCTTTCCATGGGGTTAGAAAAATTTTGGAGCAAAATGTTTCCTCTCTTTACAATTCTCTCTCTCTTACAAATTTCTCAACCTTTGCCTATACACTCTAAACCAAACCTTCTCATCTTTGAGCTGAGGTAATTTTGAGCTTGGTTTGAGCTCTAAAAGTGTGTGTTTGTCTTCATTTGTTGCCTAGAATTGGTCTTCTCTTCAAGAGGTATAAGGCTTTGCTTGATGCTTTGTTTTATTTGCTATTATTCTAACTATTTTTCCACTGTTTCTGGGTAGTAAAAACTCTATATTTTTTGGCTGAAACTTGGGTTTTAAGGCCAATAAAGGTTGAGGGGTGGTCCACCCTTCTTTACACCTTGCTTTCAAGGCCTTTTCCCTTATGTTTCCCGCCAAAGCACTATCTTTTTTTGAGCTTTTAAACACTAATTTTCAAAGTTATTTCAGTGGATAAAATTATGTTTTGAAGTTCAAAATTGGTGGGGTTAGCCTCCCCTCCTTGTGTTTTGCTTACTAGTCTAGCATGCTTCATGTTTTAGCTTATTAATCTAGTTATTTTTGTCTTAATTTTAGGACTATTTTTAGACTATTTTATGACTGTTTGTAAGTGTTTGTTGCTTTTAAGCTTTGTTTTACATGCTTGTAGTGTAATTGTCCTCATGAGTTTGGTGTTTTAGGCCTTAGACACCATCTTATTTGAGTTGATTACATTTATTTATGGCTTTCCATACTTGTGATCACTCTTAATCACCTCTGCAACCTTCCTTCATTCTTGGCTTTTTTTTTGCTTTGAAAGTGGTTTAAAACTACTTGTTTTTTTAAGCATGAGATTGAGATGTCATGCTTAATGGTTTAACCCTTTGGGGGTTCATTACCAATGGTATGATGCCTCTTTCATGCCTGAAGAAACTCTTGGTTTGAGCCATCTTTCCATTAGAGGACTTAAATTCACCTTTGGACTTAATGAAGTAAAGAATGGATGGTAATCTAAAATGGAGTAATAAAATTGAGGCAAAAAAAAAAAGAGCAAGATAATAACTTGTTTGGGTTCAATCGGACATTAATTGAACCCTTGAGTCTTGATTCGTTTCATACTCATTAGTGATGAAAATGGTTCAAGATTCATTGTCAACTACTTCCCTTGATCTTTCATGATAGGGAGGTGGTTTTGAGAGTCTTATTTTGTTGCATTTATTGAACTTACACACTTGGTTCATAAGCCATCATGCAATGAAATTGCATCCATTGATAGTTTGTGAGTCAAGCTTACTACTCCTTTGAGTTATTCAAATGATAAGGAGGGGTAAATTGTGCAAACAAACCCTTGAAAATGCACTGTCTCTGCTCTACTTGCTCTCTGTTACAACAGGGAAGTTCTATCATCAGTGGTCACAGGCCCCTATTGGTGGCCGGCCGGCCATCTTTTGTAGCCGTAGGCTAGCTTCAGTGGACAATAGGCCCTCTGCCGGCCACCAGTGCAAATTCAAACAGTGTACTCCCCCAGCAGAACAGAGTTGGTATGGAGGTGGAAACCAGTGCATGTGATCTACTGTGCAACAGAGGCATTTAGCAGAAGAAACATTGACTTTTTTAGGTAAAAACCGTATTCATGTTTGAGCCTTCTATCGAGCATCGAGATCTGTATTATTAATACATTAGTATTGTGCTTAACATAGTGGTTTTGTACTTAATTAGTTAGAATAGCTAATTCGTGTCGTGCTGTAATTATTTGATTAGCTAGAATAGTTAGTTAATTTGGTTTCTAATAATTAGTTAAGTAGTTTAGCTAATTTAATTTGTTTTGTAATAATTAGCGTAGCTAGTTAGCTAGTTGGTTCATTCCGACTCTCCTCTATGAGAGCGCAATGTAATAATGTGTATGTCTTCTAACCCCACGTCTTTCTCCCTTTTATTTACTAGCTTATGATGGTTAGTTTAGGGACATCACGTTTTGTTTAGCATGCTACATGTTTGCATCCATTTGTATTACATGCACCAAGGCTCGGTTCATCATTCTAACTTGCATTGTTTGTTTAATACTTCTTTGAATACGTGCTTAGACCGCATGCTATCAAAATTGCTTCATTTGACATATTAGTAGCCGAGCCTATTAATTGCATATCGCATGTATTGCATTAGTCATAATTGCATAAGTTAGGATCATGCATCTTTCTAACTTTATCTTCTTTTTTGCTTGGAGTACTAGGTGAGCCTTTACTCGCTTTAACTCGCATGTGTGTGATTGTTGCCATGTTTAGCATGCTCGCCATTAGGGTAAGTGCTTAATTAATAAACTACTTGAATGCCTATGGATGAAGGCTAATTGCTTGAATTTGAATAATTTGAGTAATGTTCTTATGCGATCACTTTTTCAAGTGGTATATATTCGAAACAATTTTCAAAATAAACATGAATTGAAATGTTCCAATTCTTGCAAATTAGTCTATACTTGTGTGCGCACATCACATAGTAATGCTAGTCTAATAATCGGAAAAATAGCATATAATGTAAATAAGATTCATATCATGATTAGTAGAGGCCGATCTTTGATCGGGCGAGCGGGGGTGCTTAATTCATGACCTTCCCCTCTCGTACCCAAGTTCCCGAGCCGAGATAATCTTAGTGATGACGGACACGTGGCCTTTGGCACGAGTCATGGGTTTCCTAAATTTCCCAAAAACACTTAGGCGGCGACTCTGTATCTGGCAAAGCAGTCTATTTTTGGCATTTTTTTTTCCAAAATCGATTTTTCAAAAGATTTTCCGAATTGGGACTCTTTGGTGTTTATCTATTTCACATTGCATTTGTGAGATCAGATTCAGAACCGCAGGAGTCCGATACTGTAGGGCTTATTCGACTTCTGAGAGGGGGCACGAAAAAGTCGAGCTTTAGTTTCTGGCGACTCTACTGGGGAATTTAGAGAACTTGACTTGAACTTCATGATAGGACATTTTATCTACACTTATATGTTTCTTTGCATTGCATTTGCATTGGTGCATTTAAGTCACTGTGTTTGCCATTTGCTATTCCTGGACGACTTGCTGGAGGCTTGCCTAAAAGCTTACCAAAAGGCTGACTGGTCACAGGCTCTGCCATAATGGGAACACAACCCTTGGATCTGGACTACCGCTGTACCGTTTGATCCTCCTTTCACTTCTCGATGTTAGGTGTGAAAGGTATATTAGGTAGTCTTGCTGAGGTACCCTTTTGACCATTCGGCCTACTTGCATATTGAAAGCCATAGAGACTGTTCCAAACTAGGACAGGATGCTCACCAAAATACTGGATTGCGTGAAACCGCTTTGCTTGAATAGTGAACCCTAGTTCCTCACGAAACTAGGACAGGGTAACCTTACCCTCTTATCGGGGTGTTTTGACTCTCCCTTAACTGGTATGTGCTTTACAGTGAAACTGTATAGGAATGTACGTATCAATTGCAAGTTTGGTATCCGTTTTGGGGGACAGAATTTAGTGTTGAGTGCAGTCTTACAGCTTTGATTACATCTGTGTTGGTAACGTCATTAGCTAAGGTGTTGTGCGGTTTCTGATTACTGCTTTCTTTTTTTATTTCTTTTTGCTAAGTAGTTTAACACCATAGCTTCGGAAACTTCGGATATACCCCAAGTGCTTTGGACCCAAGTCAGAAGGCTTTGCAAAGCCGGAGATCTTGTTAGGGGACAACTTGTGTTTACTTCACTCCCACCGGTTATGAGATGGAGGAGAGTTAGGCAAAATTCACCGGTCCAATTTTTACAACAGTCACCCCTCAACTCGCCTACATCCAGTCAGGCTCAGGGACAATCTTCTACATCTAGTCCAGCACAAGATCACTCGCCTATTCTGATAGCACAGTATCCCCCAATCAGTATGGAGGAATTGATCCATCATCTTCAGCAAACAGTTAAAACCCTGCAACAAGATGCTGCTCGTCAGGCCAAGGTCATAGCCCATCAGGCTGACGTAATAAACAGGCTGCAACAACAACAACTGGAACCAGCAGCGACTTCTGCATCTCATACACCTCCTACGGGTATTCCAACACCCGGAGCCACTGCCCATACTGCTAATGCCCATGCTAAAAATCAGGGCAATCCGGCAGAGAAGATCCCAACCCAATCTTCCAAAGCACCTGTGTATCAAACCGAGGCTCCATTTGAATTTGAGGTTGACCCAACTGTGCTTAAGGTCAACAAGCTGGAGAAGCTATTCAAGAGAGCACAAGGGGTTAATTCTATTCCCGACATAGAAGACGGGTATATCAACTCTGCAGTGACATTGCCAAATCAGTTCAAAATGCTGCACATCGATAAATTCGACGGCTCTAGAGATCCCACGGTTTATCTACAACTGTTTTCAGACATCTTACAGCCGATGGGCCTGACCAGATTGCATAAACTGTCTCTCTTCAACTGGAACATGTCAGGAATAGCAACCATATGGTATGCAAAGTTGGAGGATTCTATGAAGCAGAACTGGGAGGAAATGGCTGAGGCCTTTATTGCTCAATACTCGTACAACACGCAGATCGAGGTCACAACTCATGATCTCGAGGCAACACGCCAGGAGCCGAAGAAGGGTTTCTTAGAATTTGTGACGAGGTGGAGGGCTAAATCTTCAATGATAACCACCAAGCCTTCCAAGAAAGACCAGATAAGGATGGTAGTCCGTAATCTGCATGGGAAATTGTTGTAGAAAATGATCATCTTACCTCTGTTCACGTTTACTGATCTCCATCAGATGGGGGTTCAGATTGAAGACGCCATGAAACAGGGGTTGATTACTGATGAGAAAGAGCAGGCTAAGAGGCCTTTTGTGCGCAGTTCCAATGCTACCACCAGTGGTAGCACAGCTGCGCGACTGACGGATGTGAGCATTGTCACCACCACAACCAAGACTGCTAATTCCTTTGCCGATACAGCTCCACAAACTTCAGCCAACTCTGCCCGATCCCAGAGGACATTTACCCTACTCTACATGACCCTATCTGAAGCCATGAAGGTGTTGGTCAAAAACGGGCACCTCAAACCATTAGAGCCTAGCCCACTACCTGATCCTCTTCCACCCAAACACAACCCAGCCAAGTACTGTGCATTTCACCAGCAACATGGTTTCGATACCGACCAATGCTTCAAACTGCGTCATGAGATTCAAGACCTCATTGATAACATGGTGATCGTACCTTCCCAAAAACCAAATGTAACTACAAACCCTCCCCCAGCCCACAATCAAGTTCCCCCATCTCAAAATCTAAACCTAATCCATACACTGGCCACCCCCTACGGCCCCAGCATATATATTACCCCTTCCCACCTACCCAGACCGACGGTGTTCATTCTTGAAAGTAGAGATTTTTGCATGATGGACACGTCCGCACTTCAACCTAAACCTGTGGTGGTGACAATTACAGTAAGAGGGAGGCTGGCCTTAGAGGAGAGTACGAGTCCGTAGCTAGAGTGCTTTGAGGACTTGTCGAGGGGTGTACGATCCAAGCTACTACATTGTGCCAATTGATCAAGCCAAGTCGAAAGTGTTATTGCCAACTGTAGTGGAGGTCAATGTGGTTAGGGAGGATGGCCCAAGCCAAGGTTTGGATGATTTGGCAGAACTTGAAAAGGACTTAGACAACCTATAATTCTTTGACGAACAAGATCAAGGGGATGTGCAGATTGACTGGTTCAATTTGAATGGATCAATAGGCAACTCTGGGTGGTTGAGTTACGAACTAGATAGGGAGGAAGGAACTGAAATGAAACTGGAGGAAAAGAAAGCAGGAATTGCTGTAGTGGCTGGAATGGCCGATGAAAATGGGAAACTGCTGGAGAACACTGTCGTGGAAAATTCAGCTCAGGAACTAGGCACTATGAATACTATGGGCACAAAACAGGAAGATGCGCTGAAGCAGTTTGCACAAGATAGGGTTGAAGACAACCAGGAAGCAGTACTGGCCCAACACTCTGCGGGAGATACTTGTGATGTGAAAGTGATCCAGACGGAGCTGGACAACTATTTGTCGACTGCCGAAGGTGTATAGTTGGATGATGACGATCTACATCTGGCCCACACCGACGAGGACTGCGGTGAATGCCTTCTAAACAACACTTCGTACGCAGAAGAGATAGATCACGTGACAAGAAGTGGGCAGTATTTTAAGCCACCGCACTTAGATCAGGCCGAAGCATCTGGGAAAGACAGAGAGGTTGAGAAATAGAAAGAGAAGCAGCTGGAAGAAGAGGTAGTGTTGAAGCAACTAAAGAAAATCCAAGCTGACATCTCAATTTGGGGTCTTCTCATGGCCTTCCAGGTATATCGACAAGCAGTACTGTCAGCAATGGACAAAGCCAAATTGTCTATTGATACTACCGTTTAATAGCTTGTGGGATTAGTCTTCCCAGGTGGTGTCGGGCCAACCCTAACCTTTTCTGACAAAGAACTGCCATTGGAAGGCTCAGCTCACAACAAACCCCTGTACATATCCATTGAATGCAAAGAAAAATGGGTACCGGTGGTGTTGATAGACACCGGTTCGGCTATCAATGTCTATCCTTCCCGTGCAGCTTATGCTATCAGCCTTAGGTCGGCAGACTTTGTGCCCACAACCCAAGTAATTCGAGCATATGATAATACGAGCAGGGAGGTTATGGGCACGGGTAGTGCAAACCATTCTGGCAACTGATGAGGGCATGTAAGTCAGTGCCCAATCTATTTATGTCATGAACAAACTACAGCATGTTCCAGGAATGGGACTCGGAAGAAGTGGCCAGAAAGACGTCATAGCATTGACAGACGTACCACACAATCCACATGTGTGACAACCCAACTCCGTATTATGCTAATTGATTTTAACTATGCTTATAATTATGAGCTTTATATGATTTTGAATGTTAAATTATATGATTATATGCATTTGTGAAATTCTACCTGTTCACCGTAGGAAAACCTGTTTGATTTTCTACTATAAAATTTAAATTAAGGGCCGTAGAGACGTCAGAAATCAAAATTGATTGTACCATCGTAATTGGCATAATTTTTAGAGCCTATGATAAAATTTAATTAGAAATTGATTTGGATCAAAATAATTAGATTTAGAATGATTAAATTAGAGCATTGTTACTTAGCCATCAAGTTGATTAACCAAGCCTATAAATAGGCCTATATACACTCAATTCTTTCTTTTGAACTCATTTTTGGCTGAAAATACACTTTAGAGAGAGAGAGAGAAAGGGCCAGTTCTACAGAGAGAGGGGAAGGGAAAAATCATAGAATTGTCTCAAACCTTGAAGATTTGGAAGGCCAAGCTCCAAGAATGAGCTAGAATTTGGGAGTTTGGAGCCTCTAGGTGAGTAACTACCCTTTAAATCATGAGTTCAAGCTTAAAATATGTGAACACAAAAGAATTGATGATCAAACACAAGATTTGAATGGTGTATGATGAAATTGAAGGCAGTTATATCCATGCATGTAAGAATTTTTATGAATTTGTATAATTTGGCACGAGGCATGTTAAATATGAAGAATTGAGTACCAAAGCTTACATGCATGCATAATTTTGTTGAGCTTTATGACTTTGATCATCATTTGTATCATTTGACATGAAGTTGAAGTCTACATTTCACATGCATGCATCATCCTTGAAGATATAAAGCTTGGTAGCTTGTGTTATGAAGTTGTCAAGAAGAATGTTAAATGATTTGGGATTTGGAACATGGCTTTAAGCAAATTAGACTCAATTTGCCTTGTTCTTATATTGTATAATGTTTACCATGATTTTGTACTAAAAATGTGAATTTTGAGCCTTTGAATATGTGTTTGAGCTTCAAAAGAGTTCTGGAAAACCCAGAATTTGACTTGTCCGCTCAAGCAGGGAAAACGCCGCTCGAGCATAAAAATCAAGCTCCCAGAAGTTTTGCAGACAGAGATGCCCGCTCGAGCGAGAGGATCAGCCCTCGAGGGGCCAGTCACAGGTTTTGACTCCTAGCTCAAGCGACCAGGGTCACACTCAAGCGTAAAAATGAGTTAACCAGTACTTTTGCAGACCCAAGGGATCCGCTCGAGCGACAAAAGCTGCGCTCGAGTGAGGCGCCCTGTTTCAGAATTTTTGAAAAATTGATTATGTTTCATTTTCCGTTCTCTTTCATTTCTAAGCACTCTTAGGCATGCATTGAACATTGTAAATGAATTTAAGAGCATGAAAGGAGCCTAAGAGCATTAAGCAAATTAAAGAACGAATTGAATTGTATTATGACCCGATGTGTTATGAATTATGTAGGGTCAAGTGTGCAAGGGCGAATCAAGCACCGAACCAGTGAGTAGTAATATCTTAGTAAAGATATTTTTGTATATGCATTATTTCCTAGATGTTGCCTACATGGTAATTTCTAAACTTATGAATTGTACTATGAATGAGTATTCTATCCGCCCGTTTTGTGGAAGAATCTGTAAAGTGAATGTTGTGAAAATGGAAAATGGGCCTAAGGTCATTTGGTATATTTGACAAGGATATATAGATTGGGCCTAAGGCCGTTTGGACTGTTTAACAAGGTGGACTGAAAGTCATCTTATGCATGAATTGGGTCGAAGGCCGTTTTGTATGATTGATGATTGGACCAAAGGTCGTTTTGAGTATGAACACGGATGTGATCATAATTGTATGCGCATAGCTATGAATATGAGAATATTGGACCCAAGGTCATTCAGTATTATGATATAAAAGACCAATGGTTATTGGTACATGGATCCATTAGACCTGAAGTCAGTCTATGAATGAGTATTGGACCCGAGGTCGTTTTGTATACAATGGACCTGAGGTCATTTTGAGTATGAATTGGACCTGAGGACATTTTGTATATGAATATGATGTATTGGACCCGAGTTCGTTCTGCTTGGCTATGATCTATAAATTTTGATATGAATGGGAATAGTAGTTCAAATGTTTAAATAAGTAAACTTAGCATTATGAACGAATCTCATTCAGTAACCTCTTTACTCTGGTATTATTCACTGGGCATTAGCTCACTGTTTAACCCCAACCCCAGTGAGCGTTGAGAGACCAAGTCTTGTAAGGTCAACCGAGGTCACCTCATGCGGAGGCTCTACTTTTGTTTCACCCTTCTTTTTGTTCTTTTGCGGTCATATGACTGAACTTGTATATCTTGGTCTTGGAGTTTTGTTTTTGCTGAATGATGTCTTCTAAATGATCCTGGACATATATATACTTATACAATATGAATACTTGTGTGGGTGAGTTATTAGATAACATGAGAATGTTTTGGTTAAGCCATGTATGCACAGCTCGTTGGACAATTGAAAAATTTTACTTCCGTAATCTGGCCCCCTATTATTAAATATGACAAAATTTCTGACTGAGGCCACAGGTAATCTCAGGATTACTGGCTGATTATGACTCTAATCCTTAGGGGCGGGTTGGGTTCATGACAAAGTGGTATCAGAGCAAGAGTAATAACTCACACACTTGTCCAAATGAGCAATAGAGTGTCTAGAAAAAGTCTAAGTTGCATTCATGTGATAATTATATGCTTGGATACAATGAGGAATTGCTAAGTGATTTGAAGTATGCAACTGTATGATGTATATAACTGTTGCCTAATTACATGAATGTGCTCTTTTGTATATGAATATTGTGCATATTTTCTATGTGAAATATAATGCAAGTCTCATTAGATAATGGTGAGAACAAGAGCCGATGAGCTAGAAGAATCCTCCACTACTCGACTAGACCGAATGGAAAGAATGATACAAGACATGGCAAAAACGCTAAGGTAACAACAGCAATGGCAACAACAGTGGCAACGTCCGCAACCCCCGCCGCCGGTACAACCTATACCGGATATGCAAATGATGACCGAACAATAACCCTCACTAAAGAATTCAAGAAAATGAAGCCACCGATGTTCCATGGAGGTGTAGACCCATTGAAGGCTAAAGCTTGGGTCCTTGGTATTGAAAAATTATTTGAGTTATTTCTATGTCTGGAGACACAAAAAGTACAATTGGCCACTTTCATATTAGAAGATGAAGCGAGAAGGTGGTGGATGCTAGTCCGTGATGATAACAAGGGCATTGATTGGACACAGTTTCTTGCACTCTTTTATGAGAAATACTTCCCTCGGTGCGTTCGTGATAGAAAGGTGTCGGAATTTGAAGGGTTAACGCAAAGCAATATGATCGTGGCAGAATATGAAGCCAAGTTCACCGAGTTGGCTAGATTCGCCTCACACATGGTTGACACCGACTACAAAAAGGCGAGGAAGTTTGAAAGTGGTCTTCGTAATGGCATTCGAGAAAGAGTGAATGTGTTGAAATTGCCCACCTATGTTGATGTGTTAGACAGAACCTTAATGTCAGAAACTAACATGGCCAGCCGAGGCAAGCCACCAGCCGACTGGAAGGTTAAAAGACAAGGCTTTTTCTCAGGAAAGAAACTATCAAAGAAACAAAACACGAGGTCCTCAAATACTTCGAGCTCCACCAGGAACACGGTGCCAACATGTACTCAATGTGGTAAGAGGCACCGTGGAGTGTGTTACCGTATCTCTGGGGCATGTTATAGATGTGGGGAAATGGGGCATATGGCAAGGGATTGCAACCGAACTTAACAAAAAAAAAGAGATGGAGACCAACTGTTAGTACAACCGGATCTATCCCAAAGCCGAGTAATACTACGAGGCCTGCTGCCACTAGAGACACAATGAGGCAAGGGAGAGTTTTTGCACTTGTCCCAGGTGACACACGGAACACTAACGCCACTATCTCAGGTACTATTTCTATATGCAATCAAGATGCTTTTGTGTTAATTGATTCCAGCTCAACATATTCTTTTGTGTCTACTATATTTATATCTAGATTGACTAGACCCCTAGAAACATTGCCATATTTGCTATGTGTATCTACTTCATCCGGGGAATCTGTATTATGTGCATCTATGTACCGTGTTTGTAACATACAAATTGGCAATACTATTCTGTATATGGATTTGTTACCCTTGGATATTCGACACTTTGATATAATTCTGGGTATGGATTGGCTATCAAAATATTGTGCCACTATTAATTGTATGACAAAACGGGTTGTGTTTAAACCGCCAAGGCATGTTGAATTTGAATTTGTGGGAAATGGGGTAGTGCCTCCACCTTATTTGATATCTGCAATGAAAGCATGTAAATTGATCAGGAAAGGATGTCAGGGATACTTGTGTAGTGTGTTGTCCGAACAATCCATGAATGTTGAATTGAATAATATTCCTGTTGTTCGAGAATTTATGAATGTATTTCCTGATGAACTGCTAGGTGGATTGGTAGATAGGGAAATAGAGTTTTCCATTGATGTTGTCCCCGGCACCCAGCCTATCTCAAAAGCTCCCTATAGAATGTCCACTCCTGAAATGAAAGAACTGAAAGAACAGTTGCAGAACCTATTAGATAAAGGGTTCATTCGACCAAGCACTTCGCAGTGGGTTGCTCCGATGTTGTTTGTAAAGAAGAAAGACGGAACCTTACGTTTGTGCATTGACTACCGGGAACTCAACAGGTAACGATCAAAAATAAATATCCATTGCCCCAAATTGACGATTTATTTGATCAGTTACAGGGTTCACAAGTCTTTTCAAAAATTGATTTGAGATCCGGCTACCACCAGTTGAAGGTGAAGGTAGAAGATGTTGAGAAAATTGCATTCAGAACGAGGTATGGTCACTATGAATTTCTTGTTATGCCGTTTGGAGTGACTAACGCCCCTGCAACATTTATGGATCTTATGAATCAAACTTTTAAGCCTTACCTTGATGAATTTGTGTGGTTTTTATCGATGATATCCTAATATATTCAAAGGGAATAGAACTGTCTTGCAAATGCTTAGAGAGAAGAAATTATTTGCTAAATTTACGAAAAGTGAATTTTGGATGGATGAAGTTGTTTTATTAGGGAACGTCATTAACAGAGATGGGATTTCAGTAGACCCACAGAAGATTGAGGCAATTATAAATTGGCCTACACCAATAAATGTAACTGAAGTCCGCAGTTTCATGGGCTTAGCTGGGTATTACAGAAGGTTTGTCAAGAACTTTTCCAAAATAGTTGTGCCCCTCACTCAATTGACACGCAAGGGGCAACCCTTTGAATGGAATGATGAAAGCGAATCCGCCTTCCAAGAAAATTGACGACTGCACCAATGCTAACACTGCCCACAGGTACAAAAAACTTTGTGATTTTCAGTGATGCATCTTATAAGGGTCTGGGGTGTGTGTTAATGCAGGATGGATGGGTAATTGCTTATGCCTCTCAGCAATTGAGACCACATGAGAAGAACTACCCAACACATGACCTAGAATTAGCCGCAGTTGTATTTGCTTTAAAAATTTGGCAGCATTACTTGTATGGGGCAAAATACGAAGTTTACACGGATCATAAAAGTCTAAAATACTTCTTCACTCAGAAAGAGTTGAATATGCGACAGAGAAGCTGGCTTGAACTGATAAAAGACTATGACCTTCAGATTCAGTATCACCCTGGGAAAGCCAATACAGTTATTAATGCCTTGAGCAAAAAATCGACGGGGAGTTTGGCTTGTTTACTTACTGAACAGAAAGTGATCTTGCAAGATTTTGAGAAGTCCGGAATTGAAGTGGTGTTACATGAACAAGGCGTATTGATAGCTGCCATTTCAGCCGAACCAGCAATCATTGATGAGATTAAACAGAAATAGAAAGAGGATGAATTCCCTAAAAAGATAGTTGATGAATTTGAAATGAATCCGAGACTGGGATATAGTGTGGTAAATGAGGTGCTGAAATTCCATGACAGATTGTGTGTTCCGAATATTCCGAGTTAAAGAGGAGAATACTCGATGAAGTTCATAAATTGATGTTTGCTATGCACCCGGGTAACAACAAGATGTATCAAGACCTAAAACAGAGTTATTGGTGGCCAAACATGAAACGTGAAATCGCAGAGTATGTGTCTAAATGTCTTCAGTGTCAGCAAGTTAAGGCTGAACACCAGGAACCAGCAGGTTTACGTCAACCTCTCCCTATTCCAGAATGGAAATGGGAGCATATAACCATGGATTTTGTTATTGGCCTACCTCAAACACCTAGAGGTGTGGATTCCATTTGGGTTATAGTTGATAAACTAACTAAATCTACACACTTTTTGCCTGTGAAATCTACGTATGATGCATACCGATTAGCTACAATTTATGTTGATGAAATTGTTTGTTTACATGCAGTTCCAGTATCTATTGTGTCAGATAAAGACCTGAAATTTGTATCTGGATTTTGGAAGAGTCTTCAGCAGCAGCAATGGGAACAGAGTTAAGGCTTACTACAGCATTCCATCCACAAACTGAGGCAATCAGAACGGACTATACAGACTTTAGAATATATGCTCCGAATGTGTGCGTTGTATTTTCAAGGGAGGGGGAGACTTATCTACCATTAGCCGAATTTGCATATAATAATAGTTTCCACTCCAGCATTGGCATGGCACTGTATGAAGCTTTGTATGGCCAAAAATGTAGATCTCCAGTATGCTGGACTGAAGTTGGGGATAGAGTCTTACTTGGGCCCGAGCTTGTGCAGACAACTACTGATAAAATCAAAACTATTCAACAAAGGCTTAAGACAACTCAAAGCCGACAGAAGAGTTATGCGGATGTTAGAAGATAGCCCCTTGAGTATGAGGTAGATGATCATGTGTTCATCCACATGAATCCAATGAAAGGCCAATTAAGATTCGGCAAAAAGGGTAAACTATCACCTCGTTACATTGGGCCATTCCAAATTCTAGAAAGGGTTGGCCCGGTTGCTTATAGAGTTGCCTTACTGCCGAGAATGGAACAAATGCACAACGTATTTCATGTATCAATGTTGAGAGCTATCTCCAAGATCCGTTCCACGTAATTGACTATCACCGAATAGCACTTGATGAAAACAAGGAGTACGGGGAATGGCCAGAATGGATTATCGACCAACAGGTAAATAGCTAAGGAAAAAATCTATTCCAATGGTGAAGGTGGAATGGAAAGAACATTATGGTAAGGATGCCACATGGAGAAAGAAGAAAAAATGTGACAACACTACCCACATTTGTTTCCAATGAAAGGTAACATAAGTTTAGGGGACCAAACTTCCTAAAGAAGGGAAAAATATGACAACCCAACTCTGTATTATGCTAATTGATTTTAACTATGCTTATAATTATGAGCTTGATATGATTTTGAATGTTAAATTATATGATTACATGTGTTGTGAAATTCTACATGTTCACCGTAGGAAAATCTGGTTGATTTTCTGTTATAAAATTTAAATTAAGGGCCGTAGAGACGTCAGAAATCAAAATTGATTGTACCATCGTAATTGGCATAATTTTTAGAGCCTATGATAAAATTTAATTAGAAATTGATTTGGATCAAAATAATTAGATTTAGAATGATTAAATTAGAGCATTGTTACTTAGCCTAATCAAGTTGATTAACCAAGCCTATAAATAGGCCTATATACACTCAATTCTTTCTTTTGAACTCATTTTTGGCAAAAATACACTTTAGAGAGAGAGAGAGAAAGGGCCGGTTCTACAGAGAGAGGGGAAGGGAAAAATCATAGAATTGTCTCAAACCTTGAAGATTTGGAAGGCCAAGCTCAAGAATGAGCTAGAATTTGGGAGTTTGGAGCCTCTAGGTGAGTAACTACCCTTTAAATCATGAGTTCAAGCTTAAAATTATGTGAACACAAAAGAATTGATGATCAAACACAAGATTTGAATGGTGTATGATGAAATTGAAGGCAGTTATA
This sequence comes from Camellia japonica, assembly GCA_030407325.1. Taxonomy (NCBI): domain Eukaryota; kingdom Viridiplantae; phylum Streptophyta; class Magnoliopsida; order Ericales; family Theaceae; genus Camellia; species Camellia japonica. Next base: position 68,686,200 of record JAPPVO010000002.1, read on the forward strand.
TCCATGCATGTAAGAATTTTTATGAATTTGTATAATTTGGCACGAGGCATGTTAAATATGAAGAATTGAGTACCAAAGCTTACATGCATGCATAATTTTGTTGAGCTTTATGACTTTGATCATCATTTGTATCATTTGACATGAAGTTGAAGTCTACATTTCACATGCATGCATCATCCTTGAAGATATAAAGCTTGGTAGCTTGTGTTATGAAGTTGTCAAGAAGAATGTTAAATGATTTGGGATTTGGAACATGGCTTTAAGCAAATTAGACTCAATTTGCCTATGTTCTTATATTGTATAATGTTTACCATGATTTTGTACTAAAAATGTGAATTTTGAGCCTTTGAATATGTGTTTGAGCTTCAAACAGAGTTATGGAAAACCCAGAATTTGACTTGTCTGCTCGAGCGGGGAAAACGCCGCTCGAGCATAAAAATCAAGCTCCCAGAAGTTTTGTAGACAAAGATGCCTGCTCGAGCGAGAGGATCAGCGCTCGAGCAGCCAATCACATGTTTGACTCCTACTGCTCAAGCGACCAGGGTCACGCTCAAGTGTAAAAATGGGGTAACTAGTACTTTTGCAGACCCATGGGGTCCGCTCAAGCGACAAAAGCTGCGCTCGAGCGGGGCACACCCTGTTTCAGAATTTTTGAAAAATTGATTTATGTTTCATTTTCCGTTCTCTTTCATTTCTAAGCACTCTTAGGCATGCATTGAACATTGTAAATGAATTAAAGAGCATGAAAGGAGCCTAAGCGCATTAAGCAAATTAAAGAACGGATTGAATTGTATTATGACCCGATGTGTTACGAATTATGTAGGGTCAAGTGCAAGGGAAAATCAAGCATCGGACCACAATGAGTAATATCTTAATAAAGATATTTTTGTATATGTGTAGACACCCCATCTTGACCGCCCTTAAGACTTGGGCGCCACTGATTGCTTACTTGATGAAAATTGTGCAGTGCAAAGGTTCGATTTCTTTGGCAAGGAGAGCGTCAAATCCCAACCTTACACCCCATTTTTGAACCAAAACTATTTTTACCAAAAAGATTTTAGACCTTAAAACCCTCTCTTTGAAAATATTTTTGAAAAAAAGTTTTTACGCTGTTCCGAGGCTCGCATTTCGTTAAATGTTGCGCTTTACAGTAAACCAAGCAAGGACAAAGTGGAAATTCATGAAAGAGAGGTGAACCTTTTGAAAAAATCTTTTAAAACACCTTATTTAGAGGTTTGGAGTTGAAGAAAATTGAAGGAGAGGGAAGAAACCTAGTTGGGGAAGAAGTTAGGCATGAACCGTTAAAAGAGAGAGTCGAGCAACCCTCGTTAAATCAGCCCTATCCTTTTGTACACTTGGATTTCAGATATGAGGCCACCACCATTGGAAAGTGGACTTCCAGGGCTTCATTTTGCATTCAAGAATCTCCTAAAGCCGAGTTCGGATGAGGGAGATATGGCTGGTTGAAGTTAGGCATCAATCTGATTGAGCTGGAAATAAGCAGTCTTCACTAAAAGAGGCATATCTTTTTTCACACTTGGAATTTTGATGTAAGGCTGCCACCATTGGAAATAAGACTTCCGGTGATTCAATTTAGACACAAGAATGACCTTCAAAGGAGTCCAGATGAAGGAGATATGCCTAATTGAAGTCCGGGCCAGAAACTAGTTTTTGCTTTCTAGCCACTAGTGAAGCTTGTCGGCCATGTGTCAGCCACAAATGGACTTTGTCAGCCATGTGTCGTCCAAGGGTGGTTTTTTCCGTCCACCACTGGTGGCCGTTGGCCACCAGTGATGGCCGATTGGCCATAGGTGCAAGAAAGCCAGTTTTTGTGCAGATATTTCCCCTCCAGCTGTTCCACACTGCTCCAGATATTTCTACCTTGATTTTTTCGACCAAGGATCTTGTATTTCTATATATAGATGGCATATCTCTCATATTGCAAGGTTGGAAAAATTTTAGGAGCCTCTCTCTCTAAAATCCTCTCTCTCTCTAGATTTCTCTCTCTCTAGACTTCTCTCTCTCTTGAGCTTTTGTGCTTAGAAGCTTGCATACTTCAAACTTTTGCCTAGCAACCCTTAATCAAACTTGACCACCATTGACTTGAGGTTACTTGAGGCCCTCTTTGAGCTCTAGAAGAGGATGTTGGCTTGATTTAGCTTGTTTTGTTGCTCTAAATTGCATCTTGTCTTCAAGAGGTATAACACTTGTATTTTAAGCTTGTTTTAAAATACTTGTTTTGCCATCTTTTTACACTATTTTGAGCTGGTGTTGGACTCCAAAAAACTCTATTTTTATGGTTTTAAAATAGTGGTTTGAGGCTATTTTGTGTTAAGGAGTAGTCTACCCTTCTTGTTGCTTAATTGTTTAGCTTTTTGTGCCATCTTTCATCACCTTCAGATCAAACTTTTTGGGCCTTTAAACCACTGAAAGTCAGAGTTATTTCAGTGACAAAAACCTTCTTTTGAAGTCCAAAATTGGAGGGGTTAGCCTCCCCTCCTTGTTGCCTTGCTTGTATGCCTAGTTGCCTTACATGTTAGCATATTTCTCTAGTTTAACTCAGCTTAATCCTAGCATGTTTTTGCCTCTGATTTGGACTGCTTTAGCTCTGTTTTGGGCTGGTTGGGTCATATGAGTCTTGTTTTGCATGGTTGTAATGTAAAGGGCTTCACTAGTTTGGTGTTTTAGGCCTTTAAACATCATTTCCTTGAGTTGATTGCATGTTTTAGTATTATTTTGCATGTAATTTCAGCACCTTATTCTCTGCAATCTCCCTCATTTCTTCACTTTTTCATTTGTCTTGAGGGTTGTTTCAACCTTAGGGTTGTTTAAGCTTGAGGTTGAGGCTCATGCTTAATGGTTTAATCCTCTTTTGAGGGTTCATTACCAACGGCATGAAGCTTCCCTAATGCCTTGAACTACCCCTTGGTTGACACTTCTTTCGCTTTAGAAGACACTCACCAATGGACTTAATCAATTAAAGAATGGATTGGTAATCTAAAATGAGTAAACAAAAATGAACAAGTAAAAGAGGCAAGATAAAGCATCTTTCGTGTTGCATTGCATGTGTTCAAATCGGACGTTAATTCGAACACGAGGAAAATGGCACGTTTCATAATCAAAGTGATGAAACGTACCACTTTCCTTGGTCACCACCACCCTTGATCATGCATGATAGGGTAATGGTTTTGTTAAGTCTTGTTTTGCACTCATTAAGCTTGTACAAGCTTGGTTCTTGAGCCATCATGCATGGAAAATGCTTGGTTGATGGTTTAAGGGCCAAGAGGCTGCAATGGCAAGGCGGTGGCATTTTCGAGAGGAGAATTCGAGCATGCATGCATCCCTCGCCCTCGAGGCCATTTAATTACTTTATTAGTTAGTGGTAGCTAATTAATTAATTTCCTTGCTTTGTAATTAATTAGTTAAAGTATTTAACTAATTAATTCGTTTTGTAATATTTAATTAGCTTATAATAGTTAGTTAAATATCATGTTTGTAATATTGATTAGCTAAAATAGTTAATTAATTCGTTTTGTAATAGTTAGCTTAATAGCGTAGCTAGTTAGCTTATTCATTCGGACCCTCCTTCATGAGGGTGTAATGTTGTAATAAGTGTGCGTGCATGTGTGTATGTCTTCAACCCCACGTCTTTTTTTTCTTTATTTCATCGCTTTGATGGTTAGATTAGGGACATATTTTGATTAGCATATCTTATGCTTGCATGTTTACATCCATTCATTTGTCTTGCATGCATCAAGGCTCGGCACATCATTCAAACTGCATTGTCAATTCAATGCTTCTTTAAATACATGTTTCAAAGCATGCTATCAAAGTGTTGCAAATACCATGATTAAGTAGCCGAGCCTATTAGTTACATTATTGCATGTGTTGCATTAGACATCTTATAGTTAGGATCATGCATCTTTCTAACTAGTTTCTGTTTTGGCTTAGAGTACTCGGTGAGTTTTATGCTTTAGCATACTTGCATGAGTGTGATTGCCCTATTGCCATGAGGCTATGTGCTTAAATGCTAAACTGCATGAATGCCTGTGGATGAAGGCTTGTTGTTCGAATTGGAACGATTCAACGAATACACGTTTTAAGCCCACTTTGTTATGGAAAATCGTGTTTCAAGCCCACTTGAGGGTGGCAAATTCAAACCATTTTCGCAAACAAACATGAGTTGAATTGTTCCAAGTCTTGCAATTAGTCTATACTTGCTTGTGTGCGTCACATAATAAAGCTAGATTAATAACCGAAATAAGAATGCATAATGTTTATAAAATGACATATCATGATTAGTAGAGGCCGATCCTTTGATCGGGCGAGCGGGAGTACTCATTTCAGGACCTTCCCCTCTCGTACCCAAGTTCTCGAGCCGAGGCAACTTTGGTGATGACGGACACGTGGCCTTTGGCACGAGTCAGGGTTTCCTAAATTTCTCCAAAAATATAATATTTAGGTGGCGACTCTGTATCTGGCGAAGCAGTCCAATTTTGGCATTATTTGATTGAAAATCGATTTTCCAAAAATGGTTTTCCAGATTGGACTCTTTGGTGTTATCAGTTTCACATTTCACTTTGTGAGATTAGATTCAGAACCGCAGGAGTCCGAACTATGAGGCCTTTTTTTCAAACCCTTTCCGAAAGGTGGGGGTGCGGAAAAAGGAGAGTCCACAGTTTCTGGTGACTCTGCTGGGGATTTAGAGAACTTGACTCAAACTCATGATATATTGTTTTATCTACACTTATGTTTTCTTTGCATTTGCATTTGCATCGGTGCGCCTAAGTCACAGTGTTTGCCATGTGCTATTCCTGAACGGTTTGTTGGAGACTTGCTTGGAAAAGCTTGCCAAAAGGCTGACTGGTTGCAAGCTCTGCCAGGATGGGAACACAACCCTTGGATCTGGACTACCGTCGTACCGTTTGATCCTCCTTTCACTTCTCGGTGTTAGGTGTGAGAGATATTAGGTAGTCTTGCTGAGGTACCCTTTTTGACCAATCGGCCTCTAGTGCATATCAGAAGCCATAGAGACTGTTCCAAACTAGAACAGGTTGCTCACCCAAATGCAGGAGGAATTGTTTGAAACCATTTGATTGCGTAGTGAACCCCTAGCTCTTGACGAAATTAGGACAAGGTAACCCTACCCATCATAGTGATGTTTTGGCTCTCACTTGCTTGATATGTGCTTTTAGAGTGAAACTCTGCTGCAGGAATGTATGTATCAGTTGCAAGTCTGGATATCAGTTTTAGGGTAGAATTTAGTAAATAGTACAGTCATTTAGCTGTGCTCATATCTGTTCTAGTGAAATCAGGCTGAGATGCTGTCTATTTTCTCTTTTGCAAGGTAGTCTTAGAACCATAGCTTCAGAAGGCTCCAATATCCCCCAGGTACTCTGGACTTGTGTCAATAGACTTTGTCAGGTTGGAAATTGTTCAGAAGCAACCTGTGTTTACCTCACTCCCACCGGTTACAAGACAAAGGAGGTTCAGGCAGAATTCACCAGTGCAGTGTCTACAACAGCCACCCTTCAATTCACCAGTGTCCAGTTAAGTCCGGGAATGGTCATCTGCTTACTGCTCAGCACGAGTTCAAAATGCTGATTCTAAATGGCTCGGTATCCCCCATCTAGTGTGGAAGAACTCATGCGGCACCTACAACAAACAGTTGAAGCACTGCAGCAAGACACTGCTCACCAAGCTGAGGTCACAGCCCGCCAAGCTCAGGTCGTAGCCCACCAAGCAGAAGTGATAGATAGGCTTTAGCAACCACAACCGACAATAGCTTTTGCATCTCATGCACCTCCCACAGGTAACCCGAAACCCAGAGCTACTGCCCATACTGCTAATGTCCAAGAGACTTAGGGCAATCTGGCAGAGCCAATCCCAGCACAGGCCTCTAAAGCTCCTATCTATCAAATCGAAGCTCCGTTTGAATTTGAGGTTGACCCAACTACACTTAAGGTCAATAAAATGGAGAAGTTATTCAAACGAGCACAATGAGTGAACTCCATCCCGGATTTAGAGGACGGGTATACTGAATCTGCAGTTACCTTACCGGAGTGGTTTAAAATGCCGCATATCGACCGCTTTGACGGCTCTGGAGACCCAATGGTGCACCTCTGCCTGTTTTCTAATATCTTGAGGCTAATGGGTTTGACCCCAGCCCAGAAGTTGTCTCTCTTCGGCCGAACCATATCTGGGATAACCATAATCTAGTATGCAAAATTGGAGGACTCTGTGAAACAGAACTGGGAAGAGATGGCTAAGGCCTTTATTGCTCAATACTCCTACAACACACAAATCTAGGTCACAACTCTTGATCTCGAAGCCACTCGCCAAGAGCTAAAGGAGGTTTCTCAGAGTTCGTGACAAGATAGAGAGCAAAGGCCTCGATGATGACTACAAGGCCTTCCGAAAAAGATCAGATCAGGATGATTGTTCGCAATCTACATGGCAAGTTGCTACAGAAGATGATCATTCTACCTCTGTTTACCTTTCCAGAGTTTCATGAAACAGGGGTTTAAATCGAGGATGCCATCAGACAAGGGATCTTTGTGGAAGATAATGAGCCTTTGAAGAAGAATGTTGTTCGCAGTTCCAATGCTACTACTCATGGTAGCACAGTTGCGAAATGCTCAGAAGTAAACACTGTCACCACTTCCATCAATGGCCAAAAACCAACCACTTCAACTCGGCCCCAAGCTCGAAATTTTCATCCCCTTTACATGAGTCTCTCTCAAGCTTTGAAAATGCTGCGAGAAAAAGGGTACCTAGAACTCCTAGAACCCCGACCCCTTCCAAATCCTCTTCCACCAAGATATGACCTAGCTAAATACTGTGTCTATCATAAGCAGCACGGTCATGATATAAACCGTTGCATCCGCCTCCGTCATAAGATTCAGGATCTTATTGACGAAGAGATCATGGCTCCACCAAAAAGACCTCAGGCCACCCCTAACTTATCACCTCCACACCTCAATTTAATCCATACACTGCCATCTACCAACAACCCCAGCATATATATCACCCTAACTCATTTACCCAAGCCTAAGGTGTTCATTCCAAAAAAACATAGACTTGTGCATGATGGATGCACTCTAACCCCAATCATCTCAAACCCCTGAACCCACTATTTCTGAGCTAATGAGCATGATTGAAAATCTTCAGAGAATGGCAAATTTAGCCTTTGGGGTTTTGGCTCCATCATCGACCATATCACATGCCAGAAATTTCATGCCAAAAGGCTCTCCAATCTTGGGACGAGCTGCATTGGAAGAAGGCCAATCACTTGGCAAAGTGGAGGCAAATGGCAAGAATAAGGTAGGGGCAAGCATTGGTTCCTATGAACATCTTCAGTGGGCTATTGAGGCTTTGAAAGCCGAGGGACTGAAGAAACAGCAAGTGCTCGCAGTTGTTACAAAGACTATGGATGGCACTTTTGCCACTCAGGTTCAGGGCATTTCGAATCAATGGGCAAGCCGAGAAAAGGAATGTCGTGCCAGAAACACCCCTTTCAGCTTCAATCCTACACTCGGAAAAGATCATCTAACCCAGTCAACACCTGCCACCCCTTTTGTCAGTACATCCAATACAACCTCACAAACCTCAAAACACCAACCCCGAGGCCAAAGGGTCTTCACCCCGCTTTACATGTCCTTATCCAAAGCCATGGGCATGTTGATCAAACAAGGCGATCTCAAACCCTTTGAGCCTCGGCCTCTCTCGGATCCCCTTCCAGCTAAGCATAATCCGGCCAAGTACTGTGCCTTCCATCAACAAACCGGCCATGACACTGACAGTTGTTTCCGTCTTCGCCATGAAATACAATATTTGATTGACAACGAGGTCATCATCGCACCAGGTCCTGCAAAGTCTATCGGTACTGGATCGATGAACTTGGGGGATAATGTGACTATGTGATCAAGGAGGAATCACCTGCTGATGGTGCTGATTTTACTCCAGATGTAGTGGATGGCACGCACTGTTGTGAGCAATTTGAAAATGCTATTTATTGTACTTTCTGACTTGAGTCAATTCTATTGTGTTGTATTGAGTCTGTCTTGTTGTATTGAGTCAGTCCTGTTGTGTTAGAGTCGGGCGATTTTAGGGATGTTACCTCGGACATCACTATCTTGTTTTGTGTTTGTCTTTTACACCCATTCTTTTGCATCTGTTTTTGCCATCGAGCCAGTTGAGCCAAAAGTTTTGAATGAAACGGTAGAGATTTTCACCTACTTTTTCTATGCCTTTAAGTCATTGCATTGACCTAAGTTTTTCAAACCTTTTCTAACACTGTGGTGAAAACAAAGACGACAGAATTCCTCGGGATTTGTAAAAATTTGATCAACTGAGAGAAAGAGAGGTGTGCTAAGCCCTTAATGAATGAAATCATGTTTATTAATGTGAGTACTGAGAAGGATCCTGGCTTAGTCCAGATTGGTTCTGCGTTGTCTTCAACACGAGCGACTAGTCGCTTTCTTGAAAGATTTCAAAATGTCTTGCGTGGTCCTACGAAGACATTCGTGGAATTGATCTTGGGATTATGCAGCATAGGATCACTCCCGGTCTAGAGACTCAACCCCTTTGCTTTCAAACTTTGAACCTTGACTCAGAATGTTCAACGATCAACCAAAACATGAGGCTTGTATGGCCGGATTGGAAGCAGCCCTTGAACTAGGGGCAAGAAGGTCAGATGTCATCAAAGGAAGCTTGTAAAGTTAGATGAGAAGTAGCCCTTGAACTAGGGGCAAAAATGTCAGATATGCTCGAAGATTCAAAGATAGATCATTCTGCAAACCAAGATTTGAAAGAAAGCCAAATCCTAGAATTTGAAAGAAGAAAATTTATTGTTGAAAAGACAACCAAGTTCCTATCCACAACACTAGGGGCAAATTCAGACCCGATTAAATGGACTCCTACATCATCAGCGAACAGTAGCCATTCTCCTGGATTCAGATGGCTTCGAGATCTCAAAACTGATCAACGTGGACAAGTTAAACTTTTCTATCCTTGAGAGGCTCACTGGGCTGAAAACCCAGAAGGGCGACCCAAGCAAAAGTTAGAGCAATACAAAAAGAAAGAAAAAAATGAAAAGAAAAAGAAAAGAAGAAAAGAAATGAAAGGAAAAGAAAAACAGAGCTCGCAAGGTTGAAAACCCGGAAGGGCGGCCTGGCAAAAGCTAGAGCACAAAAGGAGAGTGTTAATACCCAAGTGAACCTCAACCCCGGAACTACGTACGGCCTGATTCCCATCTTTGGGATACGTAGGCAACTTCATCCTGAAGTTTGGCCCCAATCATTTTCAGCCTGCTTGGCTCATCCATGTTGATTGGTTTATCCTTGTTCAAACTCGACTATCTTATCCATGTGCAAATTGGCTCGTCTTCGTTCAAATTCGGTTGTTCTATTCTGTTACAAGATTCAGCTGCAAGACAAATCAAATTCCGATCTGAGATTGTGCATCTCGAGAGTAGATTCCACGTTGGTTGAGCAATGGCCATTTGCAAAAACAGTTTTGAAGATTTTTAGTGAGGTTGACTAGTTTTCTCAAAAATTATTCCATTTTTCCAAAACTGGACTATTTCTTGGACCCAAAAAGGAAAATTTTCAGTACTCATAACCTAACTTGCATGATTTCAAATAAAAAAATCCAACAAGCATGTTAATCTAACTCTCATATTGATTAAAATTGTTTTAATAGAAAGCTAAAACAGAAAAAATGGTCAAAATGATGAACTAGGGGCACAGTTCAGTCAGGTTTTCTGTCTTTTTCCCATTGTCACCGTACTCGCTAAAAAGGGCACTATATTTGCCAAAAAAAGGGCACAACTAAAGCTAATAGTAAAGGGCTGAAAGCTTTCTCATCCTCCAAGCTGTGAGGTATCAATCCAAGTGCGAAGCACGAACTAGAAATGGAGCTGGATATTCGACCCAATCATCTAGACGGGTTCGATCACACTCAAATTGGCATCTGACCCAGAATGGGGACGTAGAAAACGCAATGTGTGAGACCAATCAATTGTATGCCTGGCCGATGGGACATGCTGTAATTCATCTCGGTCAAGCTAAGCCAAGGGCATCGTCAACCAATGTCAGTTGCAGATTTGCTGCGCATCCGGTCGCATCACAAACCCTCTGTGGAGAAGCTCACTAGTTGTGAGCGAAGGAAAGAGAATCTAGCAGAATGCTAGGGCAAGAGCTCACAACTTTCAACTTATCCACCGACCACACCTGGGAAGGGATGAAAAATAAGAGAGACTAAAGAATAGAGAGATGTGCGCTGAGAGAAAAAACGAGGAAAGGGCTTGTTAAAGAAATAGATATTGAGTGTCATAGTGATGTGAGAATCACAAATAAGAAAGGGTGGGAAACAATACCCGGAGGAACAGGCTCCTCATAAACTGAGAGGTCTCTCGCCATTAGAACACTTTCGAATGTTGTGTTTGTTGTTTTTTTTTGTCTCGATTCTTGTTTTGAGTCGTTTCGAGTGTCAATAGATGTGTTTAGGTTGTTTTACCTTCGTTTTCTCTTTGTTGAGTCGTGGTGTACTGTAGTCAGTCGTAGGCTCAATACCCAGTTAAGAACTCATTTCTCAATTTCAATTTCAAAAATAAATCGTTTTGTGCTCAGAGTGCTGTGCCATTCTCCACATTTGTACAAAACAAGATTCTTTCTTTCATAAACTGCAAGGTTCAAACCAAGTCATGTGAGAACAATAGAACAAGGACCTATCTGAAGCTCCATGGGTTCCGGACTGCAAAGCAAAAGAAAAGAGGGAAAATTTGGAGCATCTGAGTTTGTTTCGACTTCAGCAATTTTCGAGATTGCATTCCGGATGTACCTTTTCAGGCCTTGTCAATGCTCCAGAGTATAAGTATACCTCTACCTCAGGCTCAAGCTCAAGCCTGCTTCAAGCCAAAATGGCGATCAGAAGTTCTCTCCCTAAGTACCATTCCCTGCCAGAGGCATCTTGGCTGTGTTTGCAATGAGTTCCTAGGAGACCAACTGTGATGGTGGAAACCAGAGTTCGAATGATTGATGCCTAGAACACAAGGGTTTGGAATTTTCGAGACTAAAGTCTGGTTTAAATACCCAGGGGTGTATCCTCAGCTTGAAATCTGTATGGCAGCCTCATAGATTGAGATAGCATGTGTGCGCCTCAATTCTGGATACTGAACCAACCTAGTCTGTCACCCCGTTGGAGAATAGGGAAAGTTGTGAATATGATCGGGAAGAAAAGCGGCATCCATGGCTTTTACATGCAGAGGTTACCTCTTGTTAGCATTTCAAGACCTTTGAACTGTGAGTTGAAGGTAAGAGTTCGAAGAACACAAAGGAGATCCCTGTAAGAGTAGGGCAGTTCATCGCCACTCGTTCCATGAGGTGCTTGCTAAAGCACCGCTTTGTTTGTTTATTGCATTTCCCTAAACATCATGCACTACATTGCTCGTAACATGTGTCATATCATAGCACGTATTGCATTTATTTGCATCTTGTGTTATCTTGTATCATTTATCCTTTTATGCTGAGCAGCGTTTAGGATTGTTGTCCCCTGAGGCTTTCTCAGGATGCGTGGAACGCGCTCCTGACGTCTGGTCTTTGGACCTCTTCTCACGATTTCAACGTGGTTAGAGTGTCCCATTCCTTACACGATTTCAACGTGTTTGGAATTTATCTCAGGATGCGTGGAACACACTCCTGATTGGTTTTTCTCAGGACCTCTTCTCACGATTTCAGCGTAGTTAGAGTGCTCTTTCCTCACACGATTTCAACGTGTTTGGAATTTATCTCAGGATGCGTGGAACGCGCCCCTGATTGGTTGTTTTCGGACCTCTTCTCACGATTTCAACGTGGTTAAAGTACTCCTTTCCTCACACGATTTCAGCGTGTTTGGAATTTATCTCAGGTTGCATGGAACACGCCCCTGAGTAGTTTTCTTAGGACCTCTTCTCACGATTTCAGCGTGGTTTGAGTGTTCCTTTCCTCACACGATTTCAGCGTGTTTGGGATTTGTTCTTCCTCCTCTCACGATTCCAGCGTGGTTGGAGTATGTCACCCTTTTGCATCTACTGCACTATCTGTTACGTCCATTACATCATACCATTTTATCGCCTACATCCTTTCCATGTTAAGCTTAGTTTGGCATGTGCTCATACATTTCCTTCGTTGAAGCATGGTTCTGTGATAATGTGTACGCGCCTATTCCACTAAGAGAATTGTGGTCTAAGGGGTTCAGCACCTTTTCTGTGTTAGACATGATCTATTTGGTGTCCATGCCTTTTCTAGGTAAGATGTGGTTCGGCCTATGCCTTATTCACTGCATCCATTGCATTCATTGCATCCATTGCATCGTATTTCATTTTGTTGCATTCAGTATTTAGGATCATTATCTTTCCACAGCAAATCATTCCTCACTTATATCGTACCACCCAATTACTTGTACTCTGTCTCTTTCTACGAAACACATAGTTATGCATGTGCATGCGCCTATTCCGCAAGAATTGTGGTTAGAGCGCTCTGGCGCCTTTTCTATGTTAAGCGTAGTTTGATTTGCATCTCCATCCCTTTATGATATTTGTGTGGTTTTGCACTGCTTGTGGTTTGATTATTTCATTATATACATGCATTGTATATCATTTGCATGATTTCATTACAATTGTGTATCATTTTGCATTCTGCCCCTCAACTACGTTGGTTTGATTCCTTGCAAAGGGATACGTAGGCAACCCTCAGGTTCAACCAACTACATTTACATTTTGTTTATTTGTCCAAGTCTTTGGCCTTGTCGAAAATGGGTCATCTCTAGGCTTTGACATTCACTCACGTCATTTCATGACTTCAGAGTTCTATCAAAGAAGGGCAACTGTAGACACCCCATTTTTTACCGCCCTTAAGACTTGGGCGCCACTGATTGCTTACTTGGTGATGAAAATTGTGCAGTGCAAAGGTTCGATTTCTTTGGCAAGGAGAGCGTCAAATCCCAACCTTACACCTCATTTTTGACCAAAACTATTTTGACCAAAAAGATTTTAGACCTTAAAACCCTTCTTTCAAAATATTTTTGAAAAAAAGTTTTTACGATGTTCCGAGGCTCGCATTTCGTTAAATGTTGCGCTTTACAGTAAACCGAGCAAGGACAAAATGGAAATTCATGAAAGAGAGGTGAACCTTTTGAAAAAATCTTTTAAAACACCTTATTTAGAGGTTTGGAGTTGAAGAAAATTGAAGGATAGAGAAGAAACCTAGTTGGGGAAGAAGTTGGGCATGAACCGTTAAAAGAGAGAGTCGAGCAGCCCTCGTTAAATCAGCCCTATCCTTTTGTACACTTGGATTTCAGATATGAGGCCACCACCATTGGAAAGTGGACTTCCAGGGCTTCATTTTGCATTCAAGAATCTCCTAAAGCCGAGTTCGGATGAGGGAGATATTGCTGGTTGAAGTTAGGCATCAATCTGATTGAGCTGGAAATAGGCAGTCTTCACTAAAAGAGGCATATCTTTTTTCACACTTGGAATTTTGATGTAAGGCTGCCACCATTGGAAATAAGACTTACGGGGATTCAATTTAGACAGAAGAATGACCTACAAAGGAGTCCAGATGAAGGAGATATGCCTAATTGAAGTCCGGGCCAGAAACTAGTTTTTGCTTTCCAGCCACTAGTGAAGCTTGTCGGCCATGTGTCAGCCACAAATGGACTTTGTCAGCCATGTGTCGTCCAAGGGTGGTTTTTTCGTCCACCACTGGTGGCCGTTGGCCACCAGTGATGGCCGATTGGCCATAGGTGCAAGAAAGCCAGTTTTTGTGCAGATATTTCCCCTCCAGCTGTTCCACACTGCTCCAGATATTTCTACCTTGATTTTTTCGACCAAGGATCTTGTATTTCTATATATAGATGGCATATCTCTCATATTGCAAGGTTGGAAAAATTTTAGGAGCCTCTCTCTCTAAAATCCTCTCTCTCTAGATTTCTCTCTCTCTAGACTTCTCTCTCTCTTGAGCTTTTGTGCTTAGAAGCTTGCATACTTCAAACTTTTGCCTAGCAACCCTTAATCAAACTTGACCACCATTGACTTGAGGTTACTTGAGGCCCTCTTTGAGCTCTAGAAGAGGATGTTGGCTTGATTTAGCTTGTTTTGTTGCTCTAAATTGCATCTTGTCTTCAAGAGGTATAACACTTGTATTTTAAGCTTGTTTTAAATACTTGTTTTGCCATCTTTTTACACTATTTTGAGCTGGTGTTGGACTCCAAAAAACTCTATTTTTATGGTTTTAAAATAGTGGTTTGAGGCTATTTTGTGTTAAGGGGTAGTCTACCCTTCTTGTTGCTTAATTGTTTAGCTTTTTGTGCCATCTTTCATCACCTTCAGATCAAACTTTTTGGGCCTTTAAACCACTGAAAGTCAGAGTTATTTCAGTGACAAAAACCTTCTTTTGAAGTCCAAAATTGGAGGGGTTAGCCTCCCCTCCTTGTTGCCTTGCTTGTATGCCTAGTTGCCTTACATGTTAGCATATTTCTCTAGCTTAACTCAGCTTAATCCTGGCATGTTTTTGCCTCTGATTTGGACTGCTTTAGCTCTGTTTTGGGCTGGTTGGGTCATATGAGTCTTGTTTTGCATGGTTGTAATGTAAAGGGCTTCACTAGTTTGGTGTTTTAGGCCTTAAACATCATTTCCTTGAGTTGATTGCATGTTTAGTATTATTTTGCATGTAATTTCAGCACCTTATTCTCTGCAATCTCCCTCATTTCTTCACTTTTCATTTGTTTTGAGGGTTGTTTCAACCTTAGGGTTGTTTAAGCTTGAGGTTGAGGCTCATGCTTAATGGTTTAATCCTCTTTTGAGGGTTCATTACCAACGGCATGAAGCTTCCCTATGCCTTGAACTACCCCTTGGTTGACACTTCTTTCGCTTTAGAAGACACTCACCAATGGACTTAATCAATTAAAGAATGGATTGGTAATCTAAAATGAGTAAACAAAAATGAACAAGTAAAAGAGGCAAGATAAAGCATCTTTTGTGTTGCATTGCATGTATTCAAATCGGACGTTAATTCGAACACGAGGAAAATGGCACGTTTCATAATCAAAGTGATGAAACGTACCACTTTCCTTGGTCACCACCACCCTTGATCATGCATGATAGGGTAATGGTTTTGTTAAGTCTTGTTTTGCACTCATTAAGCTTGTACAAGCTTGGTTCTTGAGCCATCATGCATGGAAAATGCTTGGTTGATGGTTTAAGGGCCAAGAGCTACACTCCTTTGAGCTTGTGTGATGATAAAGAGGGTAGCAGTACATACATTCCTTGAGAATACACTGCTTTGCCTATGTTTGCTCTCTTTGTAGCAAAAAAAGAAGTTCAAGGAAGGGGTGGCCGACCAGCCATCAGTAGTGGTCGACAGCCACCAGCAGTAGCCGACCGGCCATCAATGAAGAAGGTTGCTCTATGTGCTCCTGAAGAGGATCAGAAGTGTTCTAGGAGTTGGCACAATTTTCAGTGATCAAAAATGTGCAAACAGAGGCTGCAATGGCAAGGCGGTGGCTTTTTCGAGAGAAGAATCCAAGCATGCATGCATCCCTCGCCCCTCGAGGCCGTTTAATTGCTTTATTAGTTAGTGGTAGCTAATTAATTAATTTACTTGCTTTGTAATTAATTAGTTAAAGTATTTAGCTAATTAATTCGTTTTGTAATATTTAATTAGCTTAGAATAGTTAGTTAAATATGATGTTTGTAATATTGATTAGCTAGAATAGTTAATTAATTCGTTTTGTAATAGTTAGCTTAATTAGCGTAGCTAGTTAGCTTATTCATTCGGACCCTCCTTCATGAGGGCGTAATGTTGTAATAAGTGTGCGTGTATGTGTATATGTCTTCCAACCCCACGTCTTTTTTCTTTTTATTTCATCGCTTTTGATGGTTAGATTAGGGACATATTTTGATTAGCATATCTTATGCTTACATGTTTGCATCCATTCATTTGTCTTGCATGCACCGAGGGTTGGCGCATCATTCAAACTGCATTGTCAATTCAATACTTCTTTGAATACGTGTTTCAAAGCATGCTATCAAAGTGTTACAAATATCATGATTAAGTAGCCGAGCCTATTTAGTTATATTATTGCATGTGTTGCATTAGACATCTCGTATAGTTAGGATCATGCATCTTTCTAACTAGTTTCTGTTTTGGCTTGCAGTACTCGGCGAGTTTTATGCTTTAACATACTTGCATGAGTGTGATTGCCATATTGCCATGATTCGCATGCTTGCCATGAGGCTATATGCATAAATGCTAAACTGCATGAATGCCTGTGGATGAAGGCTTGTTGTTTGAATTGGAACGATTCAATGAATGCACATTTTAAGCCCACTTTGTTGTGCAAATCATGTTTCAAGCCCACTTGAGGTGGCAAATCTACATCTTTTAAGCCCACTTGAGGGTGGCAAATTCAAACCATTTTCACAAACAAACATGAGTTGAATTGTTCCAAGTCTTACGATTAGTCTATACTTGCTTGTGTGATCACATAGTAAAACTAGATTAATAACCGGAATAAGAACGCATAATGTTTATAAAATGACATATCATGATTAGTAGAGGCCGATCCTTTGATCGGCGAGCAGGGGTGCTCATTCAGGACCTTCCCCTCTCATACCCAAGTTCCCAAGCTGAGGCAACTTTGGTGATGACGGACACGTGGCCTTTGGCACGAGTTAGGGTTTCCTAAATTTCCTCAAAAATAAAATATTTATGTGGCGACTCTGTATCTGGCGAAGCAATCCAATTTTGGCATTATTTGATTGAAAATCGATTTTCCAAAAAAGGTTTGCCGAATTTGGACTCTTTGGTGTTATCAGTTTCACATTGCACTTTATGATATTAGATTCAGAACCACGAGAGTCCGAACTGTGAGGCCTTCTTTTCAAATCCTTTCCAAAAGGCGGGGGCGCGGAAAAAGGTGAGTCCACAATATGCATTATTTCTTAAATGTTGCCTATGTGGTAATTTTTAAACTTATGAATTTGTACTATGAATGAGTATTCTATCCGCCTGTTTTGTGAAAGAATCTGTAAAGTGAATGTTGTGAAAATGGAAAATGGGCCTAAGGCCGTTTGGTATATTTGACAAGGATATATAGATTGGACCTAAGGCCGTTTGGACTATTTAACAAGGTGGACTAAAAGTCATCTTATGCATGAATTGGGCCGAAGGCCATTTTGTATGATTGATGATTGGACCAAAGGTCGTTTTGAGTATAACCACGGATGTGATCATAATTGTATGCGCATAACTATGAATATGAGAATGTTAGACCCAAGGTCATTCAGTATTATGATATGAAGGACCGATGGTTATTGGTACATGGATCCATTAGACCTGAAGTCGGTCTATGAATGAGTATTGGACCCAAGGTCGTTTTGTTTAGATGGACCCAAGGTCGTTTTGTATACAATGGACCTAAGGTCATTTTGAGTGTGAATTGGACCTGAGGACATTTTCTATATGAATATGATGTATTAGAACCGAGGTCATTCTGCTTGGCTATGATCTATAAATTTGATATGAATAGGAATAGTAGTTCAAATGTTTAAATTATAAGTATGATTTATGCATGAACGAATCTCATTCATTAACCTCTTTACTCTAGTATTATTCACTGGGCATTAGCTTACTGTTTATATTTATGTATGTAGGTGAGCAACGGGACGTCTAACCCCAGCCCCAGTGAGCGTTGAGAGAGCAAGTCTTGTGAGGTCAACCGAGGTCGCCTCATGCGGAGGCTCTACTTTTGTTTTACCCTCTTTTGTTCTTTTGCGGTACGTATGACTGAACTTGTATAATCTTGGTCTTGGAGTTTTGTTTTTGCTGAATGATGTCTTCTAAATGATCCTGGACATATTTAATACTTATACAATATGAATACTTGTGTGGTGTCAGTTATTATATGAACATGAGAATGTTTTGGTTAAGCCATGTATGCACAGCTCGTTGGACAATTGAAAAATTTTACTTTCGCAATCTGGCCCCCTATTATTAAATATGACAAAATTTCTGACTAAGGCCGCAGGTAATTTCGTGATTACTGGCCAGTTCTGACTCTAATCCATAGGGGCGGGTTGGGGTCATCACAACATGCCTTTGGTCTGGGTTATGTACCCACCAAAGAGGACTAGATCAGGAAAAGGGAAGAGATGACATGCAGAGTGAGAGCCAAGTAGGCCAGGAAACACTATGAACTTATCCATAGGCCAATTCGGGGAACGCTGAATGGCCACTTTGTTCAGGAGGGAGAAGATTTCCCCTTTTGCAGTTTTCCCGAGCCCTGGATGAATTCTACGAAGTAGAGTGTTCCTGGGTTTGAAATCTTTTTCGATCTACAGTTGCAAGATAGTGATGCCGAGGAAAAGGCTAAACCAAGTGCTGAAGCTAAACAGAGCATGGAAAATAACTCAGACAGCAATGAACTTGAAGTAAGGGCAGCACTGGTATGTCTCCTTACAAATCATGCAGCTAACTCGGAGAACATGGGGGATAACCTTACTATCTCCATGATCGGGAACCAACAGGGTGTGAACCTATCCAGAAGCATTTTGGATGCATTGAAGGCACCATCTCTTATCTGGCAGCTGGAGGAGGGCTACCTGTCTAGTTCTGAATCGGGTGATGAGCTAGAATCTGATTCCACTGAGTCTGTGGAGTCGGAATCAGATTCTGGTTCTTCTGAGTCTAAGTCTGGTATTCCTGGGGGTGATAACCTGGATACCAAGGTCTTGTCCAGGTCCTCTTTTCTTTTGCTTTTGAGTCAGTTGTAATCGAAAATCTGGATCTTATGAATAAGAAAGCTGCCAATTCTGAGTATTTCTCTGTGCCGCTTATTTATTGTATTGACCAAGATTTTCAGAATTTTAATGAAAACGAAGAAAAAGGAATTCCTCTGATTTTGAAAAACTTGATTAATCGAGAGGAGGAGAGGTTTGCAAAACCCTATGTTGATGAAATCGTTGCTATTAATGTGGGTACTGAGAAGGATCTATGTCTGGTCCAGATCGGGTCTACGTTGTCTTCGGAGGAGCGCAAGCGCTTAGTCGCTTTATTAAAAGATTTCAAAGATGTTTTTGCGTTGGCCTACGAAGACATGCCTGAAATCGATCCTGAGATTGTACAGCATTGGATCCCTCCTGGAATTGACCCGTCAAGCAGAAGTTATGAAGAATCCGTCCAGATTGGGCGTTGAAAATCAAAGAAGAGGTCACCAAGCAGATCGAGGCAGGTTTCTTATTAGTATCTGAATATCCGACTTGGTTAGCCAATGTCGTCTTAGTACCGAAAAAGAATGGTAGAATCCGGGTGTGTGTGGACTTCAAGGATTTGAACAAAGCCAGTCAGAATGACGACTTTCCTCTGCCACATATTGATGAGCCAATGGATTTCACTGCAGGCCATGCATTGTTATCCATTATGGATGGGTTTTCCAGGTACAACCAGATTCTGATGGCCCCAGAGGACAGAGAGAAAACCGCATTCACTACACCGTCGGGTACTTACTGCTACCGGGTTATACCGTTTGGGCTGAAGAATGCCGGGGCTACCTATCAGAGGGTTGCGACCACTATTCTGCATGATATGATCCACAAAGAGGTCGAGGTATACGTGGATGACATGATTGTCAAGTCCAAAGAAAGAGAGGGCCACTACACCGCCTTGAAGAAATTCTTTCAACGGATTAGAGAATACAGGTTGAGGTTGAACCCTCAAAAATGCACCTTTGGCGTAACAGCAGGGAAAATACTGGGCTTTTTTATCACATAGAGGGGCATCAAAGTAGATCCTTCCAACATCAAGGCCATCCTAGAAATGCCACTACCAAGGACTAAAAAGGAGGTGTGAGGCTTTCTGGATAAAGTGTAATTCATAAGATGGTTTATTTCCAAATTAACCTTGACTTTGTGAACCACTATTTGGTCTCTTGAAGAAAGGGAAGAAATTCTGATGGGATGATCGAAGTCAATTTGCCTTTGAGCAAGTTAAGTAATACCTTCAGAATCCGCCTGTGTTGTCACCGCCAGAGCCAGGGAAGCCTTTGATTCTGTACCTGTCAGTGACAGACACGACTATAGGATGCATGCTTGCTTAGGAATCTAAAGATAAGGTGGAGAAAGTCATCTACTACTTGAGCAAGAAAATGCTAGATTATGAGACCCGCTATACTCCGTTGGAGAAAGCTTGCCTAGCCTTGGTATGGGCTACCAGGAAGTTAAGGCACTACTTGTTGGCTCACTCTGTAATCCTGGTTTCAAAATTAGATCCCATCAAATATCTCTTTGAGAAACCAACGGTTACGGGTAGGCTAGCTCGTTGGTTGCTTCTCCTCTCCGAATTTGATCCCAAATATGTCACCCGCAAGTCAGTCAAGGGAAGAACTGTAGCGGAGTTCTTGGCAAATCACCCAGTAGAAGGGGATGAGGCGGTGAAATACCTGTTCCCAGATGAAGCCATTCTGTAAGTAGAGGAGGAGACTTGGACAATGTACTTTGACAGAGCAGTCAATCAGTATGATTATGGGATAGGTGTGTTGTTGATAGCACCCGACGACTCCCATATACCTTTAGCCTTGAAACTCTGGTTCAAGCTATCCAATAATGAAGCAGAATATGAAGCATGTATCGCTGGTTTAGAAGCCGCCCTAGAACTAGGGGCAAAAAGGTTGGATATTATTGGGGACTCGAACTTAGTTGTTTCTCAAGCAAATGGAGACTGGAAAGTCAAAAAAGAAAAAATGAAGGCTTATCACCAGACCCTGGATGTTCTGATTCCTAGGTTTGAAAAGCTAACTTTCACGCATCTACTAAGAGAGAACAACAGGTTCACTGACGCTTTAACCACTCTATCATCCATGGTAGATATCCTACTTGGAGTCCCGATGCGTCCAATTATCATTGAGCAAAAATACACGTCGGCCTATGAAACTATTGCCACAATAGATAAAGCGCAAGATAAAAACCCTTGGTACTACGATATTTGGAACTTCTTGGAAAGGAGATTTATCCACCGGGGGCAAATGCCAAGGACAAAATGGAAATACGGAAAATAGCCGTCCAATTTATCATCTGAGGAGGTAAACTGTATAAAAGAGGTCATTTAGGAATGCACAAGTTGTGTGTCGAAGAAGAGAAATCAAAGCGCTTGATGAAGGCCATCCATGGAGGAGACTGCGGAGCGCACATGAACGAAATGATGTTAGCCCGAAAGATTCTCAGCCAAGGTTACTACTGGTCCACTATGGAGGAGGATTGTATTGGTTTTGTTCGGCGATGCTACAAATGCCAAATTCATGCTAATCACATGACCATTCCGCCGTCAAAACTACACAACATGACTTCGCCATTTTGGTGGCAATTGATTATTTTACAAAGTGGGTGCAAACTCAATCCTATGCAGTGTTGAAAGCATCGCATGTGGCCAAGTTCATCAGAAACAATATCATTTGCCGATATGGAGTCCCAAACGAGATCATATCAGATAATGGCTCCCACTTCAAGAAAGAGGTGATAAACTAATGTGGCTTTTCATAAGTCATCTACATATAGGCCGCAAACCAATGGAGTTGTTGAAGCCGCCAACAAGAGCATCGAGAATATCTTACAGAAGATGGTTGAGACCTACAAGGACTGGCCAGATAAATTGCCATTCGTACTCTGAGGCTATGGAACTTCAATCCAGACATCTACAGGGGCAACTCCTTATTCTCTTATCTATGAGATGGAGGCTGTTTTGCCAATTGAAATAGAAGTCCCATCGCTGCGAGTTATAGCTGAGTGTCAAATAGCAGAGGTGGACTGGCAACAAAACAAATTTGAGGAGTTGATGTTGTTTGATGAGAGAAGGTTGAAAGCATTATATCACATTCAAGGCTACTAGCGCAGAATTGCTAGGGTTTTTAACAAAAAAGTTAAGTCGCAGAATCTCAAAGAGAGGGATATGGTGCTAAAAGACAATCGAGCTCCCATTCATGACCCTAGGGGCAAGTTCAGACCCAATTGGACTGGTCATTACATCATCAAAACTATCTGGTTGGGTGGAGCTGTTATTCTCATGGACCTGGATGGCCTGGAATTTTCACAACCGATCAACATGGACAAGTTGAAGAAATATTATCCCTGAAAGGCTCGCTAGGCCGAAAACCTGGAAGGGCGACCTAGGAAAAAGTTAGAGCATGAAAAATTAGAAATAAAGAAAAACTGAGCTTGCAAGGTTGAAAACCCTAAAGGGCGACTTTGGCAAAAGTTAGAGCGCAAAAGGAAAGAGTTAATACTAGAGTGAACCTGAACCGAACTACGTAAGGCCTGATTCCCATCTTCAGGATACGTAGACAACTTCATCTTGAAGTTTGGCCGTAATCACCTCCAACTCAACTGTCCTGTCCATGTGTCTGATCAGGTCATCTTTGTCTGTCCTTTACCTAAGAGTTCGGTTGCAATCTTCACTCTGAGAGAAGAGATCGTTACAATGCAGAGCAGTGGTGTTCAATCAGGGGCATTTCTGATCTTTTGATTCGGGATTGTACATCCTGAGGATTGATTCCGTACATGTTAGGTGGTGATCCTTTTCAAAAATGGTTTTGGGAAGTTTTAATAAAAGTTGATTTTGTTCAAAATTTTACCTTTTACAACTTAGACCATTTTTTGACCAAAAGGAAAATTTTCAGTGCGTACAACTTTAATTTCATGATTTCAACATAAAGTTCTCCAACTCTCTGATACAAATCAAAGTTGCTTTTATTACATCGAAAAAACTTGAAAAGAAAGGTCAAAGCAATAAACTAGGGGCATAGGTGAGTCAGGTGCTCCTGCGTCCTCTGCTTGTGCATATGGAAGCTTCTGAAGCCAAAGTTGGCCCGGTTTGTGCCTCATCCTCAAGCCAAGCTAAACACTCGCCAGAAAGGGCATAACTAAAACCAGGGGTAGGGGCCAGAAGCTCTCTCATCCTCCAAGTAGTGAGCTACTTAGCCAAGTGCGAACCACGGATGGGGAATGAAACTGGGTACTCTACCCCTTTCTCTGGACGGGTCTGATCATGAATAAACAGACGTCTAAACTGGAAGAGAAAGTAGAACATGCAGTGCGTAAGGCTGATCAACTGTATGCTAGGTTGCCGAGCCATGCTATAACTCATCTCGGTCAGATTAAGCCAGGGGCAACGCAAAGCTATGTCAACAGCAGATCTGTTGCATATCTAGTCACACCACCACCCGTCGTTGGGAAAATCCACTAGTTTGTGGCAGAAGAAATAGCCTCGAGCTGAGTACTCAGGGCAAGAGTCCACTACCTTCAGCTTATCCATAAGCCACACCTAGGAAGGGATGAAAGAAAATAGAGATTAAAGAATATAGAGATGTATGTTAAAAGAAAAGTGAGAAAAGGGCTTTGAGAGAAAAATAGAGCATGAGTGCCGAGTGATGTGAGAAACATATATAAGAAAATGTGGGAAATAATACCTGAAGAAGTAGTGGGCTCCCTGCGAATCTGGTAGTCTCTTGCCGATGAAAGGCGTCTAAACCCATCAAAGTCTCAGCCAACGCCAAACCAATGCAACTCTTGCCTTCTTTCAAACCTTGGGCCACTTCGATCAACCGAACGTTGGACCCGCCGAAACTAGGGGCAAGAAGGAAGTGTGCAAGCATACATAAGCAGAGGGCATGTTGCCAAAAACCTTGCCAGAGAAGGTTGCTTCTCTCACCGATGTCGAAGAATCAATGAATCAAGCTAGGTATGTCAAGCTTTCCGTTGTGAGCCAAAGATCAAGCCTCATGCAAAGTAAGCCCACACATCTGCCCCAAAGCTTGGGCATGGCCAAAACAGGGCTAAGGCATGATTTCCTTATCGCACCAGGATTCCATTAGTGCCTGAAATTCTTTAATTGTCGGGCATATTTCTTTTCCCCCGAAACGAAAGACATGTGTAATCGGGTCCCAACATCGAGCCACAACATGAAGGAACGGAAAACAAAGTCGAGTTCGGCTCAATGAAAAAAGTGTAGTTATGCTGAAACCACAAAAATTTATCTTCTCCGTGCCGTCTAAAGTCGCTATCCAATCCGAGAGCTTTTCGGCAAAAAAATGGCTCCAATTATAGAAAAAATTGCAACTGAAATGAGGTTCTGAAGAGAAATCTCGAAGTTGAACCTTTTGTAGAAGATAAGGCTATGAGTGGAAGCCAGCTGTCAACAATCTGGAGGTTCCTCACACTGGTGGCCAGCAGGCCACTAGTGGTGCTGTCAGGCCACCCCCTCTGGTTGGCAACCTCCTCCACTGGTCGGCAGTCCCTTTTTCTAGCTTGCCGTCTATCTGTGTGCTGGACAGTGCTGGAAGCTTGTGTTTTGTTTTGATCTTTGAGTATTTTAAGGTCTTGTTTTGAGTCTTTTTGGTTTTAGCAAATTTGTTTATTTGTATTTGAGTTGCTTCTGCTTTGTTTATCGAGTTGTATTTTGTATTTTGGTTGTTGGTTGGCTCATTACTCGATTAAGAACATTGTTTCAATCAAGTGCTCTATTGGCCAATTCGATTTCATGTCCATTTCATGCAAATATGGTACTCATGATGCAAAAATGACAACACTTTTTATAAAAATTGCAAAGTTTTATTCCGATCAGGGTTTTTACAAAAAAGGAGTACAAGTTTAAATAAAAATAAAAAAAAAAAACTATATGAAGCTATACAATGTGTTAATACTACCAAACAAAAAATAAACTAA